>CM068586.1:13070607-13663107 GCA_035048485.1 Pteria penguin | reverse complement strand
ATTACATTTGTATAATTTTACCGTCGAATCCTTTGTATCTGTTGCAAGTAATGCAATGTGCATATTATGCTAGTGGCGGAACCAAGATTTCTGAAAAGGGGGGGGGCACATGTGTATTAGCCAAAGTATTCAGCCATTTTTGGTGCCAAATCTTGAGTTTAACTTGTAAATATGCGGCGAAAGGGGGGGGGGCTCTCCTATAAATCTGCCACTGTGTGCGACAAGGAAAAAATAGTTTACATCATCTATCAATGTCCAATGTCTTCTCAAGTCAGGTACCCTCGACAGAATGAAGGAATACTTGTTATCATCCGCAACATACAAATACATATCACTGGGTATACAGTACTCTGTGCACCCTAACGCACATAAATTATAACGAATAATCGATGAGTGTTTAAATAGATTAGATATATCGTGGAAAGTTTTTGAATTACTTTGACCAAGCTCATTGTTTTTGCTAGACCCTCTAAAAGAGAGACTGTTCGTCAGTAACTTCAACATTCATTCCATCGGATATGTGGAGGTGTGACTGAGAAACAGGGTTATTCTATACATCATGTGTGTAGTGATAACAAGAAAGCAATTCTGTATGTTTCAGTCATACATGGCGGGTACATCAAGCCAAATAGCTTTAGGTGACGCTTACTCATCCTGGGCGCCGGTCTCCCCCTCCCCTACCCCTTAATTACTAGGCGATATATTGTTGTGAATGTGTTCTATGCCCAATGAAATCATATTTATCAAATATAAACATATTTATTTCGTCACTATTATACATGCACAAAGGAAGAAAGCTGTCGTATGCCTTTTGATGCTTATTGAGCTATGAAGACTGATTTTTGCCTCTTGTTAGAATTAACTTCTGTCTTTTCTCTCACTTTGGTTACTAATTTTTACCTCTTAAAATCTTTATACGCGAAGACATTGACTCAACATGTATCATAAAATTGAACCGTTTATTGGATTATGAAAATGGAAGTCTTTGATGTCATGTGAATTATGTCGCCTTATCAACAATCATTTCAATAGTAGTGCCAAGTTTAATCAATTCAGTTGAGACTTTTACGATCTAAATTTTACACGCATATGTCATACATGTATTCAGTCACTTATTGGAAGTCCATTCTGTTTAAACTGCATGTATTTCGAATTTTGCCAGTTTAATTTTGCCAAATGGCAGCTTGAAGGAGCGACACGAAATTTTAAATATTTTATACAGGTATGTGGTATATGTATCTCTCTCTCTCTCTCTCTCTCTCTCTCTCTCTCTCATATGTATATTAAGTGTTCACAGCCATAAATGAGAGGGGGAGTCCAAAGTTTGTACAAAATGGTATTCATTTTCTAGTCAACCAAACATAACTGTGATCGACTGGTATAGTACCGGAAGAGATTGGTTTTAAAACGAAACCGATAACCGTTTTGTAATGACCATATTTTATTTTTTACGTAGACATCACACTGAAAGAAAATATTATTAACAAACGATCTAATTATGATATTCGATGCACTCGTGATAAGTCGAAATTTAAGGGAGTAAGAAAAAGTTTTGGTAGAAAGGGTTTTTGCACAAATATGTCATAAAACTCATTAGAATTCTTTTAGAAATTTTGAGATAAGTTCAACTGAATCGGAAGTCTAAATTTTCAACGTTCAAGTAAGAAGAATCAACTTTGTCTAGTTTTTTTTTTATTTTTCAGATTCAGCTAGATTAACCATGTGAGCAATAAATCATACCGGCCTCTTGTTAAAACGCTGATAGCAAATAACGTCATTCATGCATATTTATTTCAAAAGGAAAATTGACATACGAGGTCATCGTGTAGACATGTATATACTTCCCGTAACGAGAAAATAAATATACGTCTGTTTAGATTCTATGTACCTTCATGTGCCTCTTTATTTCATTATCATTAGTCCAAGAGCGGAAAATGAGTAATTTGTGACGGTGTTTTGAGGAGATATCCGACACTGGGCCTTTATTAGTGTGCTGACGTCACTAATTGTAAATCGTTATTGGAATTTTGTAATCTTCCAAAATGATAAATATAAATTGAAGCTGTGAGTTGATGTAGCTGGGACCAATAGAATAGACCACGCAGGTAAGGTGTATCGCCCATGGCGCCCATTTTATCACATTATGTCATTTGCTGTTAATCTAAAGTTTCTTTAAGTGTCTACAAGGTGGTCTATAACGAATAATAATGGAATGGTATTGTTTACAGGTGGAATGATTTCCTACCTAAAATGTGTAACTGTTAGTTCAAGTGTCTTCTACATGTATAACATATAGATTTTCCTTCCTCTCCTCCACGCTCGCTCAGAGGTTTGTTCCATTGTCTTGTATATTGTTATGAATAATTTTTTTTCATTTTCTGGACTTTTTTTTATTCATTTCTAAGGGCAAAGTAATAGAATTTGTGTGCATTGTAATTGACAGTTTATGGGTACACTTTGTTCTGAAGAAGTTTCCACTTCTTGTTACTTCCTTTTAGCGACTTGCCTTCTATTATATCCTTGTTCTGATATAGTGTAGTCGCATTACTTTCATGGTAAACAATCATCTGATGTGCGCAGCCATGAATTATTTTTGTGTCTTCTGTAAATTATGGAAAGCCATTGTCATTGTCATTTGTATAGCCATTGTCGGTGTCGCTAGCCAACAAAAGAGGCTTACTCCTTCAGAGTACCTGGTCTACCTTCTGCTGTCTACGAGTCCAATGATGTCTCCCATGGTACGTTGTTATGGGTGTCACACTTACAACACTTACTTTGTATTCAGCGAAGAGGTATCCATAAAGTTACTGCTTCTAGTCTTGATAGGTGGTAGAAGACAAGTATTCATGTGGTTCCTGGCTCTGACCCCGTCAGATGGTAGCCAACAGGTATCCATAAGGTTCCTTGCTCTAATCTTGATAGCTGGTAGCCGACAAGTACCAGTAAGGTTCCTGGTTCTAACCTCAATAGATGTTAGCCAACAAGTATCTATAAGGTTCCTAGTTCTAATCTGGCTAGATAGTGGCCGACAAGTAACGATAAGGTTCCTGGTTCTAATCTCGATAGATGGTAACCGACAAGAAACCACAATGTTCCTGGTTCTAATCTCGATAGATGGTACCCAATAAGTATCCATAAGATCTAGCCAAGAAGTATAAATTAGGTTCCTAGTTCTAATCTGGCTATGTGGTAGACGACAAGAAATGATAAGGTTCCTGGTTCTAACCTCGATAGATGGAAGCCAACAAGTAACCATAATGTTCCTGGTTCTGATCTCGATAGATGGTAGCCAACAGGTAGTCATAAGGTTTCTGGTTCTAATCTTGATAGGTGGTATCCGACAAGTTACCATAAGGTCCCTGGTTCGAATTCCGGTATGAAACGTGGTAAATGATGGTTTTTGTCTAGACAAGTGTGGACTTGTTTGCGAATTGTACATACTATCAGTTATATATAATGCATCAGACAGTAAGTATAAACGGTGAGGTAAAACGTCAGTGTATGTTCATGGAATCACTTGTTCAAGTTGTTACATAGTATCATCTGCGAATTGCACCAATGGATCGTGCATTCTTCCTGAAACTATAACAAAATGTTGACGAGTAATTAGTCTAATTACATGCAGTGCTGTGTATGGACGTCTGTAAAATGAAGTCTTTCATAGCGTCGTAAGCTGTAGGAAGTGTCATGCTATATCGCAGTGTAGTCATTCAGTTTTGTCAAGTCTGGACTCGATTCCTGGTCTATTTGCCAGTGTACCCACCAGAAGTTGGCAGTTTACTGCACACTCCAGTCAGTGATAAAAATGTGGCCTTAAACGAAAACTATCATAAAGTATGCCTTTATAAACCCCAAATTTGAATCTTTCGGCTGAACCATGTAAAACTGAAACGGTAGTCCAGGTCTGTGTTTAGTTCAGCTCGGTGTTTCAATGAAAGGTTATCAAATATACATTCAGTGACATGCTTGGTGATAGCGTCTTTCCATAGTCATCTGCTCATTCGTGATTATTGAAAATTTAAAGTTCGGAAATGACAAGAGCAATACGCTCATCGCTGAGCGAAATAGATGAGCCACCAAGATTTGATGCCAGTCATTTGTTTTTTACTTTGAAAGATGTAATGATCAAGATGTGTATAAAGTCTACGGCACAATAAAGTCCTCCAATGGTATAAGCGCTTGCTTCGCAGTTTAAGTAATCGCGATTCCTGGATTGCGCTACTCATCAATATACTGGCACAATATAGGGTTCGAACCCCTACCGTTCACACTGCAAGCCAAGCGCTTACACATTTGAGTTTCACTTCTTCCTATTTCCATTGCCAAAGTCATGACTGAAAAATTGTAGAGAGCGAAGTAAACCTCCAACCAACCAACTACTTAATTTTTCAAATATATTCACGAAATAGTTTTCTTCTTTTTAATCGCTGTAACACCTTAAAGATTTAAGTTACTGTTTTCATATTACCAATATATGTTGCAATAAGGTTAATTTATATTTTCCATATCTTGGATAAAACTCTTTATTGTATATTTAACCACGCAGGGCCTCTAGCAAGACGTTACGATGTACTTTAAGACGGAACAAAGCATCGAGTTTTATCACAATGAAAGACTATTTTAGACATACACATCGTCTTATTGTAACATCGATGCAGAAATTGATACTAACAACCAATTTGACATTTTTCTCCAGCATAATTATATTTACCGATATCTGGGAAAGAAAGAAAATCAGTCGACAGGGTCGTAGCTACGCAAGGCTCGACAAGGTCCGTGCCTACACATAATTTTTCAAAAAAAAAAAAAAAGAAAAAAGAAAAAGAAAAAACTGTTAAGAGAATATAACATAACCCGGCACATTAAAGAATTTATAGCCCTCATTGGATTCTGTGATTATCACTACAGATACCGAGGAACTGTAAACACGGAAGTAGAAACACTGTTTTTATTTTGGCATTTATTTTCAAATTTATATTCTTAGTCTCATTGATGCATATATATATATATTTTTCGTTCGTAGCCCTAAACCCCTCTCCAGGGCTCTGCCCTGGACCCTAGAGGACCCCCAAACCCCTCGCCATGGATATCGCGCCTTTGGTGTAGTATGCCTACACTTCAAATATGCTCTAGCTACGCCCCTGGTCGATCTATTTGGCCTACGCATGAAATGAAGACTGCAATCAAAACTCTCTTCGGTAAAAAAGTATAATAAACCACTATACATTTCTTTGAGATTTTCTCATAGGACTAATTTAATTTGATAGATTCGAAAAATCAGAGTAATATTCTACATGTAGCTTCCATATGGCAAGTGAAAGAATATACCGAAAATAATCTCGGTGTACTAACCATAATACTGAATTCGTTGTACTTGTATCTTATAGAGTCTCTTATAGATCTATATCTTACAGAGTCTCTTATAGATCTATATCTTACAGAGTCTCTTATAGATCTATATCTTATAGAGTCTCTTATAGATCTATATCTTATAGAGTCTCTTATAGATGTATATCTTATAGAGTCTCTTATAGATTTATATCTTACAGAGTCTCTTATAGATCTATATCTTATAGAGTCTCTTATAGATCTATATCTTATAGAGTCTCTTATAGATCTATATCTTATAGAGTCTCTTATAGATCTATATCTTATAGAGTCTCTTATAGATCTATATCTTACAGAGTCTCTTATAGATCTATATCTTATAGAGTCTCTTATAGATCTGTATCTTATAGAGTCTCTTATAGATCTATATCTTATAGAGTGTCCTATAGATCTATATCTTACAGAATCTCTTATAGATCTATATCTTATAGAGTCTCTTATAGATCTATATCTTACAGAGTCTCTTATAGATCTATATCTTACAGAGTCTCTTGTAGATCTATATCTTACAGAGTCTCTTATAGATCTATATCTTACAGAATCTCTTATAGATCTATATCTTATAGAGTCTCTTATAGATCTATATCTTACAGAGTCTCTTATAGATCTATATCTTATAGAATCTCTTATAGATCTATATCTTACAGAATCTCTTATAGATCTATATCTTATAGAGTCTCCTATAGATCTATATCTTACAGAGTCTCTTATAGATCTATATCTTACAGAATCTCTTATAGATCTATATCTTATAGAGTCTCTTATAGATCTATATCTTACAGAGTCTCCTATAGATCTATATCTTATAGAGTCTCTTATAGATCTATATCTTACAGAGTCTCTTATAGATCTATATCTTACAGAGTCTCTTATAGATCTATATCTTACAGAGTCTCTTATAGATCTATATCTTACAGAATCTCTTATAGATCTATATCTTATAGAGTCTCTTATAGATCTATATCTTACAGAGTCTCTTATAGATCTATATCTTACAGAGTCTCTTATAGATCTATATCTTATAGAGTCTCTTATAGATCTGTATCTTATAGAGTCTCTTATAGATCTATATCTTACAGAGTCTCTTATAGATCTATATCTGACAGAGTCTCTTATAGATCTATATCTTATAGAGTCTCTTATAGATCTATATCTTACAGAGTCTCTTATAGATCTATATCTTATAGAGTCTCGTATAGATCTATATCTTATAGAGTCTCTTATAGATCTATATCTTACAGAGTCTCTTATAGATCTATATCTTATAGAGTCTCTTATAGATTTATATCTTATAGAGTCTCTTATAGATCTATATCTTATAGAGTCTCTTATAGATCTATATCTTACAGAGTCTCTTATATCTCTATATCTTATAGAGTCTCTTATAGATTTATATCTTATAGAGTCTCTTATAGATCTATATCTTACAGAGTCTCTTATATCTCTATATCTTACAGAGTCTCTTATAGATCTATATCTTACAGAGTCTCTTATAGATCTATATCTTACAGAGTCTCTTATAGATCTATATCTTACAGAGTCTCTTATAGATCTATATCTTACAGAGTCTCTTATAGATCTATATCTTATAGAGTGTCTTATAGATCTATATCTATAAGAAGAAGACAAAGGAGGACAATATGCAAGTTTAGTGTTATATCCAGGAATTGAAAAAGGTTGGAAGGCACAAAAAGAAGAGATATCACAGGAATTAATTACCATATTGTTCCTTCTTTTACATGAATCGTTGTCTAGTGGTTTGAATCATACTTTGTTACGCTTTAAACCCATCGACGAAGTCCCCTTACCCGATATATGGATGTGAAGCCCATATTGTAAACTCTGTCTGGATTTTGATGTTACAATGTATGATGGTGTCACCTTATTAGGTTACTAGAATTATGAATTTTTAAAAAGACTTAACATGTCCGGATTAAAAATGGACCTGAGTTCGGAGTCCATAATTCTCCCTTCCTAACGATGAGGGATTAATTTGAGATTTGGCAGAACAGTTTTGTTGGTACCCTTTAGATAGACCAAAATTGTACATTACACGATGGCTGGATCAATACCATATGGAAAATTTGCGTAGAAATGCCTGAATTTCCAACTTTGTTGGATCCACGCCTGAAGAACATCTCCGTCATGACATGACACTGAAAATCATATCAAGAAAGCCACAAGGTTTATAAAATCTCCAGCCGAATGAAATATGTCCCATAAGTTTGCGCTCTCTCTCTCTCTCTCTCTCTCTCTCTCTCTCATATTTTGATCTATATGTTTAAGATCCTCATGCATGACCAATGTATTTACGTCGCTATGAAACTTTAATTCTGTATAAATCATTATCTCACCCATAAAAAAAATTTATATTATACACACTTAAGTCATGTTTATTTATATCTATTTGACATGACGTATGGCAAAATGAATTTTCTGATGAGAAGCGTATCAAGAAATATGACAATAGATATAAATGTGTCAATGTTTATGGACAACGATATAGATCATTGTTAAATCGATCTCCCGGAGCCAAACATTTTGTTCCTTGACAGGACATACTAAGATGACCTTAGTGGACTATAAGTATGAATAATTTGAAATGAAAAAGATAAACGTCGAATGTAATACATTGCAAGTTATTTGAGTCAGA
Source organism: Pteria penguin (assembly GCA_035048485.1). Classification (NCBI taxonomy): domain Eukaryota; kingdom Metazoa; phylum Mollusca; class Bivalvia; order Pterioida; family Pteriidae; genus Pteria; species Pteria penguin. The sequence goes on along the minus strand of CM068586.1, from coordinate 13,655,066 downwards.
TTTCCTGATGAACCAACCTCCTTAAAAGTATTTGCTCCACAATGGCATAATACTTACTTTATACAGCATTGCTTTAGATTCTGGGTTCAGGCCTTTGGCAACCTGGTGTAGCCTAGTGGATGAGGTGCTCGGCTCGTGACCTAGAGATCCTGGGTTCGATTCCTGCCCTGGGCACATCAGTGTTCTGTCTTTCTGATAAGACAGTTAAAAACGAGATCCCGTGTCACGGTAGGCGTGGCACGTAAAAGATCCCTCACTGCTTCGGGCGGGTCCGTTGCAAAAGTAGAAATTTCTATTGCAATTCATTAGGCAGATGCCGTCACTATATACGTGAAATAATCGTGGAGTGACGTAAAACAATAATAAATCAATCAATCAGGCCTTTAGCACAGAATCGAAATTTTGGGTAATATACAAACTTGTTTTTGTTTTGTTTTTTTGTTTGATTATTGTTTTACGTCACTCCACGATTATTTCACGTATATGGTGACGGCATCTGCCTGATGCATTGCATACAAATTTAGACCTTTGCAACGGACCCACCCGAAGCAGTGAGGGATCTTTTACGTGCCACGCCTACCGTGACACGGGACCTCGGTTTTTACTGTCTCATCCGAAAGACAGAACACCGGTGTGCCCCGGGCGGGAGTCGAACCCGCGACCTCTCGATCACGAGCCGAGCACCTTATCCACTAGGCCACACCGGCTTACAAACTTGTCAGATGGGGATAAAATCAAACTAAAGTACTGCTGATTTACCAGAAATAGGAATACGTTTAAACTAAGAAATCAAAAATACAAAGCAACAATCTTCTTGTTAATACTGACTCGAATTTATCCTGTATGAAGACTAGACTCAATGACCCCGAATTCATCCTGTATGGAGACTAGACTCAATGACCCATAATACCTTATTACATGTACCTGTCCCATCATACATCTAACGCTCTTGGGACTAAGTTATCTGAGTTTTTCAAAACAGGTGCTTTGACAGTAGGTAAGTAGCATATTCAATGATTTGGAATAAAAACGTATAATTCTACTCATATAAACTTTATCAAAACCATACATGCCCCCAGACTTTGCACCTAAACCAAACACTATAAAAAATGTGGGATAGAAATTTCCCCAAAACTACTTAGGGCGGCAGTTTGTACATCGAACATTGGTGATGTATATACCAAGTTAACAAATCTAGTATCTTTGAAATTATGTAAAAAATTTAACATTAAGAAGTTTTCAGATTGAAAGTAATTCGATTCACTTTTGTTTTATTTTTAGTGCATAATTATGCACTGGTTCTGTCCTTAATCATATCTTTGCCGCGGATGTATACTCTCCCGATTGGTATAGGTGATGCGTCTAACGGTAGGTGTACTTGTACTTACCCGATTGGTATAGGTGATGCGTCTAACGGTAGGTGTACTTGTACTTACCCGATCAGTATAGGTGATGCGTCTAACGGTAGGTGTACTTGTACTTACCCGATCGGTTTAGGTGATGCGTCTAACGGTATAGTATGTGTATCATCATGACGGGTCTAGATGATGTGTCTAACAGTAAAGTATGTGTACTATCCCGATCGGTGTAGGTGATATGTCTAACGGTATAGTGTGTGTGCTCTACCGATCGGTATAGGTGATGCGTCTAACGGTATAGCGTGTGTATCATCCCGACGGGTCTAGATGATGTGTCTAACAGTAAAGTATGTGGACTATCCCGATCGGTGTAAGTGATATGTGTAACGGTATAGTGTGTGTTCTCTACCGATCGGTGTAGGTGATATGTCTAACGGTATAGTGTGTGTGCTCTACCGATCGGTGTAGGTGATATGTCTAACGGTATAGTGTGTGTGCTCTACCGATCGGTTTAGGTGATGCGTCTAACGGTATAGTATATGTATCATCCCGACGGGTCTAGATGATGTGTCTAACAGTATAGTATGTGTACTATCCCGATCGGTATATGTAATGCGTCTAACGGTATAGTATGTGTACCATCCCGGTCGGTTTAGGTGATGCGTCTAACGATATAGTATGTGTACCATCCCGATCGGTTTAGGCGATATGTCTAACGGCATAGTTTGTGTACCATCCCGATCTGTTTAGGTTATGCGTCTAACGGTATAGTATGTGTACCATCCCGATCGGTTTAGGTTAATGCGTCTAACAGTATAGTATGTGTACCATCCCGATCTGTTTAGGAGATGCGTCTAACCACATAGTATCGGAACCCAGACTACTATCTGTACAGTCTTTCTTTTTAAAACTGCGAACAGTATAATAAAAACTTTTATCATGTACACATAAACGACAACTCATTAAAGAATGCAAGGATCGATTGAGTTGTTTTGTGTCGAGAAATATTTCGAGTGAAATAGCTTTCTTCTGCTTTTTGTACACGCAGAGATTAAATTTAAATCTGTTTTTATTCTAACTTTAATCACTGTTTGTTTCATTTCATCCGCATAATGTGTTAAAGGAGCAAAGTTGAAATCAGATTCTGGATTTCTATAAACATAAGCGTATTTTGTGTCTACTTTGCCTGCGGATAATGTAGACGAATTTTCTCGAGTCAATTAACATTATTGACTTTGCCGTACTACAGATTGCACACGCCCCAAGATAAACTAAACATGGTCAACATTGTTATTCTGTCTAAACATGTTATTTTATGTTATTTTAGTGTTTTACAGTGGTATAAAGTTTCTCAAATATGTAATTGATAAATATTGACCAATTAGCAAGGATTTTGTATCAACCTTCTACGTTCCCGGTTGCATTACCGCGGTTACGTGGCATTTCTGCGGTAAGTTAAACATTGATCTCTTTAAATATTTGTATGTGGAGGCCAATTTTTACTTAAATTGGATCACAAATTGATGCCATTGTCATATTCCGTAGTTTTTCGCAGAATCTGTATACATACAGCCGACGAGGAAGACGAATGTCTTATTTTGAGGAAAAGAAGGGACTGGTACATTTGTACATGCAACTGAGGAGGAAGAAGAATATCAAACTTGTCTAAGACAAACTATTCATTTCTTTGTTTCTACTGCTGATAATGATGATGACGATACTTTAGTTTTGAGCAAGATCATCGTAGTAAACCCATGCTCGGTTGTTTGGGTTTCCGACGATGGAGCGAGACAAGGGATATTATATGTTCTGAATGACTTTATGTTAAATATGCACACACATTGTAACCTGTATGTTGATTTTTAAATAAGAATATCTATTTTCAAATTAGCAAAAGTCATACTATTTGTTCTTGCTTTGCCATGATCGAATACGTGTTTCTAATCATTAGTAGCCCCTGCCTCCTCACAATCATTAGTAACCCCTGCCTTCTCACAATCATTAGTAGCCCCTGTCTCCTCACAATCATTAGTAACCCCTGCCTTCTCACAATCATTAGTAACCCCTGCCTTCTCACAATCATTAGTAGCCCCTGTCTCCTCACAATCATACGATGATCGTCCTCTAGCTTCTCTCATCTAACAGTTCTAATATTGTAATAATAATCAGTATATGGTTATATTAACATTTCAGGGCGAAAAATCTGGGTTTCAAGCTTTGGTAAGTCCTTTACGATTGACTTTTTGTGTAATAGTGACGAATCCGAATAACGTTGAGGGTTGGAACTTGACACATTGCCGTTTGTTACATCGATTAGCAAGCACAGCTTTTATGTTATAAAAATGACTCGGATTATATTAAACAACATCACTTGGGACAATCTAACTTAGAAAGTAAACTAATATCATTCGGTTAATGAGATGATGTTGCCATATCCATTGAAGGTATTCCCGAACACGTCCCTTCTTAATTTCCCATCTACCATACAGAGTTATCTCGTTTGAGGACGTCTTAACATTAAAGATACATTAATGAAAGGAGGAGAGGAATAAAGGTAGGTCTATTCCTGGCCTATGCATTTACTCAGCAATAAGCGGAAAGTTCATTTCCTCTCGTAGATTAGATTGTCCTAATAAGCGTAGGTTTACATCATGATGTTATTAAACTATTTTTGACCATTTTTACTCGGGATAAGAATGTTAAGATATAATTTGCTATTATACGACAAAACAACTTTATGTCATATAATCAACATTGATGTTGTAACAGAAGCCAGAGTTAGTCTGATCCGAAATGAGATGAGTTCAGTCATTAGATATTTCCCATAGAATCATCTTACCGTATGTCATAATGGAGGAAATGATAACGGAGGTCGATGTTAATATTATCCCCGTAGATAAGGAGACACAATTAGGTTTTTACTCATCCTGTTTGTTTTGCCTTTTAGTAATGATTTAAGGTTTGTCGTCAGAAGCTTTATAAGGAGACAGCAGACAATAATAACACTGCATTAAGATGTTTGTTTTGACCATTCGTTGTGATGGATAGCATACTATATTTGACTTTATATACACACATTTCGTTTACGTCAATATATTGTTGCGCATACTCCAAGATTTCCTTCTACTTGTCTGTTATTCCATACTTATCAGCCTACGATCTTCTCAGAATACTGGCTGGGAGCTGGCCTGTCTCACAAAGAATGCTGGCTGGTATCTCACTTAGAATACTGGCTGGTAGCCGGCCTATTTCACTTAGCATACTGGCTGGAAGCCGGCCTATCTCAATGAGATTACTGGCTGGGAGTCGGCATATCTCCCTCAGAATACTGGCGGGGAGCAGGCATATCTCACTCAGAATACTGGCTGGGAGCAGGCCTATCTCACTCAGAATACTGGATGGCAGCTGGCATATCTCACTCAGAATACTGGCGGGGAGCAGGCATATCTCACTCAGAATACTGGCTGGGAGCAGGCCTATCTCACTCAGAATACTGGATGGCAGCTGGCATATCTTACTCAGAAAACCGGCTGGGAGCCAGCCTATTTCACTCAGAATACTGGCTGGGAGCAGGCCTATCTCACTTAGAATACTGACTGGGACTCGGCATATCTCACCCAGAATACTGCTTAGGAGCAGACCTATCTCACTCAGAATACTGACTAGGAGCAGACCTATCACAACCAATTAAGTGTTTGGTTAGTGAGCGGGAATATGGTGTTCTGCCTTTCTGATGAATCTAAAAAAACCGAGGTTCTGTGTCCCGGTACACGTAACAAAAACCCCTTTACTGCCTCTTTGTGTGCATAGCAAGGATCCAAATCTATGTGCATCCTTATATGCGGAAGCTGTCACCATATAAGTGCAAGTATCTCGGCGTGACGTTAAACTAGAATCGAAGAAATAAAAACGAACCCCAGAATACTGGTCTGAAGGACAGAATATCCGAGTTAACGTACAACGTAATCTGAGCTTAAGATTACCGATTTGTGGAGAAGGAATTCGACTGATTTACTTTTGAACCAAAAGTCGAAAAGAGATGGGACCTTCAGACTATACATATATATTATTTGTGGCAAGACCTTGTGACCTTGACGTTTGACCTACTTTTGAAATGACCTTTAACCTTAGCCATAACTTTTCAAGCAATAGAGATGGTACCTTCATACTATACATGTGTATTCTTTGTGGCAAGACCTGTCTGTCGGTTCCGAAATATTTGACCCTATGTCATTGACCTTGACGTTTGACCAATTTAGAAAAACTTTAACCTTAGCCGTAACTTTTGAACCAAAAGAGAAGGGGCCTTCATATTATACATGTCATGTGTATTCTTTGTAGCAAGTCCTGTCTGTCGGTACCAAAATATTTGACTCCATGACCTTGACCTTGACATTTGACCTACTTGAGAAAAACTTTAACCTTAGCCATAACTTTTGAACCAAAAGAGATGGGGCCTTCATATTACACATGTGTATTCTTATAGCAAGACCTGTCTGTCGGTACCAAAATTTTTGACCTCGTGACCTTTACCTTGGTCTTTGCCCTACTTCAAATTTTGTTGTCGCGGTTAGTATTTGTCCCGTTGGGACAATTCTAGTTTTATTTGTTGTAATGAATAAAATTTGTAACAAATGTCTGAAAAGATAACTCTTTTCATATCAATGTGTCTGCACTTCATTACAGAACCTTCTGTTTTGACACATTTTACACAATATCATAATGGGTATTTTGATAGTACTGACGCCTAGATTTACTAATACTGTTCCATTCCAATTTCCCAATTTTGTCAAAAAAGAGAAAAATAAACAATAAAAGTAAAGTCATTATGTGACATCAAAGGCTGATGATCAAAGATTATATCATTGTCATATTTCGCACTGCAGTAATACGGAAGCCGGTTGGTGTCACGTAGAACTCTATTCTCTCGTAATTTCGAGAAAGTTAACCCGTAATTAAGAGAAATTAAGTCGTTATAAGGAAAAATCAACTCGTTATTATGAGAAACTATCACGTTATAATGAGAAAGTATCTCGTAAATACGTATTTTTTTCTGAAGATAGTTTCTAGTACATACGAGATGAAAATATTTCTAAGTAAGACTAACTGGCTTCCGTACAGCGAAAAGAAATGTAATGTAATGGGCTATAAATGAGAGAGAAAAAATATAAAAATAAATATCATTATATTTCATAAAGAGGTTATTTCGATTTGATTGAGTTACTATGTTAATATTGATATTGGCAGCCCTTGATGCATCATAAATTTCAGATAAATTATATCAAGGTGAGATATGTCAACAGAGTTTAAGTTGCACTTTGAATGCTATGATTTATATTGTGTTTATGACTTCACAATGCAAAAGTTGCGCAAGAAAAATCGTTCGAATGCATGATTTTCTATTTATGATTGTGACCGTACAAAAGATATATAAATTACATTGGAGTGGAATTTCTACAGGCCAAGGTAGACGGTCGTATAAGGTATGCGTTCTCATTAATCTAGATTATGTAACAGCTGGGTCTTTACTATACGGGATATATGAGAAAACAGAATAACTTTATTGTACACCCATGTTCTATGTGTAAAATGTATATTTCATGTTTCGTTTAGCTCACCTGAATTAGAGAGCTCATCGGAACTTTCCTCATTGGAATTCATTCCTATCTATAATGTGGCATTACTCCTTTGTAGTGTAGGACATCATTTTCAATTTTCTGTCTAGAAAATTTTAAAGGAATTTGTTATTACCTGCTTTCAAGTTACGACTTCAGAAAATGACAAAAAAAAAAAAAAAAAAAAAAAAAATGAAAATAAAAATAAATAAATAAATAAATAAATAAATAAATAAATAAATAAATAAATAAAATAAATAAATAAATAAAAAAAATTAAAATCAGATATTTGATTGATATTTTATTGTAACACTTTATTCGTGTCCCAATGTATGATTGGTTGGTTGGTTGATTGGTGTAGCACGTCGCTTTCAACAAGGTATATCTCGACATGGAAGCAGGAGGTAGCCAACCTCCTAAACATACGGTCATTAGCAGCAGTATTTCAGAAGACTAATCAATAATGACATGTAAAATACTGATAAATATAGGATCTGAAATGAATTTTCATTTCATACGGTATTTATGTAACGAGTTGTTTCTTTTATAAGGCTCGGGGATATAAAACACACAACGATTTGATTTCATCAAACAACGGCTTGACACGCTATGGAGTCAAGGGGATGCGCTACGTAAACTGTGACGTCACCTGTGTCATAAATTAATTTATAACATAGTGATATTTCACTGCATAAACGGCAAAACATGTATAAAATGCTGTAGAATTTTGAGAAAATTATTAAGCTGTAAATTCCGTGGTCCAGTTTGCTGCATCGAAATCTTGCATAAAGATTATAATTATGCTTGGCCACTCATGGTCCATCAGCAGTGATACCGATGTATGAACTTGGTAGTGGTTAATATTTTTGCCGTGGACAAAACATCTCGACTACACCAATGCTGTGTGTGTCATTTCAGTACGTTTCAGTTTAAATATACGAATTACATACACTTCGTCTCTTACAACTCTTACCGAATAAAATTACAGCTGAAACATTTATGAAGTGATGAAAGAAGTCGCTTTTTGAGTTCCACAGATTGGATTGAGAGACAAAATGTATTTTTGGTTGTTTGGTTGTGCGTGTTGGGTTGGGGGGGGGGGGGTTAGTATTTGTATTTGACATGTGATGGATCATTGATTCTTTATAACCGTAATAAGGCATAATAAATCACTTCTACCGGTTTTACTGTCACATGTCTACAGGTTTTACTGTCACATGTCTACCGGTTTTACTGTCACATGTCTACCGGTTTTACTGTCACATGTCTACAGGTTTTACTGTCACATGTCTACAGGTTTTACTGTCACATGTCTACCGGTTTTACTGTCACATGTCTACAGGTTTTACTGTCACATGTCTACCGGTTTTACTGTCACATGTCTACCGGTTTTACTGTCACATGTCTACCGGTTTTACTGTCACATGTCTACCGGTTTTACTGTCACATGTCTACAGGTTTTACTGTCACATGTCTACCGGTTTTACTGTCACATGTCTACAGGTTTTACTGTCACATGTCTACAGGTTTCACGGCCGTTCTTGGACAGAAGGCTGATGGATTTTGTTTATTTTCTTTTTTTCAGTCAGAAAGACGTTATTTGATAACACACAATTAATCGAAATGACGAATTACTGTATAAAGGTCCTTATATCTGTTGTAATCTTCCTCCTAGCTATGATAGCTGATCAGGCCGGAGTTTATACCGGATTTCTATTGTGGCAAGCTGTTAAAAAGTAATAGACTACCCCTGCACAAGGCACTAATCCGCTACAACTTCAAATTGTAAGTTAAAGTAATAGCTGAATGAAGACCAAGAAAGGGAGGGGGTATTTAACTTGCAATGATTTGGGTTATGTGTGCTGTCAAACCACCAACTTGCTCTTTGTAAACACCAAAGATTGCTGTACGAAATATCTAATACTTACATTTGCTATATATGCTGTCAATATTTCAACTTTACTCCACATCATTAGTTCAATTCTCTCAGTTGTATATGATTAACCACTCTATATTATGTCCCGTTGATATATAATTTAAGTGAAAAGGATACCCTTTTGGATATTGGATTGCTTTTAGGGTATACCGTATGCAAGTCTGTATACACCTTTAGCTTTAGCTAGTTAATTTCCTCCATAGCAAAGGCAATGAGGATAAAGTGTTTTGTCGAAGAACATACATGTACCACGCTAGCTCAGTAGATATGATGAGGAGCACATCATGTCTCGGTTACTAGACAAGGTACGTAAGCGTATATGGAGCAGTAAGCAATGTCCGGCTATCTCACACAGAAATGTGACCTGCTATGGCCTTCAAAAGTGGAAAATACATACTTCATTCCTTTTTGTGTTTGTTACCTTCGCTATTGTGTTAACTTTGAATGCTCAAAGGAAAAGAGGGGTGTTAACAATTCTATTTAATATATCCGCTAAAAAAACCCCTACTGGTTACAATATGCTTTGTTTACACCGTCTCAATATACATTACTATAGTAAGTCCTTGTGAATGGCTACGAACATTATCACCCTTCTTATAGTATGGGGTATGTGATAATTGAAATTGCCCGTCTGTGCATCTTTTTTCTGGATAAGAATAAGGATGACTCCATGGTCATCATCTCCAGCCGCGATTACTGGGGTATTATCAGTCAGCTAACTTAAAGAATATCTTTATAAATATTTAATAAGTTTTGATGAATTCTCCATACGACATCGATACATTCTTTAAGAAAGGTTTTATACCGAGATCGATGATTATGCATATTACAATACATGTATGTGATATGGTAATGAAATGAATGATAAAGTCCTTTCATTCACGAGTTACGGTACAATGGTCACTTTTGGGGTAACAATGACTGCTTGAAGACTTATCTGCCCTAAGGTACCATAGAATACGCTCGCTGATCCACCCATGGCTCTTTTATGTCGTTAAATTCTGTACTTAAAATGCAAATAAATATGGTGAAATACAACTATAAAGCCAGTGTCCCGGCCACAACCTGACACTTGTTACGTGCATTTAGCAATAAACAGTAGATCGATGTAAACTACCGAGTTTAATTTGGATTTCTTTTCTTACTGATTCGTAAAACTGAATTAAAATGTCGTTTTCTTGCTAAAATGTGTATAAAATATCGCCGTAACAACCGAAGCATGTTGTTGGTGATTATGTTTACCAATAAAATTCTAAAGGTGTTTTCAATCGACTATGAAGGATGCTTGAGGTAAGCTGTACACTGATATAATTATGCTTTATAATGGAATTAAGGTGATGTTTATTTTACATCTGCCTTATATAATACTCAAAAATATTTTAACCACGCCTATTCATGCATTATATATATAATTTTTTTCAATAAATGAATTATTAGACTAATAATTTTGTTTTCTTTTATAATATAATTGAAGGTATTATGAGTTTGTTGAATTTTCCGTCAAGTAAAATTACTCGACAGTACAGAAGTTTACTTTGAATCATTGCATACCATATATATGTTTTATACAGTTTATTTCTTGTATATCATCACGTTACTGTAAGCTTACTGATCACAATATCAATAGTTGGTGTCTAAACAAACAGGGATTCGGTGAAGGAAACTAATCCATCTACGACAGTGTCGCCATGTTTGAGAGACTAGTGCTTGCTTTGCTATTTTCTTTTTACTGTATGACTGAAATTGACGGAATATTTAGTTTTCTATATTTATATATAAATAGACAGGTTCATAATATTTATCTATATCAGACAAAAATCTAGAAATATCTTCCTATCAGTGTAGGTATCTTAAAGTATGAAAGAATTTAAGGACATCTCCAACATTTGAAAATATGTCCGATGAACTAAAGACAGTATTTGGAATTTCTCAAGTAAATCTATATTCTTTTAAATATTTGGAATTCATTTGAATGATTTTTTAGAGTGTTCAATTTCATAAATCAAGATATCGTCGAATGTAAGATATCTTTAATCAAACAACAGACCTCACAATAGTTGTTATTTATGACGAACGGGTTGCGTTTGTTTCTTGATTTATGTTGTGTTAGATTATCTCTCTTGTATAGTGACGGCGCCTGTCTGATGCGATACACCGAAAATTTAGTCCTGTACAACGGACCTATCGGAAGTAGTGAGGGGTCTTTTACATGTACGTAGTGATGTGTATCATGACACGTGCGGAGCCTCGGGTTTTACTGTCTCATCCAAGAATTTGGTTAACGACGATTCATTTGCGGGACTCGAACCTGAGTTACCCCAGTCACGGAATAAACACATTTTAAAACAATCAGCACCGCCGGCTCTGCGCAATTCGTGTACTTCCATAAATGAAATTGTTTGTTACGAAATGAAGAACTGATTTGGAATTATTTGACTGCATCAATAAATGACTAGGATATCTTTAAGATAGAAAAGATGTAGTTTGTCAATTGTGATGAATAGAGTCCGTTCCGTCTCTATGTAACACAACACGCACTGTTATATTGTATAACATCCTCCGCTTAGGCTTTTTTCCTTTTTAATGGATAATTCTATTTTTTTTTTTTAATGGCTCAAATTATTATAAGCGGTACGCTGCTGTATAAATCGGGTAATAGTTGATATAGCCGCAAGTCGTGGCCCAATATGAATCGTAATTCAGCAAAAGATATCAATTCCAGTAGATCTAGCACAGCAACAATCTTTCAGCGCAGGGTGGTTGGTAATATTTTGTTTGGTTAGTAATATTTTGTTTGGGTGACTTCGAAATCTTACGTCATTTGTTGTTGTCGTGAGCATGTGATCCATAGGTGAGTGTCCTTGCTTTTAAAAGTGCAGTGGTATACCGGTAGCTTCCACACTCGTCGCTCTTGAAATAACATATATATAACTCAAGTATTTAAAAGACACATCCTCTTCCTGCTGGTATAGAAATGCAATTTCTTTTTTCGTACTCTACAATAAAAGTGGGTAAATGATGATATATATACAAACATTCTGCATTGTTACATTGCAAGAGACTTGTTAATAAAAGTGTCTAGAATAGGGATGTGCCATTTTGGTACGCCTATAGAAAAAAAACCTCCGATAATGTCCAATTCTATACATATCTAAATGTAGCAGTCAAGTACTTAACTGTCCTATTTATATATACAGTTCTTTATTAGCGTAGTACTAGAACTATTTCACCTTTTATCATGATGACGGCATTTTCCTGATACATGCCTTCAAAATGTTGACCTATACAGCGGGTCCATCTGAAAAATGTTGCCCTCTGAAAAATGTTGCCCTATACAGCGGCTACATCTGAAAACTTGAGAGATCTCCTTCTATAAATTATAAAAATGACGACAGAAGGAGATAAATCACGGATCATCAAAAAAAAAAAAAAATTATCGATTTCAGAGTAGGGATTGAACGTTTTGAGAGTAGGGATTGAACGTTTTGAGAGTAAGGGATTAAATGCTCTGAAAGTAGGGACTGAAAGGCGGTCAGCAGACCAAACATCCAGTGCGAAACCACTGGAGTTACTTATCCTGTTTACAACTGTGTAGACAAATGGACGTTTGTTACTACTATTAGTGGAATGTATTAACGTCATTATCATACGGACAGTCCTTCTAAGAGAGAAACTGAACTCAAACCACTTTCCTTGTTAACTTTAGTGACCTACTTCAAAGAAAAGGTACATCATCTTGCAATCTGAATGCTTATTGGCAGAAACATCATCTTGCAATCTGAATGCTTATTGGTAGAAAATAGTTGAAAGTGAAAAAAAAAATAAAAGATTCGTAAAACGATCTTCATAAATCCAGTAAACCTAGTGATGTCTGTAATGTAGAACAATTTGAAGTAATATCATAGTTCATTATCTGATGTTAACATATGAGCGTAACGGCGAGCCGAGTTCGATTCATGTTTTGCTTTTCATACCCTCGCATAAAAAGTCGGCTGTCGTCCGTCTGTCCGTCCGTCTGTCTGTCCGCCTGTCCACCTATTTTGTCTTCGCAACTCCTCCTAAAGAACACCATATGAAAATATAAATATTGACAAGAGAATGCTCTACAAAAAACAAAAAAAAAAAAAAGAAAAAAAAAAAAAGAAAAATACAAAAGTTATGGCCCTTGGACTTAGAGTTTCTTAGATTTTTCTATGTAAAATACCTTGTCTTTGCAACTCCTCCTAAACCGTTCAGTGGATTTTGATGAAACTCGGTACAAAGACAGATCACATTATGAAGATTGCATATTGAAAAGGAATCTTCACATCTCCTCAATATTTAATACAAATGTAGTCGATGTATTTATGAGAGGAGGGGGTAAAGTAGAGATAACATGGGAAACGATAGAGAGTTCAGTTAACCTACAAACAATTGAAAAAAAAAAACTAAACTATTTTACCAGTATCAAAGGTAATCTACATTTACACAATTAGATTAGATATTTAGTTCTTGTCTGTATGACACCTAGGGTAATAAAATGCGCGCACAGTATGTGCCGTTCAATGGTGTTTTATTTTCATTGGCTTCTCCAACCGAGAATTTGATTTTCATGCAATAGGGAAGAATATGCTAGCTTAATATTAAGCAAATGCTAGGCGACAAAATATAAGATAAAATCTATTTTAGTGTTGTTATCTACTCCTTTACACCTACGCCAATCATTACATACATGTTATACTGTAGGTATAACAAGGTGAGTGTATGTAGAAGTTCGCTTGATTTTAATATCAGCTAATATCTTATACTTCTACACTCTGTCCGCTTTGGGCTTCATTAAAGTTAAGTGTTGGTAAAGTAAACACTTGTTTTACCTGTATTGCAATCGTTTGAAAGGTAATTCTATTGCCTAGATGTAAGTAAATAGGTTGTATTACTCCCATGTATCTACTACACCAGTAATTATCCAACACAAATAGTCTATAAGGTTCACAAATTCACTTCAATAATGTCTTTAAACAAGTTCCTTATAATCAAATGGCTATGGTGAGCAATAAGGACCATCCCATCTAAACCCTGCGCATCTTGACCATTTTGATTGCATCAGTCATGCATGTAGATTGTTTCATTCCTCTATTGTGTCGTTTTTGTATCAGACGGTATTGGTTTTTGTATAATTTTGTTTTGTTTTTAATATCGATCAAATTGCATCCCGTGTGTATTGTAACTGTTACATGCAAATCGTCATCTCGTTCTCGTAATGTAGCGTGTCGCAAATAATTATGTTTAATCTTATCGGTTATTTTTTGTTTGTATATCTTATATTATCGGTTAGGTATCGTTTGCTTATTTTACCTTATCAGTTATGTATCGTTTGTTTATTTTACCTTATCGGTTATATATCGTTTGTTTATTTTACCTTATCGATTATATATCGTTTGCTTATTTAACCTTATCGGTTATATATCGTTTGCTTATTTTACATTATCGTTTATGTATCGTTTGTTTATTGTACCTTATCGGTTATATATCGTTTGCTTATTTTACCTTATCGGTTATATATCGTTTGCTTATTTAACCTTATCGGTTATATATCCTTTGCTTATTTTACATTATCGGTTATGTATCATTGGTTTATTTTACCTTATCGGTTATGTATCGTTTGCTTATTTTATCTTATCGGTTATGTATCGTTTGTTTATTTCACCTTATCGGTTATATATCGTTTGCTTATTTTACCATATCGGTTATGTATAGTTTGCTTATTTTACCTTATCGGTTATATATCGTTTGCTTATTTTGCATTATCGGTTATGTATCGTTGGTTTATTTTACCTTATCGGTTATATATCGTTTGCTTATTTTACATTATCGTTTATATATCGTTTGTTTATTTTACCTTATCGGTTATGTATTGTTTGCCTATTTTACCTTATCGGTTATGTATTGTTTGCTTATTTAACTTTATCGGTTATGTATCGTTTGTTGATTTCACTTATAGGTTATATATCGTTTGCTTATTTTACATTATCGGTTATATATCATTGGTTTATTTTACCTCATCGGTTATGTATCGTTTGTTAATTTTACTTTATCGGTTATGTATCGTATGTATCGTTTGCCCTTTTTACATTATCGGTTATATATCGTTTGTTTATTTTACCTTATAGATTATGTATCGTTGGTTTACTTTACCTTATCGGTTATATATCGTTTGCTTATTTTACATTATCGGTTATATATCGTTTGTTTATTTTACCTTATCGGTTATACATCGTTTGCTTATTTTACCTTATCGGTTATGTATCGTTTGTTTATTTTGCCTAATCGATTATGTATCGTTTGTTGATTTCACTTATAGGTTATATATCGTTTGCTTATTTTACATTATCGGCTATTTATCGTTGGTTTATTTCACATTATCGGTTATATATCGTTTGCTTATTTTACATTATCGGTTATGTATCATTGGTTTATTTTACCTCATCGGTTATGTATCGTTTGTTTATTTTGCCTTATCGGTTGTGTTTCGTTTGCTTATTCTACAGTATCGGTTATGTATTGTTTGATAAAGCTGGGAATCGTTCGTTCTGTTTATCTTATCGGTAATGTTTGGTTATGTATGACATGTATATTTAATCATACAGGACCATGTGTCGTGTGGTAATTCTTCGTCTTGTTTATATGATCGGTTATGTGGCTTTCGTTCAGTTTAATGTCATCGACTATGTATCGTTGGTGTCATTGTGCGTTATATCTTATCGGTTTTGCATCGTTTGCCATCAGGTATTTCCCCTAGTGTACCACACACTGTAGTATGTGTATTTCGTTAATGAGTACCTCGTCACATCGTATTTACCATTGATTTGTACGTTTACCGCGTCAGTCGTGTTTTCTGTCATATTTTGCTGTTTATGTCGTATCGAGTACCAACCTTGAATATTCTATATATTGTGTAATATATATCTATGATACACCTGATTATAGTTTATAATATTATGAGCATGTTAAGCATTAACCGTGTGTAGGTTCTATAGTAACCTTGATAGCGTCTATGGTAACGATGTGACTATTGTAATTAACCGTCTTCGTCCAGTGATATAAAGCAGAGAAACATCTGAGACAAGAATAAGAATCATGAAGTCAGTTTCCGAGAATTCAATTTGGTGGGGGTGGAGGGGGTGTTGTGTTAGTTTATCGTGCGTTGCTATTCAAACAACCCTCAGGTTTCTTCGTAGAGTAACACAAACGATAACGTAACACCGACATATCAAGTACTATTTTTACTTCTTGATAAGCTAAGCATTAGTTAATATTTGATAATTTAGGTATTACATTTATAATGCCACTACTTTAGTAATTTTACATTAATATACTTGATACATTTACCATAAATAAGTATAGAGATCATATTAACTAAAGTTATTTCATTTCAATGAAATTTTTAATTTAAATTCAACCACTCGCTTCCTTCACCAGTGGTTTAAGGGGTCAGCTTTGGATGAAGCTTTGTAATTTCGTCGTTTTCAAATACCGCAGTATGATTCATTCTTCTTCCAAATACCGCTATATGATTCCTTCTTCTTCCAAATACCGCTATATGATTCCTTCTTCTTCCAAATACCGCTATATGATTCCATTCTTCTTCCAAATACCGCAATATGATTCCAATCTTCTTCCAAATACCGCTATATGATTCCTTCTTTTTCCAAATACCGCTATATGATTCCATTCTTCTTCCGAATACCATAGTATGATTCGATTCCTCTTCCAAATCCATCGGGGGTTTTTACCGATTCTGAGCGACATCGCCATCAGAGCTTCTTCCAATGCCCATTTCGTCGTTTTATTTTCTCTAATTTACTGCGATGTCATCGTGTCTTGTTTACTTTCAGACACATATATATTGTATAAAGTCTGAACTGCATTCCATAAACAATCAGCGTAGCGTGTATTGGTGTTAAGTCTACGTATTTATTGACAGATTTTTCAAGGATACATTTGAAGTTGTACATGATTAGGATCACCTGCTTGTTTTTAGACAGGTGAATTACGTACGACGTGAGACCTGACGCATATATTCAGCTACAGGCGCGTGAAAGAAGGATTCTAAGTTTGTAGTTTTTAATGGACATAAAACTCAAATTTACGCTAAGTGAAAAGTTTCATTTCATGCCAAATTGATATATTGATATGTAATGACGTGAGGTAACACTTTACTTTTCTTGCATTTCGTGAAATCAGCATTTTTAATAGTTTATTTTTTTTGTAATATAATGAAAGAGCACAATTTACTATAGTATATTGCTATTTTTACACTTCTTCCCCTTTCATTGTGAAACTCGTATATTGCGGGTGGTGTGACATAAGTATTAGAATCCCCTTGTTCGGATGTAAAATGGACCATGATACTTTCAATGTTAGTTTACATTTATCTCATATATACACTGTTATATATTGTTTACTTTTTGTTCTGCGCATTATTGGCGAAGGTGGCTATCAAATAGGAGGAACTTACTCCTCGCGCGCACCTGCTCTCACGTTTTTATGTTTCTATGAATGGCTACCGTGCTATGCCGATGTATGTACTAGGAGACTACGTACCAGTTATTATTGGTGTTTGAGACATTTTTAGACTTTGATTTATATAATCTTTATTGTTTTTATACATGTGCATTACGATTCATGTAAAGTGTCTGTATTTTACAATTTAAAAGTTTTGGAAATGTATTAGCAATGACAAAAGGCATGGGTATAGTGATGTCTTCTAATATTCAATTCAGGTAATTATGAATGAGTCATTTAAGTAAGTTGTTAGCGTGAAGCACAGGTAAGTCAGGTTCCCTAACAAGATGTCGGAATATTACACTGTCATATCGTAGTGTGACAGACATTTGTTGCTATCAGCATAAAACCATGTCAAATTAATACGAAACTTGGATTATGAATTTTTCAAAAGCATTCTATAAAATGGGTTGGGTATTATCAAACAATAAACCTATTTCTAATGGATTTTCTTTTATCCTTGAAGCAAACGTTTGACGTGCACAAAACTCTTAACAGATTGTCATGTTTTGTACAACAAGGAGGTTCTACACGTTAAAGTCGCCGATTCAAATCAGAGACACAAATATTCACCTGTCCAGAAGTTAATAAGATCAATAATGTACTTACCTGCTAAAGCTGGTACCTATCGTTTGAATATTAAAATTAAGCCTTCGGACTAATAAGATTAAATTGTTTAAAGCAAGACTTTGTAGTGTTTCACATGACATTATATACATTCCTTCACTACTCCCATTGTATGTAATTTTATTTGAATTAGAATTTACCTTATCTTTGATCATCTTTCATGCTATTTATGACCAGCTTTCAGATTAAAAGGGGATTTTTATAAAATGCATTCACTGACATATATATCACAATAGCCCAGTCTAAAAATAGCGTCTTTACTGATATTATTTATGATAGTACTTTGCTATTTTATCTTGGTATCTTAATATTTTACTTGATTTTTGTTTTACGAAGATTATTTTGCATTGTACAGAAACTTATATCCAAATGAACAACTGAAGCAGTAATTAATGGGCTATACCCACCCGAAGCAGTAACCAATACCCTAGTACCCACATCAAGCAGTAACTGATACCCTAGTACCTACCCGAAGCAATAACCAATACCCCAGTACTAACCTGAAGCAGTAACTAATACCCTAGTACCCACCTGAAGCAGTTACTAATACCCTAGTACCCACCCGAAGCAGTAACTAATACCGCAGTACCCACCCGAAGCAGTAACCAATACCCCAGCACAAACATGAAGCAGTCACTAATACCCTAGTACCCAACCGAAGCAGTAAATAGTACCCTAGTACCCACCTGAAGCAGTAACTAATACCCTAGTACCCACCCGAAGCAGTAAATAGTACCCTAGTACCCACCTGAAGCAGTAACTAATACCCTAGTACCCACCCGAAGCAGTAAATAGTACCCTAGTACCTACCCGAAGCAGTAACTAATACCCTAGTACCCACCTGAAGCAGTAACTAATACCCTAGTACCGTCCTGAAGCAGTAACCAATACCCTAGTACCCACCTGAAGCAGTTATTAATACCCTAGTACCCACATGAAGCAGTAACTAATACCCTAGTACCCACCTGAAGCAGTAACTAATACCCTACTACCCACCTGAAGCAGTAACTAATACCCTAGTACCGTCCTGAAGCAGTAACCAATACCCTAGTACCCACCTGAAGCAGTTATTAATACCATAGTACTCACATGAAGCAGTAACTAATACCCTAGTACCCACTCGAAGCACTAACTAATACCCTAGTACTCACCTGAAGCAGTAACTAATACCCTAGTACCCACATGAAGCAGTAACTAATACCCTAGTACCCACCTGAAGCAGTAACTGATACCCTAGTACCTACCCGAAGCAGTAACCAATACCCTAGTACCCACATGAAGCAGTTACTAATACCCTAGTACCTACCCAAAGCAGTAACCAATACCCCAGTGCCCACATGAAGCAGTCACTAATACCCTTGTACCCACCCGAAGCAGTAAAGAGTACCCTAGTACCCACCTGAAGCAGTAACTAATACCCTAGTACCCACCCGAAGCAGTACATAATACCCTAGTACCCACCTGAAGCAGTAACTAATACCCTAGTACCCACCTGAAGCAGTAACTAATACCCTAGTACCCACCTGAAGCAGTAACTAATACCCTAGTACCCACATGAAGCAGTAACTAATACCCTAGTACCCACTCGAAGCACTAACTAATACTTAGTACTCACCTAAAACAGTAACTAATACCCTAGTATCCACCTGAAGCAGTAACTAATACCCTAGTATCCACCTGAAGCAGTAACTAATACCCTAGTACCCACCCGAAGCAGTTACTAATACCCTAGTACCCACCTGAAGCAGTAACTAATACCCTAGTACCCACCCGAAGCACTAACTAATAGCCTAGTACTCACCTGAAGTACTATCTAATACCCTACCCGAAGCATTAACTAATACCCTAGTACCCACCTGAAGCAGTAACTAATACCCTAGTACCCACCCGAAGCACTAACTAATAGCCTAGTACTCACCTGAAGTACTATCTAATACCCTACCCGAAGCAGTAACTAATACCCTAGTACCCACCTGAAGCAGTAACTAATACCGTAGTACCCACCTGAAGTAGTAACTAATACCCTAGTACCGTCCTGAAGCAGTAACTAATACCCTAGTACCCACCTGAAGCAGTTACCAATACCCTAGTACCCACCTGAAGCAGTAACCCATACCCTAGTACCCACCTGTTCATACTCTCGATGTTGGTGATGGTCTCAGTGTCATACTGTCAATGTCGATAATGTTCTCAGTGGCATACTGTCGATGTCGGTAATGTTCTATGTGTCATACTGTTGATGTTGGTGATGTTCTCTGTGTCATACTGTCAATGTTGGTGAGGGTCTCAGTGTTATACTGTCGATGCCGGTAATGTTCTATGTGTCATACTGTCAATGTCGGTAATGTTCTCAGTGTCATACTGTCGATGTCGGTAATGTTCTCTGTTCATACTATCGATGTTGGTGATGGTCTCAGTGTCATACTGTCAATGTCGGTAATGTTCTCAGTGTCATACTGTCGATGTCGGTTATGGCCTCAGTGTCATACATTCGATATCGGTGACGTTTTCAGTGTCATACCGTCGATGTCAGTAATGGTCTCAATGTCATACTGTCGATGTTGGTGATCGTCTCAGTGTCATACTATCGTTGTCGGTAATGTTCTCAGTGTCATTCTGTCAATGTCGGTGAATGTGTCAGTGTCAGACCGACGATGTCGGTGATGATCTCGGTGTCACACTGTCAATGTCGGTGATGGTCTCAATGTCATACTGTCGATGTCGATGACGGTCTCGGTGTCATACTGTCGATGTCGGTGATGGTCTTGGTGTCATACTGTCGATGTCGGTAACGGTCTCAGTGTCATACTGTCGTTGTCGGTAACGGTCTCACTGTCATACTGTCGATGTCGGTGCTAGTTTTGGTGTCAAACTGTCGATGTCGGTGAGGGTCTCAGTGTCATACTGTCGATATCGTTAATGATCTCAGTGTCATAAAGTCGATGTCGGTGAATGTGTCAGTGTCATACTGTCGTTGTCGGTCTTTTCGGTGTCGTACAGTGGATGTCGGCGATGGTCTTAATGTCATACTGTCGATGTCAAAGGCGTCTAGTAATTTTAGGACCTATGCAATGAGATGCTATTAACGGAATCTGTAACACAACCAACCCCCCCCCCCCCTCCCTTTAGTTTGTATATCAGATCTCCATAGATACTGGATGGGAGATTCCACTGGATACATTTTGTTGAACAGTCTGTTTTCTGATTTAAGATTAAATCTATACAAAGTAACCAAAATATTTAATAAGGAAAGAACACATTCTAAATACAACTCGTCATAGTGAGGAAAATCTTTGCTAATCAACCATTATTACAAGTACAGCAAGGGTACATTGTTATTATCATAAAGAAGGTTCGATGTTTATGGAATATGATCCACAGCAATTTGTACTCCTTAGTGGACAGTGAAAATTTAATATTTGGGTCCATTATTCAGTATATATATATTATCATGAGGGTATTGTTATTTTATGTGTATTGACACAATATTATAAATAGTATTGTTACATGGATTATTTCTATTACATTCGGGCATGGGACCATGTGACGTGATTGATACCGGTGACTGCATTTATCTACACCATATGGGGAGATTGTGTTTCTTTTAATTATTTCAGTTATTTATTTATAAGATAATGAATCCGTTTAATCGCCAATTGATACTAATCAAGACAAGAATGACGACTAAAACAAATATAGCAAAGAAAGAACAAACGCACGATCGCGTTAAGAGTCGGCATTTAAACTCCGACTGTTTATTATTTTGACAAAGTGTTATAGGTCAGATTTTTCGGTTTAAAAATATGTTGTATTTTCTCTGTTGTTTTTCAGTTGTTGAAGACTTTTTGAGTGACCTTGAAGAAAGAAAGTCATGAACACAAGAGGAAGCATATAACGCCCACTTAAAGTAACTTATCGGATTTCATGCACAAAACATAGAAGAATATGAACGAATTGTTGATAGAAAATACTTCTCTTAATGGAATTATAGACAAGATAAAAATCGTTGACCGAAAGGGGAACGTTCATTAGTTTATCACTTATTAATCGACTTTTACGCCTATGCAGCTACGTTGGAAATAGGATTGGAATGGCAAAAACAACTCCGAGCATATAAAAGTGCCGCAAGATTTCTCATCAGCCGTCTTGTAATAATAGTTTTACAATCTATACAGCTTCTTTCGTAGAAAATTCCAATAATTCCTGGCAGGAATTTGACATGCGCATCTCAATGTTACATGTACCGCTGCTGAATAAGTTTGACTTTGAGAGTCCAGTGGATACATCAAGTGGAACAATGAAGGAGTACAGACGGTCATCTTTGAGTGTGATAGACGAGAGCAATAATAATAATGACGAAGTGTGCAATGACGCGTCGACTGTGACGCCATTGATAACGGTGACGCCATGTGACGATGATGCTGATAGTGCTAGTGAAACTTTGTCAGCTTGTTCGTCCAGAAGCGGAAGTGAGACGGATTTACAGCATTTGAAATTAACAACCGCTCGTTTACGACTAACAACCCGTAGACCAAGTTACGTAGAATGGAAAGAACAATACATAGACCGACCCAGAAGACGGTCCAAACCAGATCTGAAAGTAGACTTTGACGAAAACGGAAACGATGTACTGACAGAAGATAGGAAACATAAAATTAATGAAGCGCTAGAGTGGATCAAAGACGAACTGGTAAGATTGGTTATATATAAATAAATAAATAGATAAATAAATAAATAAATAGATAAATAGATAAATAATAAATATATATAAATAATATATATATGGGTAGTTCAAAACTTTTTACGGGGTGGATGAAAGGGACTTTGTCTATTTTAAATACTGTATAAGCGGCTTGATATAGTTTGAAGACTAAATACGGGTAACTTTATAAATAATAGGACTTTGTACTTGCCTCACGACTTACACAGAATGTATGAAACTATACCTTAAAATGTTTGATATTGATAACAGTTGTTTATAGTTAAAAATGAAGAAGTAAGAATGTGAATAACTAGTGAAAAAAGAGATAGGTGCATTCGATATAAACACATGCTGAATTTTTTTTAAATTATATATAAATCAGAGATGCTGTTCTATAAACCAACGTCTTAAATTACTTTTTAGATTTTTACACAATAAATACCAGCATTTCGTTGGATACAGTAGTAGAATGTGGTTTAGCAATAAATGTCTCTCCTAGTATTGTAACAAGTGTTTCCATTCTTTACGTATCTAGTGCTCTATGTTACCCTGGATTCACCTATGTATAATTGAATGCACTCATATACATAGCATGCTCTGTAATGCTTTTAACAAAATTGGAATTTGGCTGCCTCTCATAAGTAAACATTACGAAATACATGTTTGAATTGATTACGTATTGTGCATACTGAGGAAGTGAACACTTATAGATTATGTATCGTTACGGGTTAAGGGGCATCAAGTTCGAGTATCAGTGTGGAGATCGAAAATCCGTAAAAATATTTCATTTATGATTATGACAGCCCACCCCTTTTTGTTTAGTTTTTGGTTTGGCAGTAACTGCAATTGAGCTAGCTTTTTCTACTCGGGAAAGTGTCGACGAGGGCAGAATATGGGAATTTAGATTTTTATGTGTACTTGTAGTTGAAGAATATATATAAGTAAAAACTCTCAATGGCGAGTCTCACACATGTTGAAATCTCAGCTTATTGAATAAAATAAAAATCACAAGCTTTAACTCATTCTATACGATTACTGTATGTCACTTTAGCGTAGGAAATATGCAGAAATATATATGAAAAACACTTGTTGAAAGAAACAAATTTATATACCTATACTATTTCATGTTGTATAACTGAAACACAAAGATATAAAATGAAACTGAAATTGAAATTGAAAAGGTTTGACAGTAACAATTATCCATTTTTCAATAATCATCAGTGTTTGTATCCAAGTACACGACTAAAACTTATTTAATATAATTAATGAATATTTCTTTACACTTCCAATTCTTTTCCCAGCGGGAGATGCGCACGCAGGACCAAGTACTAGCTCGTAAACTTTTATCCATCCGCCAAGACATTCATCAACTCAAATTAAAGCGCAGCTGTGAAGAACATAGAGAAATCATCGAAGATGTACAGACCGACTTAGCGGAAGTCCAGCTTAACAGATCCATATGTGATTTGCCAATGGATTCTGTGGAGAATCCATTAAAACATTTAGGTGTGACGTCCTATAATTTCACCTCTAGGCGATTCTCTACATGTTAGTTCATCAAAATTCTAGCACGTCCTACGCTTTATCACACATCATAATGCTCCATCACGTGGCATCTATAATTTCTCATTTCATCCGTAAGTCATTTCTTTGCTATCTCCTTCAGATTCGTAACTTAATTTATCAACACAAGGGGGTTATGCGTATTTATATATATATATATATATATATATATATATATACATACATACATACATACATATATATATATATATATATATATATATATATATATATATATATATATATATATATATATATATATATATATGAAACAACATAAATAAAAGCAACACGGGCAATAAATATTCTTCAGTATAAATTAACAAAAACAAATCAGAAAGGTCTTAAACACACACATACCATACAAAACAAAACAACGTGTCACTCACAACCAGAGATAAGCCTACAGCAATCCATCCATATATACAGAATCATACATAAGTTATCGTTTGATGATATCAACTGATTTTTTTTTTAAATTAAATGATATTTAGCTTTCAAAATCTTAGAATACAGAAAAGGCACAAGGCACATCCATTTCTCTGACTTCTTTCTGATGTAATACTACAGCAGTGACGTACAGATTCTATGAGGACTTGTTTTGTGCTGATGTTTGAGTTGAAATGAAAATGTTTTGTTGAGACATTGTTACATGTTCATGTTCTGGACCGAGAGTATTTTTTGTTTTTTGTAAAAGATTTTTGCATACCAAAAATGTTAATACAAATTATAAGTAAGGATTTTGATATAAACCAATGACGGTTTCAGAGAGATTAACTCCTCACTTTTAAGCGTATCAAAGGTGAACATTTGTCGAATATCATTTATATTACATCACCGAATTCTTGTGGACGGACACTATGAGTTTTGTAAAATCTTGTTAAGTTTCAACAAATAATTATTGTCAAAGCTATAAAAAGGTTTGTTCCATATATGAAATATAAAAATGTATATATAACTTTGAAAACTTGTGCGTTCGTATTTTTGTGTAGTTTTGGACATCCATTGTACCTTAGTAAATTGTAGAACAATACACTTGTGTAACAAATGTCCAAATGTTTAGCATGTGGTATATTGGAAAGTATCTGATCTATGTACATTTTGACTTTCAGAGAAATGTGAACGACCCAATGAAAGAAGATGTTTGTATGGTTTGCTCATATATGTCATAAGATATATCACATTTTCCGCATGTTGTTATGTATTACGAGATAAGGAACAAATTAAAGTTATGAGATGTATATTTTCCTCTTTTCATGTATCACAGCCTTTAGAATATACATTCATACATAAAAGATTATTGATACATAATATAATGACAGGCGGGTGTGGTACAATGATAATGAACTTTATTCTATGGTAGTGACAGTCGGGTGTGGTACAATGGTCATGAACCTTATGGTAATGACAGTCGGGTGTGGCACAATGGTCATGGACTTTATTTCATGGTAGTGACAGTCGGGTGTGGTACAATGATAATGAACTTTATTCTATGGTAGTGACAGTCGGGTATGGTGCAGTAGTCATGAGCTTTATTTTATGGTAAAGACCGGCTGGTGTGGTACAATCGCCATGAACTTTATGGTAATGACAGTCGGGTGTGGTACAATGGTCATGAACCTTATGGTAATGACAGTCGGGTATGGCACAATGGTCATGGACTTTATTTCATGGTAGTGACAGTCGGGTGTGGTACAATGATAATGAACTTTATTCTATGGTAGTGACAGTCGGGTATGGTACAATGGTCATGAACCTTATGGTAATGACAGTCGGGTGTGGCACAATGGTCATGGACTTTATTTCATGGTAGTGACAGTCGGGTGTGGTACAATGATAATGAACTTTATTCTATGGTAGTGACAGTCGGGTATGGTGCAGTAGTCATGAGCTTTATTTTATGGTAAAGACCGGCTGGTGTGGTACAATCGCCATGAACTTTATGGTAATGACAGTCGGGTGTGGTACAATGGTCATGAACCTTATGGTAATGACAGTCGGGTATGGCACAATGGTCATGGACTTTATTTCATGGTAGTGACAGTCGGGTGTGGTACAATGATAATGAACTTTATTCTATGGTAGTGACAGTCGGGTATGGTGCAGTAGTCATGAGCTTTATTTTATGGTAAAGACCGGCTGGTGTGGTACAATCGCCATGAACTTTATGGTAATGACAGTCGGGTGTGATACAATGGTCATGAACCTTATGGTAATGACAGTCGGGTATGGCACAATGGTCATGGACTTTATTTCATGGTAGTGACAGTCGGGTGTGGTACAATGATAATGAACTTTATTCTATGGTAGTGACAGTCGGGTATGGTGCAGTAGTCATGAGCTTTATTTTATGGTAAAGACCGGCTGGTGTGGTACAATCGCCATGAACTTTATGGTAATGACAGTCGGGTGTGGTACAATGGTCATGAACCTTATGGTAATGACAGTCGGGTATGGCACAATGGTCATGGACTTTATTTCATGGTAGTGACAGTCGGGTGTGGTACAATGATAATGAACTTTATTCTATGGTAGTGACAGTCGGGTATGGTGCAGTAGTCATGAGCTTTATTTTATGGTAAAGACCGGCTGGTGTGGTACAATAGTCACGAACTTTATGGTAATGACAGTCGGGTGTGGTACACTGGCCATGGACTTTATGGTAATGACAGTCGGGTGTGGTACAATGGCCATGAACCTTATGGTAATGACAGGCGAGTGTAGTACGATGGTCATGAACTTCATGGTAATGACAGTCGGGTGTGGTACAATGGTCATGAACTTCATGGTAATGACAGTCGGGTGTGGTACACTGACCATGAACCTTATGGTAATGACAGTCGGGTGCGGTACAATGGTCATGAACCTTATGGTAATGACAGTCGGGTGTGGTACAATGGCCATGAACCTTATGGTAATGACAGGCGAGTGTAGTACGATGGTCATGAACTTCATGGTAATGACAGTCGGGTGTGGTACAATGGCCATGAACCTTATGGTAATGACAGTCGGGTGCGGTACAATGGCCATGAACCTTATGGTAATGACAGTCGGGTGTGGTACAATGGTCATGAACCTTATGGTAATGACAGGCGAGTGTAGTACGATGGTCATGAACTTCATGGTAATGACAGTCGGGTGTGGTACAATGGTCATGAACTTCATGGTAATGACAGTCGGGTGTGGTACAGTGGTCATGAACTTTATTTTATGGTAATGACAGTCGGGTGTGGTACAATGGTCATGAACCTTATGGTAATGACAGTCGGGTGTGGTACAGTGGTCATGAACTTTATTTTATGGTAATGGCAGGCGAGTGTGATACAATGGTCATGGACTTTATTTTCGATATGTTTAGTGTTGATATTCAGTAACTTATCCAGTTTTAGGACGAATATAATTAACATAACTGACTTTTGGCTGAATATCAGTGTTTCTATTGTGTATAAATTATCAGAGCCAAATCTGCTGAATAAGTGAGAATTTTACGGAAGCCTTAAGGTGCAATGTATATAATAATTAAAACTCGTGCGCTCGAGTTACTAACTTGTGCAAGAGTTACACAACAACTTGCATCACGATGGGAATGATATTCTTTTGGAAATAAAGTAAACAAGTCAGTAACTCGTGCCCGCAAGTCAATAACACGTGCCCACAAGTTGGTAAGTTGTGCACAAAAGTTATGTAACTCGTTGGCGCAAGTTAGTAACTCATTGGCACCAGTTGTATAACTCGTACGTGCATTTCACTTATTTATGCGCATGTTACCGGCTCGTGTGCATATGTTTGTCGTTCGAACACACAAATTTTAGATCATTTTTTACTTTGCACCCCGGGGCTTCTTTAGAATTTACTGCTGTTTTCTAGTTACAAGAAACTCAATGTCAGTATTTTTAACATCCGTTGAAATTTGAACAAGTTATCAAAAAGGAAATAAAGAAATTTTGGCAATAAATTGCTGTTTTAAGAAAATTAAGTACCATTAAATAATTTTACATGAATAAAACAATTAAGTTTGTGTTAAACGTCGCTTGTAAAATTTGATCATTTTTATCGAAACATTCAAATTTTGATCTGCTGCCGAGAACCTTGCCGTGAACAAACAAGGATAAGTAACATGCCTATCTGATAGTAAATACCACCTCGGTTTGTCATTTTCCCCAGGGGCATACACATTAACCCGTCAAAACATTTCGGATACCAACCAAATTTCCCGATCAGTAACCCTTTTCACAAGAAACCCCTTACGACTAATATTTCTCTTACGAAGTAACTTGCGAACTCGCTCCGCTTCACAAAAAAATTTACCAACTTGTAAGTCAGATATTGTTCGTAACTTTACGACTGATTAATACTAAGTAAGTATAAAATATTTATCATAAGTTGAAAGTTACAGTAAACAAAGATGGCTGCGTTTTTATTTTGTTCCATGAAGTTCGAGGATTACGACGAGAACGCGTTCGGGAAAAGGACTGAAGATTTCTCTTACGAAGTTCGTAAGTTAAAACACTTACGACAATTCGTAATTTTTTTGTGAGAAGGTCTGCAGTTCTTCAATATGTAAACAATAACCTCAACTCAAAAATTTTGAAAATAGCCCACCATGGCATTACAGTGGCATTAGAACTGCGACCAAGCTTAAATATTCATTGTTGTGAAGGTAATAACAAGCGACAGAAAGTAGAATGTCACAGCAACATGGAGGAAACTCATAAATACCTGGTCATCAGACGTGAGACCAGGGTCCAGTGCTATAAACTGAGAATAGACTTAAGTCATACTTTCATATTCTTCTGTTCATCAATGGGTTAATAATTAAGATTTCGATTTTATTTAGTTTTATTCTACTCATAAATAGAATTAAACCATTCTGGCAAAATTTATTTGAACGTTTGAAAATGGAATAAATTAAAATGAAATTTTGGACTTAAGTATATTCTCAGTTTATGGCGCCGGGCCATGGTGTCCGAAAGTAGTTTGTCACTCACAACAACCACGGAGGGCACTCATGAATACCTAGTCATCAGAGTTGAGATCAGGTAGACAGTAGTAGTATGTCACTCACCACAACATACCACGGAGGGCACTCATAAATACCTGGTCATTAGAGGGGAGATCAGGTAGACAGAAGTAAAATGTCACTCACAACAACATACCACGGAGGGCACTCATAAATACCTGGTCATCAGAGGTGAGATCAGGTAGACAGAAGTAGTATGTCACTCACAACAACCACGGAGGGCACTCATAAATACCTGGTCATCAGAGGGGAGATCGGGTAGACAGAAGTAGTATGTCACTCACAACAACATACCACGGAGGGCGCACATAAATACCTGGTCATCAGAGGTGAGATCAGGTAGCCGGAAGTAGTATGTCAGTTACAACATCATACCAGGGAGAGCACTCATAAATACCTGGTCATCAGAGGTGAGATCAGGTAGACAGTAGTAGTATGTCACTCACAACAACATACCACGGAGAGCACTCATAAATACCTGGTCATCAGAGGTGAGATCAGGTAGACAGTAGTAGTATGTCACTCACAACAACATACCACGGAGAGCACTCATAAATACCTGGTTATCAGAGGGGAGATCAGGTAGACAGAAGTAGTATGTAAATCACAACAACCATGAAGGGCACTCATAAATACCTGGTCATCAGAGGTGAGATCAGGTAGCCGGAAGTAGTATGTCAGTTACAACAACATACCACGGAGGACGCTCATAAATACCTGGTCATCAGAGGTGAGATAAGGTAGACAGAAGTAGTGTGTCACTTACAACAACATACCACGGAGAGCACTCATAAATACCTGGTCATCAGAGGTGAGATCAGGTAGACAGAAGTAGAATGCCACTTACAACAACATACCATGGATGACAAAAGAGGTAAAACCAGGTGACCAAGATACGTATGTCATTGACAACAACACATCTTGGAACACACCAATAAATAGCTGAAAATGAGAAGCGAGGCATTACAGATATTATGTGAAGTTTTCTTGTCAAAAATTCTTTTCCCTATTATACATAAATACGTAACGTTTTAACAATAAAAACAAAATTTTCTTTTCATATCTACGATATATAGCTCGATGTTATATTGAAGCAATTATATGATGCGAATGTTTTAGTAATATAAGAAAGACAACTCTAATTTACCAGCAGAAATCGTAGGAACGTGTTTGTTCCATATTTTTATTTTTATTCAGAGATTTGTAGTTTTTCTTACTGATCTAGGTGACATTAATTCTTACGATTGATCATAGCAGCAGGTTGAAATACGAATTCAAACTACTGGCTTTATGACTGTGAATTATATATATGTATACTATATACCCATTTATGGCTTTGAATTTGTTTGTCGTACGTGGCTAATCAAATTTGCACCTTTTGTTTTCATGCAATATTAATCAACAATATAAAGCAATCTACACAAATATATGAATATTGAACATAGTTTAGTGTGTGTTAAATCTTCTCTGAGATGTCAGTCTGGTGTATCCCTCTCTGTTACTGAGGTGTCAGTCTGGAGTATCCTCTCTGTTACTGAGATGTCAGTCCGGTGTATCCCTCTCTGTTACTGAGGTGTCAGTCTGGAGTATCCTCTCTGTTACTGAGGTATCAGTCTGGTGTATCCCTCTCTGTTACTGAGGTGTCAGTCTGGGGTATCCTCTCTGTTACTGAGATGTCAGTCTGGGGTATCCCTCTCTGTTACTGAGGTGTCAGTCTGGAGTATCCTCTCTGTTACTGAGGTGTCAGTCTGGTGTATCCCTCTCTGTTACTGAGGTGTCAGTCTGGAGTATCCTCTCTGTTACTGAGATGTCAGTCCGGTGTATCCCTCTCTGTTACTGAGGTGTCAGTCTGGAGTATCCTCTCTGTTACTGAGATGTCAGTCTGGGGTATCCTCTCTGTTACTGAGGTGTCAGTCTGGTGTATCCCCTCTGTTACTGAGATGTCAGTCTGGTGTATCCTCTCTGTTACTGAGGTGTCAGTCTGGTGTATCCCTCTCTGTTACTGAGGTGTCAGTCTGGAGTATCCTCTCTGTTACTGAGATGTCAGTCTGGGATATCCCTCTCTGTTACTGAGATGTCAGTCTGGGATATCCCTCTCTGTTACTGAGATGTCAGTCTGGGATATCCCTCTCTGTTACTGAGGTGTCAGTCTGGTGTATCCACTCTGTTACTGAAATGTCAGTCTGGGGTATCCCTCTCTGTTACTGAGGTGTCAGTCTGGTGTATCCCCTCTGTTACTGAGATGTCAGTCTGGTGTATTCCTCTCTGTTACTGAGATGTCAGTCTGGGGTATCCTTCTCTGTTACTGAGGTGTCAGTCCGGTGTATCCTTCTCTTTTACTGAGGTGTCAGTCCGGTGTATCCTTCTCTTTTACTGAGGTGTCAGTCTGGGGTATAGCTCTCTCTTACTGAGATGTCAGTCTGGTGTATCGCTTCTGTTACTGAGGTGTCAGTGTGGTGTATTCCCTCTGTAACTAAGATGTCAGTCTGGGGTATCGCTTCTGTTACTGAGGTGTCAGTGTGGTGTATTCCCTCTGTAACTAAGATGTCAGTCTGGGGTATCCCTCTCTGTTACTGAGGTGTCAGTCTGGGGTATCCCTCTCTGTTACTGAGATGTCAGTCTGGGGTATCCCTCTCTGTTACTGAGATGTCAGTCTGGGGTATCCCTCTCTGTTACTGAGGTGTCAGTCTGGGGGTATCTCTCTTTCTGTTACAGCATCCTCTACCGACCTGGAACACAGCCAGTATCCTCTACCGACTGGGAACACAGTCAACATCCTCTGCCGACTGGGAACACTCGTCATTTCTATGTATTTAATGAAAAAGGATTTAGACACATTTATTTCATACATATATTCCATGTGAAGGATTTCTTACAGTTTCCATTTCACTTACCCATACAGTTGAATCTACTGGACCCTTACACTTTAACTCGCACTTTTATTCGACTAAGAAATCGTGCCACAAATTTACAGATAAAAGTCCTGATTGGCACCAAAAATGGCTGAGTAGTCTGTCTAATACACATGTGCCCCCCCCCCCTTTTCAGAAAATTTGGATCCGCCACTGTTTATGGGATATATTTGTGGGGCCATGGTCGTGTCATGTTTTAATTTTTGTATTTAACTCCCTCTCAAAGTAAATTTAAAACTTAAAACATGACAGTTTGATCGTAAAACCGAAGACCGAGTTAAAATATTGTACTTAGAATAAAGCTTTTTGTTGATTGTCAAAATCTGTATTGTGTGTATCGTGTACTGAATATGCTACCACGAATATAAGTGAAAAAAACCCAAAACTTTATTTTGCTGTTAAACAATAAACACATATTTTAATACTAGAATGACATCCTCATGTGTACATGCATATCATTTTTCAATATACATATACTATAAATCCAATGAAGATATTCACATAGTTGGTTAGAAACTGATCTCATCTACAGTTCATATATCTCATTACAATAAATAATGTCGTGATATACATAACATTGCTAGGGAAAACAGCATTGTCTACTTTGAAATATAACCCTTTCATTCAGAACTGTTCAAAGCTGCCATTCTTAAATTATTCAAGAACATGAAAATCTCTTTGACTTAATATTCATTCGGGTAACTCCACACTGACGTAGTGCTGTGCTACTTCTTTTATTAATAGGAGCATCAAGAACACCCGGGGTCTGTTGTGCGTCATTTTCGTCTTTGAATACATCATCGAGCATTTCTTGATGAATCATACATGACTCTCTAACTTTTGCTCTTTTTAGTTCCGCATAAACATGTAAAAATTGTCTGGATAGAAGCTGGTCCAACTGTCGTATTTCGTTCTGCAATAAAACGGAAGGTAAATTACACACGTATGTTGATGTAGAAGATCTCATGATCATAATATAATAACCATCACAGGCTTTAAGATGTAAATAATACGAAGACAAGAGAACATTGATGAGTGCCCGGAGAAAGTGTGATATATGTCGTTCTTTATTTCCACATACCCTATATTCAACAGTAATGACCGAAGTATTAAAGTTACGGAGAGAAAGAACAAAAAAATATGCTCCCGAACATTCGATCTACGGGCATAAACACACACAAAAACACACACACACACTTATATTCGTTCCTCGCCGGGGACTCGAACCCACGACCTATGGTACCGAATCACCTAACTGTCACGCATCCGACCCTCTTACCGACTGAGCTACCCAGCTCCACAAAAAATAGAGCTTAATAGCCAATCATTAGCTAATCGCATGCATGACAACACGTTCGCGGAAACTGAAGGGATTTACCCGACGTAAACGCAGGGGGATCCTCTGAAAGAATACAATCACTGAAAGGGAAATAAACATACGATTAGCAAATGATTAGCTATCAAAGCTCTATTTTGGAGCTCGGGTAGCTCAGTCGGTATGTATGTATGTATGTGTGTATGTGTGCGTGCGTGCGTGCGTGCGTGCATGCGTGCCACGCACGCACGCACGCACGCATGCATGTATGTATATGTATATGTATATGTATATATATATATATATTATCTGTGATGACTTGTCTTACGGCTGAATCAGATGTCTTTATGTTTTCTTTTACGCTAAAGCACGAGGAGCTTTTTCCAGTTTAAGACACTTAAATACAATATAAAGTCCCTACTTCTGTATGCCTCAACCATTTTCCCATCAAAATCTCCAAGTGCTATGCTATAAACTTCTTACGCGTAAAGTGAACGGTTTTGTGGACTGTAATATAACCAAATTGTAAGTATAATAATATCATAAAATGTACGTATAATAATATCATAAAATGAAACATGCTCTGTATGTACAGTCTTTCATTTACCAGATTATTGCATCCGATCTCTTTCCTTAGATTCTCATCTTTTCTCTTTACCATGTTATTATGGGGTCCATGACTATCCTCCGTGGCACGTTGTTGTGAGGGTCGCAATACACAGCACCAATTCCGTACGTGTTTTACGTACATGTATATGGGGTTATATTAATTTAGGAAACACATTGTCGTAAAATGACGGGATGTTTTAAAGCTTACAAATTTTGAAATGAACAGCATCCGTAAGATGCAAAGAGCATCCTGTATAGAGTCGGAAAGAAAATTCCCTGCGGATTGAATTATTGGTATTATATTACTGCTTCTTTATATTCAATTTATTTTTATATAACATATTTATATATTTATTCATTATACCTAAGCCGGCGTGGCCTAGTGGTATCGCGTCGGACTCCTAATCGGGAGGCCGGGGTTCGAGTCCCGCTCTGGCCATGCCGGTGTCAAGTCTTTCGGATGAGACAGTAAAAACCGAGGCCCCGTGTCGTGGTATGCATGGCACGTTAAAGATCTCTCTCTGCTCCGGTGGGTCCGTTGCAAAGGTCAAAATTTATATGCTCCGCACCAGGCAGATGCCGTCACCATATACGTGAAATAT
Source organism: Pteria penguin (assembly GCA_035048485.1). NCBI lineage: Eukaryota > Metazoa > Mollusca > Bivalvia > Pterioida > Pteriidae > Pteria > Pteria penguin. The sequence continues at coordinate 13,620,263 of CM068586.1, read as the reverse complement.
TCGTGGTGTGACGTAAAACAATAATCAATCAATCAATCAATATTCATTATACCTGACTATTTTATTCTGATGTAAATATTTTGAATTGTTGGATGAACACTCGTTGCCAAGAAATATAAGATTTGTCATATAAATTATCATTTTTATTTTTTTAAAAAAGACAATGGGCTCTGCTATGTGTTTTGATTGGTACTTTGACATCTTTGTTCCTCCATTAATAAACGTTCATGTGTTCATAATTCAATTGAAACTTACTTGATAAAATATTGAAAACGTCAAGAAAATTAATACCAACCAATGTTCTTTTAACAAATGAAAGTTGGTCTTTCAGTGTCATTCCATCACTGACGTCATCAGGAGGACATGTGCCGTCTTCCTCACACTCTCTCACGTTCGCCAGTGAAACTTTCAGTGACACTTTCCGTTGGGGTAATACGACGGAATCATTGCCAGGATATTGAAGATTGTCACGTGATGGTCGTCTACGCATGGCATATTCTGTTACCTCCTCCAAGAGGTTGTTGCTGGAATTTTTTCTTCTTGGCGATTTAAGCAAAGGACAATTCTTGATGCAGTCCACATCATATTTTGGTGATAGTTTAAGCTTTTGAGCGATATCTACCAAAGCTGTTAAATGATCCTTTGTCATCACTCCTAATGATGAGTTATGATACATACAAACCATACAATGATCTGTCCTGGTGATCCATAAGAATAGCTATGTGAACATGAAGAAATAAAAATAATACGATCCAACGAGTAGAATATGCAGCAGGGACAATGTATGTATTCAGTTACATTTATATACAGGAAATGATACGTGTGTGCCCGTGTACAGAAAGGAAGTATAAGGATTATATCAGGAAACACCAGAGCACGAACTAGATAATCACGGTTTGTTTATAAACAACATGGATTGGTGTCCAGTACTTCATCAACTAGGTACATGGAGGTGACGCTAAGCCTATGAATGCATGTTCCGCAGACTATATGTTTTCCAGCTATAATGATGTGATCCACCACGGGCGAGTCAGTCTGGTCATGTTCCACTGACCAATGGTTTATAGCTAATATGAGGACAACCACGAACAAGTCAGTTTGGTCATGCTCAGCTGAACAATGGTTCCTTGCTAATGTTGTGTGGGCTACCACGAGCGAGTCAGTCTGGTCATGTTCCACTGACCAATGGTTTATAGCTAATATGAGGACAACCACGAACAAGTCAGTTTGGTCATGCTCAAGTGAACAATGGTTCCTTGCTAATGTTGTATGGGCTACCACGGACGAGTCAGTCTGATCATGTTCCACTGACCAATGGTTTATAGCTAACATGAGGACAACCACGAACAAGTCAGTTTGGTCATGCTCAAGTGAACAATGGTTCCTTGCTAATGTTGTATGGGCTACCACAGGTGAGTCAGTCTGGTCATGTTCCACTGACCAATGGTTTATAGCTAATATGAGGACAACCACGAACAAGTTAGTTTGGTCATGCTCAGCTGAACAATGGTTCCTTGCTAATGTTGTGTGGGTTACCACGGGCGAGTCAGTCTGGTCATGTTTCACTGACCAATGGTTTATAGCTTATGTGAGGACAACCACGAACAAGTCAGTTTGGTCATGCTCAAGTGAACAATGGTTCCTTGCTAATGTTTTATGGGCTACCACGGGCGAGTCAGTCTGGTCATGTTCCACTGACCAATGGTTTATAGCTGATGTTGTGAGGACCACCACGAGCAAGTCAAGTTGTCATGTTCAACCGACCAATGGTTTCTAGTTAATGATCGATGTGAAGGCCGTTACGAGCAGTCAGTTTGGTCTTGTTTTACTGACCAATGGTTTCTGGCTAATGTTGTGATGGCCACCACGAGCGAGTCATTCTGGTTATGTTCAATTAACCGACCAATGGTTTCTAGTTAATGATCGATGTGAGGGCCACCACGAGCAGTCAGTTTTGGTCTTATTCGACTGACCTGTGGTTTCTAGTTAATGATATGATGGCCACCACGAGCGAGTCAGTCTTGTCATGTTCAACTGACCAATGGTTTCTAGTTCATGATATGAGGGCTAGCACAAGCGAATCAGTCTGGTGTTGTTTTACTTACCAAAGGTTTATAGCTAATGTTTTGAGGTCCACCACGAGGGAGATAGTCTGGTCTTGTTTCACTGACCAATGTTTATAGTTGATAATGTGAGGGCCAGCACGTGCTGTCAGTTTGGTCATGTTCTATTGACCAATGGCTCATAGTTAATGATGTGATCGGGACCACCACGAGCGAGTCAGCCTGGCCATGTTCCACGGACCAATGTTTTCTAGTTAATGACACCACGAACGAGTCAGTCTGCTTATGTTCAACTAAACAATGATTTCTAACTAATGGTGTGAAAGCGAATCTGCAAATTCGTGTTGCCAACCTGTTTTATTTGTCTTGTGCGATAGACAAGACCACTCTAAAGTAATATTTCTATATAGATCGAACTTACAAGAATAGAAAAATAAAACATACATAAATGAAGCTCATACATATGCATACATAATATATTTCAAAGAGATTTCTTTTATTGTTTTGGATGATACTAACACTACAGGAAATCAATGATATTGACAACTTGACATTCCGAAAATAGCAAACGTATCTGACAATCGTATGGCGTCATACATGTAAATACGGATGTTTCTACTACAATGCATAGATAGCAGGACATCATTCATAGAGACACTACACAGATAGAAGGACATTATTCATAGAGACACTACACAAATAGCAGGACATCATTCATAGAGACACTACACAGATAGAAGGACATTATTCATAGAGACACTACACAAATAGCAGGACATCATTCATAGAGACACTACACAGATAGCAGGACATTATTCATAGAGACACTACACAGATAGCAGGACATCATTCATAGAGACATTACACAGATAGCAAGACATTATTCATAGAGATACTACACAGATAGCAGGACATCATTCATAGAGACATTACACAGATAGCAGGACATCATTCATAGAGATACTACACAGATAGCAGGACATCATTCATAGAGACATTACACAGATAGCAGGACATAATTCATAGAGATACTACACAGATAACAGGACATCATTCACAGAGACACTACACAGATAGCAGGACATCATTCACAGAGACATTACACAGATATCAGGACATCATTCACAGAGACACTACACAGATAGCAGGACATCATTCATAGAGACATTGCACAGATAGCAGGACATCATTGATAGAGACATTACATGGATAGCAGGACATCATTCATAGAGACATTACACAGATAGCAGGACATCATTCATTGAGACATTACACAGATAGCAGGACATCATTCATAGAGACATTACACAGATAGCAGGACATCATTCACAGAGACATTACACAGATAGCAGGACATCATTGATAGAGACACTACACAAATAGCAGGGCATCATTCACAGAGACACTACACAGATAGCAGGACATCATTCAAAGAGACATTACACAGATAGCAGGACATCATTCATAGAGACACTACACAGACGACAGGACATCATTCATATAGACACTACACAGACGGCAGGACGTCATTCATAGAGACTTTACACAGATAGCAGGACGTCATTCATAGAGACATTACACAGATAGCAGGACATCATTCAAAGAGACACTAACATAGCCTTTGTATTCAATTTACTTATATATGTACGAAGAAAAGACCGTGGCCATGCAAATTCTTCGAAAAAGTAGAAGTCCAAGACAATTGTAGAAAGGACGGAAGGTCTGAGAGCATAAAACAGCAAACAAAGGAATTGGTAATGAGTTTACATTCTATCAGAGAAGGGAAAGTGGCTTTTACTGTCGGTTAGACGAGCAGTATTACTCTTTCTTAGATGGTCGCAGAAGCTGGAGTCCAGGAATAATGTGAGGTGGAATATTCTGTGTAGGAAAAGGTAGATATTTTTCACATAGCTATGGGCAGATGATAAGTAAGAACGACATAAAATGTAACTGCATGTATGTCAGATAAAAAATATACTAGGTGCAATATGCAGCATGAAAATATATAATGTAATTTGAATACAATCAATGATAGATGTCATCATCCATAAACCTTGACACAGGTGATTCAATAAAAAGATCAAACTTTGTAGACTTACTCACAAGTAGTATAAACAGCTTTAGGTTGAAATGCTTAAAATAATGTACAGGTATTAAACTCTGTAATGCTGTTAATGCTTGAATATGTACATTTACAAGCTTGAAAACACTTCGATTTGTATAACAGTATCTTGAATGTATGTATGCTCTCCTCTAATCTGACAAAAAAGAGCATAATTATCGTCTATATAGTATCTAAAACCCATAAGACGTTATGTATCGCTCGTGAAACATATAACTAGAGTATAAAATAGACTTAGTTTTACATTGTAGTTTAATTTATGTTAGATTTAGAATGGCAGTCTACTAAATTCATTCATGGTTTAATCTCTGAAATAAATTATTTTTAAAAAGGCTCTAGATAACGCTTTTATGACATTGATATTCAAGCATACATCCAACATATAAATCCTCGCGTAAGACCATTAAACATTTGGAATCTGATTCGCGTTCTATTTCTCTCACTCGTCACGAAAAGTTCGATAGTATTAGGGTATAAGAGGTAAAAAGTAATCACAATTAAACAATTATAAGCTAAATTAATCTACGGCTTAAGTCTGTGCCCATCATACATGTACATAGTATTGTCGCACTGGTAAGTCGAGAAAACAAATTAAGTTTCCCAGTCACTGTGATTCCTAACATTTTTTACTCTTATTAATTCTGCACTATTTTAGCTGTTTATATGCACACTTTCTTTAATTTCAAACTTGTACTCTGCTTATCCATGTACCATACTGCTTTGCACTATGTCTTATTTACGATTCTGCCAATATCCAAATTTAAGCCATCTCTAAATTTGCTTAAACTTTGCAACTAACCCTCCGGGGTTCTCCTTATACATAGGAGGAAGTGCCTAAAATGAAATGAAAATGAAATGATGGCATATGGAATGATTTATGGTCGTTCCGGCCCCAATACCCATCCGACCCCAGTCGATCCGGCCCAAACCCATCTTGCCCCGGGATTGATCCGGCCCCAAGTCGATCCGGCCCTAAATTATTATTTTTATTATATTAGTATACCTTGCCGCCTCCCAGTGATTTTTGGCCAATATTACTGCCGAATAACGACAGCTTCCTCTCGCCAAAATAAACCTCCTTTTTCACTAAAATGTTTTCTTCTTAGACAGGGTTCATTACTCAGTCACTGATTTAGATAATTCCATAACCGTCGATATTCAGTTCTACGTACTCGAATATCAACGATCAAAAATGTCATTAAACTTTTTCTTTAATTCTAAGTTTGTAATTGGAGATATTTTTAAGCATCTACCATTTGCAGTAATTAAGCTCTTGCGACAGCAGAATGGTGTAAGACAGAGGATGAATATATATGAATATGAAATAAGTGTCACAAACCAGAGACATATATACACACACTAATTACAACTTAAAGTAAGTGATCGTATCTGAACATATTACACACACACACACACACACACACACACACACACACACCATCACACGCACACACACACACAAACAAAAAACCCCCCCAAAAAACAAAAAACAAAAAAAAAAAAAAACAAGCTCTAGTGTAATGGTCCTAGTGTAATGGTCCTATTTAGAGTAATTGACCTTTAATTAGAGTAACTTGTGGGCTTGAGATCAGATCGAGAAGAGGAAAATTAGGTAAATTATGTATGTGAAAACGATAAGCAATGAAAGGTTAGGCTGGATCACATCCCAAATCAGGGAAAACTTGTGAAAAGAACAAAAGATGTTTTTCATTGCTCGATATTTTGAAATAGGGCTGGATGGACGGGGGGCCGGATTGATATGCATCAGGCGATGCCATCACAATAAGTGAAATACTCATGGCATGATGTCAAACATAAACCTAGAAATATTAATTACGTCTATGGTACAGGTATCTGAAGCTCCGTAAGTTTACAGAAAACATCTATTATGTCCCTATAGGGGTAAACACCAAAGAAAAAAGTAGACAACAATTTACAGAGCTTCAGATACCTGTGGTCTATCATGGCAAAAACTGAGATATTTACGGGTTCGAGATTAAGAAAATTTTATTTCTAAGGTCACGTGATGTAAATTTCAACAGTTGTATCGAACCATGTGAAAAATAAACTTTGATCTTTTGTTAAATCTGCATGTAAATAGGCTAGGGAGTGAAGATGGAGGATTTACCTATGCCCGAGCTGGAAGTTGGCCAATTTTATATGGGCTCTCGTTTATTGCAGCCCCTTTCAAGCATTTCTGGGTTGTCGATTGACCAGGTGTGTTAAATCTATCTGCTAATTGAAAATGAAAATGAGATGCAGGAGAATGTATTTTAAGTATTACATGGACACTGTAAACATTTTGTTTGTTTTGAAGTTAAAGAACTATTTCTGGTGTTATTTTCTATTATGTTTTATACTGAATGTCTGGTTTATTAATATATATATATATATATATATATATATATAGGGTGCAGGTCGATTCGGTACAAGGACGTTTCGGTACACAAAAATCGGCGTACCTAATTGAAGACCTACGGGTTGTTGTAGACCTATGGAAGACCTATATTTATCTAGACATTATTATGAAAAACTGTTATTAGGAATATGTCTCTTATTATTAATAAAGACAATATAGATATTTAGTTCTATAATATCAATTATTTATACTGCATTTTTGACCAAAACATTGTGTAGGTCTTCTTTCGATTGAAGTGGCCGCCATTACTATTTTATGGGGTAATCAAAAATTCATTGCCTTTATAAAATGTGATATCATAGAGGAGCGGATACTTTTGCTTAATTATACATAAATATATATAAAGGCATAAGATCATATATGTTCTGACTGCTGTGTAATGGCAGTCATTTTGACTCACAGAAGACTAACACATTATTTGATTAAAAGCATGCCATAAAAACACAAAGTCATAATTTTTGGTGAAATATACACTTTTATAGCATGATAAATATGTTTATGAAATTGTTTTTTGATAATAAAGTCTAGATAAATGTAGGTCTTCCATAGGTCTTCAATTACCAGTAGGTCTTCAAGTAGGTACGCCCCACAAAAATAGGTCGTTTTGGTACATGGTACAAAGACGTTCCGGTACATGACTTTGGTCGTTTCGGTACAGGTACCTAAATATCGGTACAGAAGCAAATTAAAAGGGATATTATAACAAGCTATCATGAAAAAAGTAAAAAGATCGGCACTAGCAAACTGTTACGGAAATGTGCCATGCTGTACGTCCCATCGGTACTTCAGGATATGCGATATGTGTGACCTTATATAAAAACAATAATGAAGACTATAAACAATGTATATATATATATATGTTTATTTATTTATTTATTTTTACTCGTATGCCTTTTTTCCCTTGCATACTTGTGATCATGCATACCGTATTTACTCGAATATAATACACAATTTTTTTCGCCAATTTACCCCCTCATTTTCTCACTGCGTATTATACATAGGGTTAGAAATCTGGAACTTTTTTTCCATGCTTTTAAGCTTCAGTGGCGGATTTAGAGGGGTGTGTGTGTCCGTTAAAGTATCTAAAGCCGTCAGTCAAACCCACGAGGCTTGAGATATATTTATTGTCTGTATACTGTCCACTTCCCATAGTAAATGCCCAAAGCGATGGGCAGGAGTAATGTCTACAGTGTGGCATTTAATGAACATGATAGAATACTTGTGCTGTGTTATTTAGCAATGGTTTCTGATTAGCAGATTGCATGGGTAATAATGATTTATCCTTAATTGGTTAATTGATAGTTATGCAACAGGTGAAACTACTTGACCGTAATGGCACGAGCATCGACAGTTTGGATAACACTCATTCATTCATTCTTTATATATTTTGTCTTCACAAACGTCTGCGATCTCCGCGTAAAGTTCACGTAGTATAGTAGACACGCCAGTTCATTCTAACGAGAGAGAAAAAAATAAAGCGATCGTTTGGGACGAGGGTACTAGTTAAGACATTTGAAGTCTATGGGAGTTTAATTGTAAATGAAATGAAAGAAAGAAAAGCTTTGATATCACACGATGAATAAAGGCTGGTCGTTCTGTGCCGCTTTTGATAATAATAGTATTAATACACGTTACGCGATTACACTGTAAAAGGTATACGGCAAAGCAAATTCAGCTCGCGGTCTTGCAGTTTCAACACAAAATTGACATCTTGTTTTGCATTTTTCCCCTGCGTATAATACACGGTGTTAGACGTTTTTCCATGATTTTCGAGGTCATTGTTGGGGGTGTGTATTATACTCGGGTATGTATTATATTTGAGTAAATACGGTACTTAAAAATACCTGTAAAGACCGTAAGCTGAACAGTAGACATATAGACATAAACTTTTAAACTTTTGCATGGACATAAACTGCATTTTTCTTGAAGTGCCTAAAGTTTCTTAAGGAACTTTTTAGAGTAGATACGAAATGTTATTTGATGAAGTGTATGTATACATAAACTTTTGTGCCTACGTCCTTTAGTAAAATTAACCCATGTGTATATGTGCATTTGTCGACCCATTATTCTGTATTTCAAGAGTGATTTATCTGCGTCACTTTATTGAAGTTGTTGAAAAATCCATGTCCAAATTTGACCTTCACCTTCGGATGGCTCTGCGTCATAACAGGAATATGAAAGTAGAGTTACCGTACTTGTTTGTACATTCCACTGCAAATAATGAGTGCCATACAAAATACACCAAAAATTTGTTTTATTCATCCTGTTTAGTTTCAGAAGGAAATTGCTGACTGAACCTTTAATGATTTAATTTGAGTTTTACATGTTATTCTGTGCACAGGGCTTCAAATACCTCTGAATATGTTGAATTTGTGCAATCCTCGCAAGGATTGTGTTCAGTTAGAATTAGTTACAATTCTACACTGACATAAATTTATACATGATAAAAACTAGTCCAAGATTCTCAGCCCCTCTTCCACTTTTGATATCGGCAGTTTGTTGCAGAGTGTCAGAGAGACTTTATTCATTAAAAGTTGGAATTTTAGCTATACCAACCGGTATTGGGATGTACAAGCCTCTGCCGACAAATACAATGTAAATGTAAATGTAAATGCTCAGCGAACTTACAACCTATAATCCAATAAATGAACATTAAACTTCTATAACCTCTGCTATATGTAGCTACAGAGACTAAAATTAGCAGTCATCTGAGACGACCACTTTTGCTTCCGGGCCTTTGAAATCCTCTTACTTGATTGCCCGAGTGGCAGCTAAAACTTCTTGAGTGTAAGTAAACATTTATTGCCGTTTCACTGATAGTACAATTATATTTTGAGTCGTTTGAGTGGTTTTTTTTGTTGATATCGGTGTTCCGTGGATGTTTACATTATCTCCATCTTTCAGATGTTTGAAGTCGCGGACGACCCACACTAAAACTAGTATGCGGATGCCAACGCAGACTCTGAAGATAAAAGTATTGATTTCTCTTAAAAATCGAAAAAATTTCTTTGTGAAACTTCTTACTCTAACTAGACTAGTTACAGGGCCCTGTACTATCACCAACAAATGTCCAACAGTTACTAAAACTACCACAGGCAATGAAACATCAAAAAAGAATTCTGGTTATAGAAGTTCTTTCAATCCAAGTGGCAAACAGAACATCCCTGGCTTGAAAATCATGTGGAATACAGTAGTTATGGTTTTTCGTATGATTGTATGTATTGCTCCCTGTGCAAAAAGTTGGATACAAAGGATCGAAATAACAGCAAGGTATGGAATCAAATAGGCTGTGTGTCAACAAGATTAGATGTTGCGATCAACCACTCTACCTCTGAGATGCACAAGGATGCTGTGTTTAAAGAAATGTCGGAGGATCAAGGAATAGATGCTGCTTTTGAGAACCTTTCCAGGAAGGAAATTGATGCCCTTCGAGATTCACAGAAAGTCTTGTACTTCTTGATAAAACACCACTTACCATATACAACCCTCTTTGAGCCTTTAATGGTCCTGTGCCTTGAGCTTGGTGTCCCAAACCTTCAACATCTACCTAAGGGAAAGAATGCTATGTACAAGAGTGCAGCCACTGCAACTGAATTTTTAGAATGCCAGGCTGAAGTACATGTAGTTAAGCTATACAACAAAGCAGTTCATACGGCATTATCTTAGATTAATATACAGATAAAGTGCCAGAAAACATCTAGCAATTGTTTGCCATTATTTAGATGGGGGACACTCCAGACTAGCTTTCCTACAAGATGTTCAACTCTTAAATGGACAAGCATTAAGCATATACTCAGCATTGAAAGACCAATTGGACCTAGCTTCTATACCGATGAATAAGATGACCTCTTTCGCAAGTGGTGGACCATCTGTAATGGTTGGAAAGAAGAATGGTGTATGTAGTTGCCTTCCTCAAGAAAGATAATCCACAGATCATTGCTGTTCATTGCATGAATCATCGCCTCCAGCTAGCAGTTTCTAAAGCCTTCATTTCCATTGACATGATTTCCAACACTGATGAACTTCTTACTGGCGGTGGCCTGTTCAAATACATATACTACCATTACAGCACTGTGAGATCTGAAAGCCTCAATGCTATACAGAATTTACTGAGAGAGACTGGAGAGTTGGAGAATCCATCAAACCTAAAAATCAAACAGGCTGTTCATACTAGATGGCTTAGCCATGAAACTGCAGTACAAACTGTAAGGAAGCTCTGTGTTCCTATCCTGACTGACCTAGAGAATGCAGTGGCATCTGGAAGAGATAAAACTATCAGAGAGGGAAAAGGTATTCCTGCTGGAAGCCTTCTCAAGACCATGAAAATCTATCCAAAGCTTTTTTTCATTCATCTCTTGTGTGATGTATGTACTTGCTTGGGTGCATTAACCAATACATTTAAAAAGGAAGCCATCGACCTTTCGGATGTGGAGCCACAATTAACGTCAACCGTATCTCAACTGAGAGGAATGAAAGAGAGACATGCGATTAACACCAGCAAAGTTGCTGCTGTTACTGAAGTTCTCAATATTACAGCAACTGAGGAAAATTTGCATTCAGTTCACAAAGCCTGTGACCTGTTCTTGGACAATTTAATTGAGAACTTGGAGGAAAGGATGGAGAATTGTGAGATAGTTAGTGATTTATCAATGTTAAACTTGAGGAACATAGATCAACACAATTCAACATTCCATGGAGATTCAGCTAGCCATTTCCTCTTTGGCAAACCACTTCGGATTGGACGAAGATGTAACTTTGTTCGAATGGACTGATCTCAAAGAGTTTTTCCATGGTCAACTCCACATGTGCACATCATCCTATCTCCTGGAAACCTTAACAGAAAGTAAACCTTTAGCGGGAGAAAGGTATCCAAACATAGTAAAACTACTGTCTGTTGCCGAATCCTTAATTATTTCCACTGCAGCTGTTGAGAGAGTCTTTTCTACGGTAAAACTAACTGTCACAGACCTCAGAAACAGACTGTCCATTCCAAATGTGAGCAGACTGTTAAGCATTGGAATCAACACAGACTCGTGGAAAGACATAGACTTGGACAAATGTGTCAAATTATATTTGTCTAAGAAGAAAAGAAGACTTGGGCCTCATTCTAGCAATTTTTAAATGAAGTTGTACTTTTATGAAAGAAGAGTTATAAAATTAATGTCAGGATCTTTTTGAATTAATTATCTTCAAATTTGTCATTTAAAAGTGTTCAGTGTTATTGGATCAAGAATTGTTCAATTAAATTTCTAAAATGTATAACTAAACACAACAGGAAACATTAATTGTAATTCAAGAGAGAGATGTGAATTATGTTTGATATAAAGTTCTACCAGTAAATTACATCTTCCCATATCTATATTTCTCTTCATATTAACTACATTACTTTTTATCATGTTAAATATAAATCCAAAGCACATAGATATTTTATATCAATGTAACTTTATGTAACTTTATCATGTACATGTATATAGTTTATATGTATATTATTCATTTTTAAGTTATAAAAGTTATTCATATGTTGTTGAAATGGATTGTCACAGTTTGTTATATTTAACAATTCATTACATATACATGTTCACAATTGAAATTAACATGCTTGGTTAAAAATTTCATGTTGACTTATTTCTTTTTGTAATTCAGTGTCTTTCAGTTTCAGAGACTGATATTTTATCATTATCACATTTTGCACTTCAGTGTTTTATTAGTATCATATGAAAATAGTTTTTGTTTTCTAGTTTATAATTTTAATGTTATCAAATTACTTTAATTTATTCTATTGTATGCCAATGGTATGAAAATCAAATATAACCTTAAATGAATTATTCATTTCTTTTTTTTTCCATTGATTCAATAGCAATTCATGTTTTTGATCTAAGAAAACATTTTATCCATTGACAAACTGCCAATTAGTATTAGTACTTATACATTGTCTTTCAGTTTCAGGAGGTATATATTTCTATTGCTTTACCTAAAACGGTTTTTTATAAATGGTAGCTTTTGTTAATCAAGTTTATCAATTAATTTATGAAGTTTAAAGCTTTTTTTTTACTTTATTTATTTGGTATTATTGTATACCAATGGTTTTATTATAATAATGATAAAATAAATATGGCAAAGAATAATTATGTGTGTTTTTGTTTTATATTTTCTCAGGAACTAGGAGTGAGGTAAAATGAAAAGAGAAGCCTTTATACAACATTGAAGAAATTTGTTCCTTCTGTCTGTATTGAATTTCAGAAACCAAAATCATATATAATTTGAAATTGGTTGCACGTGGCTCTGTTCCGAGGTGGGGATATCACATCCTCGTCACCAGCGGACGTCCATGTAGGTGCATATGTTATATATGTAGTAAATTTAAACCGCTCGGCAGCTTCGACTAGCCTACAAAGCATGCCGCATATAACGTCACGCGATGGAGACAACCCTAAAAAAGGTTGTTCCAATGACGTACATATATGCTTAGCAGACACCGGAAATGAAGTTATGATTTGAAATTTGAAATTTCCGGTGTCTGCTAAGCATGCCGTAATATATGTACGTCATTGGAACAACCTTTTTTAGGGTTGTCTCCGTGGCGTGATGTTATATGCGGCATGCTTTGTAGGCTAGGCGAAACCGCCGCGCGGTTTAAATTTACTACATATATAACACATGCACCTACATGGACGTCCGCTGGTGACAAGGATGTGATATCCCCACCTCGAAACAGAGCCACGTGCAACCAATTTCAAATCATAACTTCATGTTATTAAGAGGCATGGACATATATACTTCAAACACTTGGCTGTTTACTATGTATTTGGCATGTACATTCTACAACTACTAATGGAAAATCTCTGTTATTATGTTCAATTGAGGGATCGCCAGATCCAATTTTAACCACGCCCATTACGTAGTTCCATTGTGACGTCATAGTCAAATTCATGTTTGACGGGCCAATTATTTATGACATCATAATGAAAAAGTGTGCCAAAATGTGTGATGTCGGGCATTTGACGATCACTCAATTACCAAGGACTGTGAAATATATAAAAGGACAAGAAATGTAAAGTACATGAAAGTCTTAAAGCCTATATGACAAATATGAAGTAGGTGCTATGTAGTACATATCTACATGTCTGGTATATTCTGACAAGGAATCACTTTTAGTGGGAGTCTTGAACAAAAAATGTCAATGTTTTCCATGGCATTAGAAATAACATTTAATCTAGTCTGTGAATTTAGAATAAGTTAAAGGGTAATAAAGCTATATGAATTTTCTATTTGAATTCTTCAGTACATCAGTCATTATGGAAGAAAATGGTGTGTTGTACAATGACCTCATCACAGAACGTCGCATCATCAAGTGCCCTTTTTTCAAAAAAAATTGTGTGCCCTTTTTAAACCCTGGATTTAACACTACTAGTATTATTGTGATAATATTGAAATAATTACTTTAGTACATCTTTAATAGCAATAAATCAAGGTTTGTTTGGTCGAATCTTTTAAAGTCAGGATTGGAATGCAAATGTGTTACAGTCTCGTAGACCAGAGTTAGAGTGCAAAAAGACAGGATTGAGAGTAATGAGAGACAGAATGAAGGGGAAGATGTCCAGGAGATATGTGAGTATGGCGTGCAAGATATAGAAAAAGAGCAGACAGAGAGAAGTAATGGAGAGAGCTTTAGGTAGGGACAAAGATACATTTAGGAAGAGACTGGAGAAGACGGACTGTAACCCTTGTTTAGCGAAGATGGAGAGAAGATCAAGAAGATTAAGATTCAGAGGTGTCAAAGGATGAAAGTGATGTGATCAAGCAAATTTTTGAAAATGAAAGAGAAATAGAAAATGTTTAATGTTTAAAGTAATTGGAGTTAAATTTTACTTGCTGGTATGGCTAAAATTCCAACTTTTGATGAGCAAAGTCTCTTTGACCCTTTCCCACAAACCGCCGATATCAAAATGGGAGAACGACAGAGAATCTCATTGTAGATAGAAAACGTGTGACCCACGTGTACATGCATAGTTTAATAATGACCATTTACCTAATAAATACAGCTCAATTTCTTTCCAAAACAAGCTCTATAGGGCCTTATAAAAATATGTTAATGGTTACCAGACCTACCTGATAAATTGTACTGACTCAAAACTTTTTTGACAATTTTTAGTTTAATTCTGATACAGAAAAAGCAGTCTGAAGGGAAATTAGCTGTTGAAATTTTGAGTATGTTTGAAATTGATTTTAATTTAAATGACTGACAAAAAAATTCTAGCTACATGTTTGTATATTATACATGTTGTATATGCCTGTCATAAGACAGGACCTATCATATTATGTTTTGTCCATCTGTCCGTCTGTGACCTTATGTGGCTGATAATTTCTTCATTTCTTACCAGATTTCAACAAAACATTTGGAAATGTTAACTTTCATATACTGTAACCGGTATGATCTGTCTTTCATCAGTTACTCTGGGGCCAGAAATAGCATATTATTGAGAAAATATTAAAAGGTCATAAGAAATTTATTTCTTACACAAACCTTTTCATGTTCATTATGGTTAGGGGTTGACATACATGTATGCCATTGTTGTGGTTACGTACTTATTCAGTGATCGGGAAGGCAAACCGATCAATGAGACTATGCCCTCACCCCCTTGCTCAGACTTCAGTGGGCCATTTTCAGTTTCAATGAGCCATCTTTCATTATGAAAGGGCCATTTAGAAAATTGTTGTATTATTTATTACATTCATTAGATGACACTTTTCAGTATGTCAGGGTACAAAACAACAATAACAAATCTGGTCAACAGTGAAGGGAAGTTTACTTAACTTTTTGTTTTAATTACATGTATATATATGTTTTTGTCATGAAATTTATGCAGTGAGTGACTATAGTTGTGGTTTAGAAGTCCTAAATTTGCCTTCTGACTCTGAAGAATTTGTAGCACTTAATCTTTTGAAAAATTTGGTTACAATGATAATATTCTAAAGACACTTTCACACCTACATGTAGCACTTTATTATAACTAGACCCATGGTCCTGTAAACATTGCTGAACCTGTAAGCGCAACTTACGATGAAAATGTGTTTCACTGAAAATCATAATTGTAAACTCACAATGGGGAGTTATGTGAAATAGAAATTTGTAGTTGATCCCGTAAATACCCGATTTATGGTTATGACTAACATCTATGAGTGTTAGTGAATCAGGCTACTGATGCAGCTGTTTATCAAGATCAGCTGATTGGCGAGTACATGCAACTTCACCAAAATGACCACCAGTGCTAGTACCAGACAAAGGGGTAATTACTGACTCTTGAAAGTGCTAGGCTAGGCTTTGGAGATCCTTTAATAGGCATTGTTAAGATTGTATCGCTGTAAATCAATTGATGAAAAATAACAAATTTTAAAGAAAATATTTTAAAAATCATAAGACATTTATTTCTTGCACAGACTTTTTCAAATTTGAATTCAAGATTTACTTTCATATTTAGTACAGCTTTACAAATATTTTAAACAGAGTTTCATGACTTTGAGAAATTTGACAAAGTGTAGGATGTCTATTGTTTTTCAAGATGGAAATCCAAGGTCACTGTATGAAACCTACCATATCTGCCTTATAATTGCTTCTTCAGATAATTGTCATCATAACTTGTGTATGACGGGTGTATTATACAATGTTGACGACGCATTGCTCTTGATTTTCATGTTTTTTTATATTTATGTCATTATTGCAAATTTAAAAAAAATTTGGTTTGACAGAATGTTTTACATGTATTAAATGGAATGTTTGATAGAGTTAAAAGAAGTGTTCAATACTATGACATTATGTGTTATTGCAGGTAAATTTTTTAGCATGCCAGTTTGTAGCATTGGGAATTGGTGTTTACTTCCGGAAGTATATGTCACCGAAAATGTGCAGCTTTACACAGCGACATCTGGTGGAGTTATCAGTAGGAGTGTGCCTCACTCTATTCTGTTTCGGATAGTATGTATTAGTCATTAGGGTAACTGATGTACAATTGAATGCTTTCTGCCAAAAGACCTTCTCAGGAATGAAATATACGTGTGTATATGACTTTACTATGACAGGTTCCTTGTTTCTCCAAAGCATAATTTTTGAAAAACATTTACAATGTACTTGGAATAACATTTACAAAGCATACATTTTCCGAAAGCTCTTTTAAAATGAGACAGTCATTTTAAAAAACCATATTGTATTAACTTAGATCATAAACCAAAAAGTGGTAATAGAACAAAATTTTGATGACCAAAATGTTTTATTTTGTGTAAATCTACAATCTCTACCATCCGTATTAGATGGAGTATCAGGATCGTGTTTCTATCTCATAGAAAGCATTCACTATATATATAAAATAAACAAAATGTTAACAAATGGAAGATAAAGAAGCAAAAATTTCAATTGGGATATGTCATTAATGTTTACATAGTATTATAAAATCATGAGTACAACTTTTGTCGAACTACTGTATGTAATAATTATTGGCATATCTCGACATTTGTGCAATACATGTAAGTGTTCTATTGTACATCAAATACCTTGATAATATTAATGCTAGTCAACACCAGTTCATATTATATCCCATTGTATATTAACAATGCTAGTCAAGATCAGTTCATTTGATATCCCCACCCTATAGGGTATTGACCAGTAGGAAAATGATGCGACATAATTCACTCTTGGAAACAGTATTGTAATAGAAAAGTTTTTATTTCTGCTATCCTGTTTACAGGATTGATGAAACCAGGAAAATTTTACTAGCCTTGTAGCTGGTACATTATGAAATCAAGTAGTCCACAAGAATTTTCACTGGCCCCAAATATAACATCAAAAAATAAGTTGACACACAACTGACAAGTTTATGATTATATGAAATTTATCAAGTAATGAATACATGTATGACATAAACATTACTTAACTTGAATACTTCAAATGGCACAGGGAACATCACAAAATGTATAGTGAAAAAATTAAACATTCTTTGCCACATCGTCAAATTTGTATGCCATCAGGGGCATATTGTTTTTGCCCTGTCTGTTTGTTTGTTTGTTTGTCTGTTGTCAGCTTTAGCCTTGGCCATAGCTTTTGAACTGTGAGGGATAGAGACTTCATGTTTGACATGCATGCTGCCAGGGGCATTAGTGTTTCACAAACACAGCTTGTTACTTTTGTTTTAAGTGGAAATTTGGCAGGATTCAAGGTTATTAAGTGTTTTCATTGGTTAGTTCCCTGTCATGTTTTTTTTGCTCTCGATATCGGTATCTTTAAATACCAAACAAACAAAATTGTTATAAACCAAGAAAACTGATAAAAAATCAGCTCATTTTAAACTGGTGGAAATGAAGAATCTGATAAGAAGAAATATAATTTGTGATTTATGTATACTCTCCATGTGGGTGAAACATTTAATTTTTTGGGGGCATGTGGGCGACCATCTTTCATCATGCCTGTACATGTATCTATATGCATGTATTCGCTAAGTGGGTGATACATTTAAAGGTTTACACTCGATTTCAAGCAGTTCTTGTCACCTGGGGCATGTTGGCGACCATCTTTCATCATGCCTATATTTATGTATTACTTTATCAGATTTGTGTAAGTGTTTTGAAGCAGTGCTTGTCACCTGGGGCATGTTGGTGACCATTTTTCATCATGCCTATATTTAAGCATTACTTTATCAGATTTGTGTAAGTGTTTTGAAGCAGTTATGTATTACTTTTATCAGATTTGTGTAAGTGTTTTGAAGCAGTTATGTATTACTTTATTAGATTTGTGTAAGTGTTTTGAAGCAGTTATGTCGATGAATCTTTACTGGTCCTGAGGTATTGTCATATTGTTAGTAAAATGGGATTCGTTCTAAACTGCTGAGATGATCCAAACTAGTGACTTTGCACAGGATATACCCCTTGGGATACATCTGCCGCACTTTATAATCTTTTGTTTTACTGTGGTTACATGTATTGCCTAAAGTGAGAAAATAATTAAGAATATTGCGTCCTTATATGCTTCTCCAGTGAATTCAAATGCTTTTATTCATATATTTACAATATTAATATTAGTAATATATGACTGAAAATTTGCACTATTGTTTAGGATAAAATCAGAGTCATACCCCATAATACATTTGAAATGTTTCGTACCTCTTTTCATTAAAGAATCGAGTACTATGTAATGCTCACAGCAGATGTGTATAGCTGGTGAACCCCATTGTTGTAGAGACACAACAGATTTTCATCAAAGATTGATTTTGCATTTATAAATGTGTTTGTGTCCATTACAAGTATGCTCAGAATTAGGCCTGGTCTCCTATGATACTATAAAGCCGGTGTGGCCTTGTGGATGAGGTGCTCGGCTTGTGATGGAGAGGTCCTAGGTTCGACTCCCGCCCTGGGCACACTGGTGTTCTGTCTTTCGGATGAGACACTAAAAACCGAGGTCCGGTGTCATGGTAGGCGTGGCACGTAAGAGATCCCTCACTGCTTCGGGTGGGTCCATTGCAAAGGTCTAAATTTGTATGCAATGCATCAGGCAGATGCCGTCACCATATACGTGAAATAATCGTGGAGTGACGTAAAACAATAATCAATCAATCAATCAACCTATGATACAATATAGTTTTATAATGCCAACATTTAAATATTTTGCTGCATACCATAAAGGACAAAAATACAGGAGTTGTTTTGGAGACAATACAAAAATCTTTGTAGAAAATAGACCCAAAAACACAGTGGGAATTAAGGTGTGTGGGTATTATGGTCTAGATTGATTCACACTTTTGTGTAATATCATCGTATTTTGTCTAATTTCTATATCTAACTCCAAATAGACCACTTAGACAAGGGAAGTAAATCAATAACTTCTGGATTATACCAGAATGTATGGTGTTTTATATTTTTTTCTAAACTGTTAATGAATATGTAAACGTTTTTCGTTCTTTCTATTTCAGTCAGATATTACATGTGCTAGCTGAATCAGCAATAAGTTATGCCTTAACACGGTTTGCTCCTAGGCAGAATTTCCATGGTATCGTCTTTGTTTTTTCCATGTTGTACTTGAGTGTTGTACACATTTACAGGCAGATCTATGATTATGGTGGATACACACTAGATATTACAGGGTAAATTTACCTCTAGTCATTTTATCTAAAGGACTAAAGTCATTCAAAGTTTGATATCAATTTTCGTTTTGCTTTCTATAATGAAGGATTCTATGGAAAGATAATATGTACATTGTAAGTCTGAAATAATTATAAAAGATTCATGACTTGTGCATGAAATACATATGTATATATTTAAATATTACAGGCCTTTAATGATTCTTACTCAGAAAACCACATGTGTTGCCTTTGCTTTGCATGATGGGACAGAGAAAAGTGACAGTCAGCTCAGCGATGATCAGAGGAAACAAAAAATAGTGTAAGTGTATTGCAATTGAAGACTCTTAATACATGTATATATATCTAGTGAGCATTGAAAAATTGAACTTGACTTGAGCCAGATTTGATTACAGTGTTTTATCAGACACTGACTCGGACTTGATATACAATACTGGACTTTTTTTACCCTAGAATTAAGGCTTATATTCTATGGCTTCCAATTGAAGTCTTCTTTTTTCCCAACTTTGTATTAGTAAATTTCCCCCCACTTCCTGACATAATTATTACTGCAATATTCCATGCATGTACATGTAATTCCTTCTCTGTTCATCATATAGATTTATTGTTCTTTCCAGTAGAATTTGAATATTCAAACTGAGAGTTCAATTACTTCTCAAATTAACATTCTGATTGATTTGCCAGAAGAATGATGGAGATGTTAAAAAATCTACATACTAAGTATATAGTAACTTTTTCTTTGTTGTATACATCTTAATATCAGTCTACATTTTCCCAGTTTGATTTAAAATCATACATAAATTTCCCAAAATTAGAGGCCTTTTCCCAGTTTCTGGAAAAAAGGCCCTGACAATAAATTTTCCTTGATTTTTGACAATTATATTATATGAATTAGTGATGTTTGTCTGTCTGTTACTTTCATGATTCTGTTTGATGTCAAAAGTTAATGTTTACATGTAGTTTTCTGTATCATAAACAAATGAAGATGAATGCATCAAACTTTGTTTATATATGGAAATCAGTGAGTATCATAAATCAGAAGTAAACTATGGGGATCTATACTTTAAAGTATCACCTCCATTATAGTTACATGTATCTGGAGCTTCATTATTGGACTAGTTCTTGTCTTGTCCTTAAGGTTAAGGATTTTCTGTAAGGAAAATTTTACTTCAGTGAAAATAACTGAAGAATTTATTTTGTACGTACATAAAAGAAATTATGTATTATTCTTGTGAAAATTACAGCTGGTGAGTCTTGCAGTCTGGCATTCTAGTGTTGCTTAGATTGCTGGGTAGGAGGTGAAAACTGCACTGACTGCTGCCTTTAAAGACAAGCAACTGAATAGTTCTGGCTTCATGAGAGAGAGAGTTCTTATGTTGTTATCCTCAAGCACTGTACTGTATCACAGAGTTACTGAAGTGTTTGAAGAGCTGCGTCAGGATCAGTTGGTAGTCTTTGAAGTCAGAGACCTCTCTATAGGCATGTTCAGCTGCTAGGGCGACTCTTTGGGTGACACAGCACTATTGTTGTATCTATGGATATTCATGGAAAATTTTTCTTTAAGTCCCTGTTTAGTGAAAAAAATATATACCATTGTGTAAGTTTTTCCCATTTAGATTCCTCTAATTAGACTTCAGATAGGTTTATATCTTCTTTTCTTTTTTATTTTCTTATATTTTCGCCTTTTTTTACAGAAAGGTACCAGACCCTCTTGCCTATTTCAGTTACGTATTCAGCTTCCATAACATAATGTGTGGACCTCTGGTGTTTTATAGGGATTACATAAATTTCATTGAGGGAACTGATGGATCATATGACCCACCTCATAAGGTACTTGTGTTCTGATGTTTAAAAATAGCCTAATCTGTATCAATATTCCTTGATCAATGAAAAATGAATAATGAATTGTCTTTCTAATGATGTTTGTTGGCTTACAAATACAAGATATGATAAAAAAAATCAGGGTCCGGTGCCGTAAACTGAGAATATACTTAAATCAAAATTTTATATTCTTCTGTTCATCAGTGAATTAATAACTGGGATTTGGATTTTATTTAGTTTTATTCTATAGATAAATAGAAATAAATCACTCTGCATGAGAATTTATTTGAACGTTTGTCAATGGAATAAATTAAAATGAAATATTTGACTGAAGTATAATCTCAGTTTATGGCGCCGGACTCTGGTCTCATATACTTGAGAAAACGCTTCATTTTGGTACCGTAATTACTCACATATAGCATCTATGACATCATTGCTTCCAAAATTCTTACCACATAAGTAAGAATTTAGTTTTGGAAACAAAAAGAGTGTGCACAATATCAAAATTTACATCTCAGCATCTGTGGTTGCCCCCTTGGGACGTCCAGACCATTTATTATCTTCAGTGCTCTCCCTTTTCCTACTAAATTCAGCAGCCCATTTTTTAAACACACTGTAAGAGGGTGACTCCTTTCCCAGGGTTCTCATAAAGTCCCCATGAATTTCCTCGGGAGTCGTTTCCTTCTTATATAGATACTTAATCATTGCTCAAATTTAGTTTTCTCCATTTTGGCAGTTTGACTAACCCTTCAAGATTTAACAGCGAATTCCATGTATAATTAATTTTAGATACTGATCTCTCTACCAAAAACAAACAATATGATTGAATAATGGTTTGATTGGGGTTTTATAGTTATACTTTTTTATGGTATCAAAGTATATCTGGCTGAGATTTTTTTATCATACCTTGTATTGTGATTTATTTTGCCCCTTTTGCCTTTCTTAGTGTGTGGTTTGTATATTAAGTGTTGATTATATTGAACCCAGAATATTTTCTTTCAAGAAGACATGCAAGGTACTTTTTATTTTTGTGAAATTTATACACAGAAAGACTAGGGTGAGAATTTTTCATCAAAATGTGTTTATAGTTGATAAAATTGTTGTAATGGCTTTAGCCCTCAGATTATATTTCATGTGTTTGTAAGTAGAATTACTTTGTATAATTTGTATTTATGTTTCAGGGAAGAGATAATGTGAAAGTACCTCCATCACCGGATGTAAGTACATTTAAGTAGGGATCATGTCACGTACAGAAGGGTCTTTCAGTTTTAGTTTTAAGAAAAACTGCGTTAAAAATTCTTATGGCACATTTGGAAGTTTTAATACAGCCAAATTGCAAAGAGTTGATTTTCACATTTTCTATATGTGTGTCTTAGATGGGATGTATTATGGTATAGCGATGTCCAACTGTCTGTCCGTCCACTATGGGATGTGATAACTTTTGTAAACATCAGTGGTTTTTCATGAAACTTGAACAGAATGCTTGAATAACATAGAGGATGAACCCTTTCGATTTAGAAAAAAATATGCCTTGTTGTTACAGAGTTAAGGGACTTTGATTTTTGACATTGATAGGATAATGGCAGTTTCTATTGGACACTATAACTTAAGTCAGTGTTAGAGGTTTTTCATGAAACTTATACAGAATACTTAGATAATGTAGAGAAAGAGCCCTTGTCATTAGGGACTTATGGGACTTTATTTTATTTTCATGGATAGAATAATGGTAGTTTCTATGGCAGACAATAACTTCAGTAATCATGAATGGATTTTCATAAAACGTATACAGAGTACTCTAATAAAATAAAGGAAGATGCCTTTTGATTTTAAAAATATCACCTTTGTTGGTATATAGTTATAGGTCTTTGATTTTGATATGCCCGTCTTTCACGTGACGTATTATGGTACATTTACTCCTCATGCCAAGACAAAGACGCTTATTGTTTTTCAACGTCAGAAGTCAAAAGTCAAGGTCGTAGTACCACTTGGTAGGAAACCCTTGTAGACAGAGGATACAGATCAAACCATTTGGGCAAGGACTGTCAAACTTGGTACACTTACTACTCATGCCAATACAAAGATGCTTATTGTTTTTCAAGGTCAAAGGTGAAGGTTGTATTACATGTACTGCTTGGTTAGAAAACCATGTAGGCAGGACACAAACTGAACTATTGGAGATGAAACAATTTATTGGGGGGAATGTTTCCATACTCTCATAATCCTGCCCTTCAAACTAAGTGATGGGCGTGTTATGTCATGTAAGGCTTTGCTCTTGTTTTTATTGTGAAATTATGAGATTTTCATTTCTCACTCCAACTCTCTCAAATTTAAATTGTTGCTAGAATTATTTATGTACTTTAATCTATATTACAGGTTTTTATTTTTTCTGTACTCTAACATTAGAAAAGGAGGAGGGGGTTAAAATTCTCTTTCCCTTTCATAGATTTCCAAAATATTTAACAGAGTTGCAGTCAAATTGAAACCCTACCTGACCGTCGGACAAATCCGGTAAAATAAGCTTTGGTCCTGTAAATTTTCGTATTTTCCGTACCGATTGTCCGGTGTCGCATACGTGACCAATTTCATTCATTACGCTCTACAACTGCATTACTGCTTTGCGCTCAGCACGTGTTAAAGACATCGCATGATATTCATTATGTATTTCAAACTAAAATATGTGGAGGTAGCTGTCCCAGGGGAGGCAATGAAATGAAAGAATAAAATAATTAAAGAGAAGGCCGAAAAAAAATCACAAGAAAGAAATTTTCTTCATAAGTGGAAGGAGGGTAGCCGTAGGCTATATTGCGAATGATGGTACCATATACCATGTCGTGCTCCATCTGGACAACTTTTTTTCAGAACTAAACCATACTGGGCAAAACAAGTTTATTAAAAGATGCAGTAATATGAGCGTCAGTAGAGTTATTGAAATGATGAAGACATGGAGCTTTTTGCCGAATTATATTTAGACACGGATGCATGTAATGATGAATTTTGTGATGATCTCAGTGAGCCAGGTGAAGTCTGGGAATACTTGTTTATCTTTTCAAGAGAGTCATACATGTAGAAATAAATCAAACCAGATATGTTTCAATTTTATGTGTTTATTGCATTTTTTTGTCGGGCAGGTAAAAATTCATTTGGTCAGGTATATCCTGCAGACATACCAGGCCGAATGTCCTGTAAATCAAAAGTAAGTTTCGCCAAGACTGGAGTTGTTGCCCAGGACCAAAGCATGTGTCATCTGGAGGTCCTGAATAATAGACAATGGGGGATGTTTCCATTCTTTCAAATTTCATCCCTTTAATCTAAGCAACTGGCATATTATGCCACGCTAGGCGTTGCTCTTGTTTATACACAAATTTTGGAAAGTTTGATTGTCTTTGTCAAAAGACTACTATCTCAAATGCTTGAACATGTACCACAACATTGAGCTTGTACAGAACATTTTCAGTATTTATTTTAAGAACTAATGTTAATTTCCTATTCATTTCTTCACATTTTTTTAGGATGCAGTGAAAAGAAAGCTTTTATCTGCTCTTATCAGTGGTATAGTAGTGATGATCAGTCCTTCCTTTTATCCAGTTAGCTATATAACAAGTAAGAAATGTTAACTATATAGCAAGAAAGAAATGTTAGCTATATAACTAGTAAGAAATGTTAGCTATGTAACAGGTAAGAAATGTTAGCTGTATAACAAGTAAGAAATGTTAACTATATAGCAAGAAAGAAATGTTAGCTGTATAACAAGTAAGAAATGTTAACTGTATAGCAAGAAAGAAATGTTAGCTATATAACTAGTAAGAAATGTTAGCTATGTAACAGGTAAGAAATGTTAGATGTATAACAAGTAAGAAATGTTAACTATATAGCAAGAAAGAAATGTTAGCTGTATAACAGGTAAGAAATGTAAGCCGTATAACAAGTAAGAAATGTTAGCTATTTAATAGGTAAGAAATGTAAGCTGTATAACAAGTAAGAAATGTTAGCTATTTAATAGGTAAGAAATGTAAGCTGTATAACAAGTAAGAAATGTTAGCTATATAATAGGTAAGAAGTGTTAGCTATATAACAGGTAAGAAATAATACCAATATAACAAGTAAGATGTTAAGTATATAAAAGGTAAGCAATGTTAGCTATATAACAAGTAAGAAATGTTTCTAGTGTACATTATCATTATCATCAGAATTAATAAACTTCCTGCCACCACAATTAATAAACATTTTGTTAATAGAATTAAAAGAAATAGTGTAACCAGAATTAGTATAGTCATTGTCACATCAATTAGTAGCCTCATTGTCAGTACAATTAGTAAACTCTTTGTCACTAGACTTATATGTACAGTGGGTTCTGCTTAATCTGATAGTTTATTTGCGCAAAAAAATCATAATCTGTAGCATTAAATATTGCTACTATTTTGTGCCAGAGTTGTAATGTCATGAATTCTATCATATTCTTCACGGCTGATATGCCTCTGGTACTTAGTCCTCTGCCAGTGAACTGGAGGGGACTACAGGGCTCACACTGGCTTGAAAAAAAGTGTAGCCACTTTTCTCCTGAAAGATGTATCACAGGGGCGCAATATCTTTCTCAGCTTAAATTACCTATTTACAGCTGTTTAACAAATGCATAATACTTTCCTTTGTTTTTATATATTTATTGTCACTAATTATCAAATTATTATACAATGAATAGTTAAAAAATTGCTAAATGTAAAAAATTATCAAATATGATAAGCACAGTGATATACTAGCGGAATGATTCTCTCATAAAATAAACAAACGTTGGAACTAGATTTAAAATTAACCATGGAAAACTGTCAATCACTACCTAGTACTTTGTAACCATTATTCTTCTATTTTTCATAAGAACTCACTGCAGTCTTACTCTTAGACATGGCATTCATGTGGGCTACATCCATATTGGAACCCTCTCGCAGTTACATCACTGCTACATTATGGCTGTTGCCACCTGAAATATATGAGCTGAAAACATTATGAAATATGTTCAATTCATTTAACTAAACAGAGACTTTATCTGTTATAAAAGATTTTGACTTCGACTCATCATTTTTTGCTTTAAAGCGAAAGAGCAAAAGTTTAAGATTTACTAGACCCATCGTCTGTCAATTCAGAATTTCGTCTAACTATGTCATCAAGTCCTCGGTCACATAAAGAATGATGAAGTATTTCATTGTAGTATTCTAATCGTAAATTAAAAACTAATTACAAACAAATGATTAATTGTAGTTTTTTATGATTAAAATGGTGTTTTTTTAGACTTTTAAGTCCAATTGAAATACCATGTTGTGATATAACCGAAAAATTGTTGAAAACGACGTAAAACACCTATCAACCAACCAACCAACCAATTGAAATAGCATACTTATGATCATGGATAATCCTTATTAATTAATTAACATCAACGAGGTGTTAATGTTGTCTATCAGGGATTAATCCAATTGATCAAGTCATCAACCGTTATTTGACAACAGCACATGGGCAAAGCCAGTGACTGTTACGTTCAGCCTTCACATGTGTCAAGCGCGAGCCCTGGACTATAGTATTTGTTGTTGTCTGTCTGTCCGTCAATCTGTCCATCCGTCTGTTGGTCTGTCTGTCCGGGTGTATTCCAGACAATAACTTCAGTGAAGAATGACCAATTTGCTTCAAACTTCATACAATGTTAGCTTATATAAAGATCTAATGTGGGATTATTTTGGGGTCAAAGGTCAACTCGAAGGGTTACTGTTACAAAAAGTAGACATTTATCATTGTATTCGATTTCCAGATGAAAACTTGAGTTAGGAATGATTGATTTCTTTCAAAAATTCATATAAGGCTAGCTCATGTAAAGAAAGGTCTAGGTTGGATTGATTTGGGGGTCAAAAGGTCAGTTCTAAGGATCACTGTTACTAAAAATAGACATTTATCACTGCATTTCGTTGCCAGATAATAACTTAAGTTAAGAATAATTGATTTCTTTTAAACTTCATACAATGCTAGCTTATGTATAGAACTAAGATGGGACAGATTTTGGGGTTAAAAGGTCAACTTTAAGGGTCACTGTTACTAAAAATGGACATCAGCATAGTTCAGTTGTAGACTTATTACTGAAAACAGTGATTCATCACTGTTTCAATTTTAAGGTGATGACTGTAGATACTGATGTTGGTGTTATATAGTAGTTTGTTCCCCCATAGTAGTTTTTTCCCCTGGAAAAATGGCTATATAGTAGTTTTTTCCCCATGGTGGAAAAACTGCTATATAGTAGTCTTTCCCCCATAGTATTTTTTCCCCCTTACGTAACGGTTTGGAAATTATACACATTCATTTTTATTTTATAGATTAGATAACATTTGAAATACAAATGTAGTGCTGCAATGGCCTGAGGATCAAACGGATGGTATTATAGTTAAGGGGTTTCTATATACTGTTAAGTGTTTTGTTGTGAATTTGTATAAGTCTTTCTTTTTATATATTTACCATAGTGTGGTGTTGTCTCCTTTTATTTTTATTGTACAAAATTGTCGTTCATTTACCTATACATGTCATTCATTCTACCAGATTTGTAATTTTCAATCTGATCCCTCAACCAATAAGACCACCAAGGACTATGATTGGCTGATGCAATTTTGACTTTGTCCTTTGCATCCGCTGCATGGAATGATTGGCGGCAAGTCTGGACTGTATGGTGGCCAATCAAGAAGTGGGGCATTGTTGTGAGTCAGAAAGTCCCAACAAATCTTAGCAACATGGGGCCTCGCGTTGTCTTGCTGCAGCGTTAATATTGATGGATAAGAGGAATAACATGTGGTCCCAAGACCTGATCCCGATATCTTATTTCTGTAAAATTGCCGTGGATAACTATGAGAGGTGTTTCCATGCTGTTAGATATCCCTGCCCATACCATAACAGACCCCATCCCCCCAAATATGTCGCTTTCCACTATGCAAGGGTTAGAATATTGCACACCATGACGTCGATCTGATTGAGTGTAAAGCCAGACTCGTCAGTGAACAACATGTCTCCACTGGACCAAACAAAACCGATCAGATGCATCATAGTACAAATGTGAAATATGAAAGCCCTACCTGTAACGGTTGGAAAGTTATGACCAGTGTAAAAGTTTCCGTAGATATTGGCTTAAGGCTGTGGTGGAGGTCATTACATAAAAATTTTTTATATCACCTGAAAGGGCTCATTTTAAGGAATATACATGTAAAATACCAAAGCCCTATTGTAACTGTTGGACAGATATGGGCAGTGTTAAGGTTTTTAAAAAGTAGGTCAAACTCCAAGGTCAAGGCCACAAATGATAGGTCTCATCACAACGAATCTATATGTGAAGTTTCAAAGCCCTATACCTTTTAGTACAAAAGATATAGCCAAGGTTATAGTTTTTGAAGAGTGGGTCAAGCTTCATGGTCAAGGTCTCTAGGTCAAAAGTCATGGTCCTAAATGAAGGGTCTTATCACAAGGAATCTATATATGAAGTTTCAAAGCCTTTCACAAACGACATAGTCAGTGTTTTGCCACAGAGTCAGAGTCACAGACAGGTGAAAAACTAAATGCCCACTGGATGCTTAGCTGGGTCCATGGCCATGCGGATTTGACCTTGTATATCTCGGGAAGTGCTTAGAGTTTTTAAATGAAATTTGGTATCATTGTACATTAATACTTTTAATACTTTATGTGTGAATGGGCGAAAGCCCGAAGGCGATGCATCAAGTCCTTCATTGTTTTTGTTTGTTCTTTTCAACGCAGACCATGTTTTTGTCAGTACTGATCCTAACCATTACACGCTTGGTGTGTGATCTCTTGGTGGATCACGACTTTATTACCTTTGATGTACTTTACCATGCAATTCCAACCTTGAGGACTTTTATTATTATAATAGATATTAATCACTAAGAGTGTCATTTATTGCTGGTATTTTCTTGGAGATTTACTTCATTGTGCACTCGTGATATCTTTTCTGTTAGAGTGCATGTTCCAATGACTATCTGTAAGTGCCTATGTATTAGTTACTTGACTGATGATAACAGTAATGATTTTCTTTCTTTTCAGCTGATGAGTATCTTTATGAGACGTCGTGGTTTTATAGGAATTATTACGTTCTTGTATGTGTTACATTAGTGCGAGCCAAGTATTACCTGGCATGGGAATTAGGTTAGTATACATATATCTCAATAACCAAGATCAGTTGTAAATTTTGATGTATAACTGTTTGGAAGCTTTTTTTGCCCTCATAACAAAAGATTTGGGAGCATTTGGGTTTTGGTCTGTGTGTTGTGTGTGGCAAAATAACTTTAATTTTGGTCATAACTTTTGAACTGTAAGAGATAGAGAATGAAACCCTTTCAAATGACATCAAGGTCAATGACATTGAAACCCTTTCAAATGACATCAAGGTCAATGACATTGTGACTTTGACCTTTATACTAAAAATATCTGGCTTCGACTTCTGTTTGACAATGTCATATGATTTTCATTATGCCATTAGAATTTGTTTTCTGAAGTTAGTTTCATACTCCCACCATGAAATGGCTGGGGGCATATGGTGTTACCCTGTTTCGTCATTCCATATTTCTGTCATCACTGAGTTTCTGCTCATTTTCTCCTTGAAGGTTTGATGGATTAAATTGATATTGAGTACATGTATATAGATGTGTCAAGGGAAAGTGCAAGTTTGAATATGGGTGTGTTCCAATAATTTTTGACAGAGTTATTGCACTTGAATATAGAAAATTCTTCAAAAATGACAATTTCTGCTCATTTTCTCAGTGAAGGTTTGATGGATTAAGTTGATATTTGGTATACAGATGTATCAAGGGAAATGCAGGTCAAGTGTGAATATGGATGTGTTCCAGTAATTTCTGACAGAGTAATTGCCCTTGAACATTAAAGATATCTTGAAAATATTAGTTCTCTGGCAATTATATTTCACTTGCCTAGCTGCCAGCAGGGGCGTTTGTGTCACACCGACACATTAAAAGTCAAGTCAAATTTATGCTGTATTGTGCGCTATGAATTTTGCAGATGTCGGGGGCAGACACATTCTTTTAGTTTAGCTCTGAGTAGAAAGCTCCATGTGAGTTATTGTCACAGTGTGATATTCATCATCCATCCATCAGTTGTTGATATGTTGTGAACATTTCATACTTTATATTTCTCGATTAAATTTCTGAAAGAATTTTAATCAAAGTTGGGAAAAAAAGTACTCAAAGTCCCCTGAGGCATTTTTCAGTTGAATCTATCAAAGGACAGATTCAGGGTAGGACAGTGTAAACCACAGAGGATATCCTCTTATACTATTTTATCAGTAATGGATTTGCTTAGATGCCAGTTTTGATAAAGACATCATCCCAGGCCCCTGGTTAATATCTGCACCCACTTCTTTCATCAGTGGAAATAGATACGAGTCACACGAATTAATATAATGATGTAAAGTGTCAGGGAATAAACTTAACGCTCGCCCACTCGCCCAAGACGAGTAAAACTTGTTGTGGACGACCAAGAAACACTTCCCACTCGCCCACATGGCGAACGAAAAATCTGCAAGACGAATCGGCCGTTTCCTTGTTGAATTCTAATAAATTTCTATTGAAACGGCAGAGCCGACCGCTGAGTACTAGAAACTAAGCATCTAGATGTTTCAAATCCGGACAGGTTCTTTTTATTTGTTAGTTAGCAATATCCGGTTTCACGTTTGTTTAGGTCAAAGCATAGTAATTCCATTTCCCATAAGGTCCTATGTTAAATTGCCAAACTTCCAGCAAGATTTACACAACATCCTGCATTTTAGCTATATACAATTCATTAATCAAAATGTTTGTCAGACCGTCCTCTATCAGAATTTTAACAGTTTACCATAGGCTATCCACCTTAATTTTGAGAAAATCATGCTGGAAGGGGGTCACCCCCCAAAACTGGCCAAAATTCAAATGTAAACAACCACCCCTTTTTAGGTTATAAAATTTCTACATTAGCGAAATGAGGTAAAAATTCATGATTTTAGAGCATAATCAAACTTCATTTATAGATAGATCAAATAATTTTTATCCAATTACAGCTCCTGATACATTGAAATAGTTTAGTCCCTTTCTCCCCTACACCACATCAACCAATCACAACTCTCGTTAATTACTGTTCATTGAATTTAAATTATGGCTCGACAAGCCCGGTTAGGAAGTTTTTACGCCGTTCCCATGAAACGAAAATTGTATCGCTGACAAAACGGGACGATTTATACTTCAAGGAGTAAAATTTGAGAGAAATTGTTGTGTAATGTAATAAAATTCAGAAAAATTAATAATTGATTACTTTTTCTTGCACTTTTTGAATGGTTTCAGTGTGGGCTCATAAAGATTCGTGTGGGCCCATAGATTCTGAGACTTACTAGCCCACATGGCTCGTAAGAATTTCTGTTAAGTTTATTCCCTGAGTGTGGAGTTACAGTACAATCACTAAATGATCTAATGCATAATTAATATATACAGTCAAACTTCGATATCTCGAACACTGATATCTCGAATACCCGGGATATCTCGAAGTCGAACGTCGGTCCCGAAAAAAATCCTTCATATTATGATTAAATTCACCCCGGATGTGTCGAACACTGATATGTCGAATACCATGCTTATCTCGAATACATTTTCAAGTCCCGAACTTCTTATTTACCCGGTTTATCTCGAAGTTGGCTTCTTATTGACAATATTCCCGGCGGCGTTTACCCTAAATGACAGGTCGCTCGCGTGGTGTGATCAATTGACCGTGTCGGTGTAAAAAGCCGCAGTAATTACATAATCGATCGCGTCCGTGCGTACCCTGTTATTTATACCAAATGATGATAGCTTATTAAACTCGACACAAAATTAGATAATTAACATTAACTGTAATTAACGCTTTTTCATACATGCGTTTAAAGAAATTTCTTTACACTGTTCATTAATTATTACTATTTCCAATCCGTGTGAATGTCTATGTATTTTTATGCAAAGTAATAGTAATTAAATCAAATTATGACGTGTGTCTTTATCTTGTCTTACGTGTTAGCCCGTCCTCGGTTTTAGGTATAGTATACGACAGTTATATCCAGTATTGGATTTAAATTACGATGTAACTGAAAACGAAACATGACGTTTTCAGTTTTGGAGTATATTCTCTATATATTCATAAAATATAAAAGGCACATCTTCATGCGTATTTATTGATAAATACATGTATATCTCATACATCTACTATAATAATCACAAATGTCGAATGAATCGGCTTACATTAACAACTGCAAGATTTGTGATCCTAAACTCAAAATTTGGATATCTCGAACTACGGATATCTCGAAGTATTTTCCACGGTCCCTCCGACTTCGAGATAATGAGGTTTGACTGTATTTGTATGCACTCACTAAAAATCAATACTTACTTAACAAATTTCAATGCATAGTTATGTACCTTATTTGTAGCTCAAGCCGGCATGGCCTAGTGGTATCGCGCTGGCCTCCGGATCGGGAGGCCGGGGTTCGAGTCCCGCTTTAGTCATGACGGTGTCCTGTCTTTCGGATGAGACAGTAAAAATCGAGGCCGCGTGCCGTGGTATGCATGGCACGTTAAAGATCCCTCACTGCTTCGGGTGGGTCCGTTGCAAAAGTCAAAATTTGTATGCCCCGCATCAGGCAGATGCCGTCACCATATACTGAAATATTCGTGGTGTGACTTTAAAAAGAAAAAAAAATCAATCAATCAGTATTTGGAGCTCTGCATAAGAAATTGATTATGTAATTCTAATGGTACAAAAATGTTTAATTGAAAATAATGAGATTGGTATGCTTTCAAAATTGCTAGAACTTTGTCTGATATCTATGAAGTATAAATCTTGGTTGCCTATTGAAACTGAATCATATGTATCAAACTTTTGTTCTGCCTCCCTTCCTTATGTCCTTAAAAAAAAAGAATAATTGAAAAAGTTACAAAAATAGAAATTTGATATAATTGTGCTAACTCTATACCTTATAATGATGCTTTTCCAATCTGTAAATACTAGTAAGCATCATGAAACTTAAATCAGAGTTTTGAAAATTCATAAACATATAGTGCGTGCCCAGGGTTGATGGCATTGGAAAATTTTACTAGCCCCTTGGGCTAGTAGTGCATTGCAAAATTAAGTAGACCACACAAATTTTAATGTCTACTTCCACTTACCATTGCTTCCAAGGTTTATTCAGGTGCACAAGTATACTATTATTATTGCACAGATAAAAGACTAAGAACAAAGTGATCAATGAAAAGAAAAAATTCTGTTGGTATTTGTGATTTACTGATACTCACCGTGTGGGCAGTACATTCATAGGTAATATACTTACTCTAAAAAATTGATTGTTACCTAGAGCGGTGAGGGACTGTCTTTCATCATGTTTGTATTCCAGCAAAAAGTCATTGTTCTCTTTGATTAAACCCTGTATTTACCTCAGCATTGTGGGGTGGTGGTACACGTAGTAGGAAGGTGGTGACTACCTACATGTACACAGCACCGGTATGAAAAGTGAGTTTATGTGCAGAGAATCTTAGTGTAAGATGTAGTGTCAATAAAATTCAACAGACATTTCTAAATTAATATTATTTGTATTTCAGGAGAAGCTGTAAATAATGCAGCAGGACTAGGTTTTAAAGGGTGGAAGGAAAATGGGGAAGCTAACTGGGATTTAATTCGTAATATACAAATATATCAACTTGAGGTAAGATTTAAGGGTGGGGGGGAGTCATGTACTAGAACTTATTGTAACCCCTCACCACTGTCAAATCTGAGGTCAGTTCTCAACTTAGTTACAAATGTATTTACCAAACATTGCTAGTTTTCTTGTTACATGTACATAATATACCTTGGTTTCTTAGTATTGAATTTGCCAAACACTGGTAATTTTCTTTTGGTACTTTGGTTTCCAAACATTGGTAGTTCTCTTGTTACTCTAGTTTCCTAGTAGTGTATTTGCTAAACATTTGTAGTTTTCTGGTTTCCAACCAGTATATCTAACAAATATTGTTTGTTTTCTTCAAGTGTGAATGCCAAATATCAGTAGTCTTCTTTTGTTATTATAATTTCCTACCAGTGTATTTGCCAAACATTGGCATTTTCTGATACGTTGGTTTCCTCAAGCATTAAGCAGAAGGTATTACCGTATGATAAAAATAAACAATAATAATGATGTGGTGCCCAACAAATTAGATCTAAGTTCATTATTATATTATCCCTGCCAAATTGAGTTCTTTGATACCATGTTCTACCTGGCTAAGTGATAATTATCGATCACCTTTGCATATCAAAATTTTCGATGTACCCTATGGCTATTCAGTTTACGTACACTGACAAGAAATAATTCAGAGTTCTCCACGATGGCAAACGTTATGCCAGCAAAATATGAAAAATACCTGGTGTTGATACCCCATCACCAAAAAGATGTGAATGAATTTGATTTTTAAAAAGAAAGGGCAAACTTGTTCAACTATCAAGTAAAGTTCCGAAACCCACTGAAATGGACCTTGCTAGAATATTCAGTGTTGGAACATTGACTGTTTCTGATATTTTGAAGAAGTAGGATGAGTATGTAAAACACTTTGGGAATAATGCACCAGCAAAACACCTGCATTTTAATAGTGGGGTTAGATATAAAGATTTAAATGAAATCGTGTACAAATGGTTTGTACAGGCACATGCGTAAAATGTACCTCTTGTTGGCATGATCATACAAGAGAAAGCACTTCAGACTGCAGAGGATCTCAACATTAGTGACTTTAAAACATCTAATGGGTGGCTTGAAGCTTATGGATTTATATGGAATTGGTTTTTTAAGATACTCCTTATCAAGGAGTATCTTACTGATACCATGGTCAAAGGTCAGATTTACGTCCACCAAACTACAACCTTTGAAAAAAAAGTGCAATGTCTGTGCCAATGTTTGTCTATTTTAGCGAGGACAGCTATGAGGATTTAATCGGTTCAGTGTAAGAGTCTTTCTTAAAGATAAATTTTGACCACAATTGTGTGATTTATTTTAGAAAATTTCCCTTCTCACACCAAGGCGAAAGTGACGGTGTATGAATTATGTTCATCAGTCTATTCATATGATCACCATTGTGATCAACATTCGTTCGTGTAACCTTCCATTTCCTCGTCTCTTCTCTTCTCTTTTAATTTTTGCACTCTGAAAATGAAATGGTTTTTTTTTTTGCACATTTCTTATGATAATAAAGATAAAACATTTCAAATGAAAACTCTAACGATGTTTTTTATGAACTGATTTTTTTATTTTTACTTTTTTTCACCCAAACTACGGTCACATCAAGTTGTCTTGTGACTACTTTACAGTTTTCAATGCAATACACTGTCGTCATTGAAAATCAAGGACACATGTGGAAAACATCAAAACCCAGCATGTAGCCTTCACTAAAAGGATATTGTATTCCGTGGGATATTGTTGCTTTTAGTTCGTCAATCTTATTGCATAATTTGAGTAACCAATGTAGCCTTTGAACATACAAATTAGTATGAAAAAAAATAAAAACACATAAGTGGAAAAGATGGACACTCCATGCAGTGGCGGATCCAGGATTTCTGAATAGGGGGACCCACGTGTATTAGCCAAACTACTTTGTCATTTTTGGTGCCAAATCTGGATTTTTACTTGTAAATATGTGGCAAGGGTGGGGGGCCTCTAAATCTACCACTACAATTGAATCACATGATGGGATGACCTTATGAGCTGCTTGGCTTGTGGCGCCGACGATCCGGGTTCGATTCCCGGGTTGTGCCATTATGTTTAAGAGGTTGGTTACCTCCTGCTTCCATGTTGCAGTATAACTGAAAAATTGTTGAAAGCGATGTAAAACACCAATCAACCAAGCAACCAACCAACCTTATGAGCTGGTTTCTCTGTGTACTACCTTATTGTCCCCCGCTTTTCGCAAAAGCATGGGGGACATTAAATCTCATTCCTGTGTCAGTCCATCTGTTTGTCTGTTTGTCCATCTGTCACAAAAACTTTAACCTTGGTCATAACTTTTTAACCGTAAATTTTTATGATGTGACTTTGACCGTGACCTTTGACCTACTTCTGTTTTACTTTGTAACCGTAAGATGTAGGGCCTTCATATTTGGCATGTGTGTCTCTAATTGCAATACCTCTCCATTGGTACCAGAATTTCTTATCATGTGACCTTGACCGTGACATTTGACCTTCTTCAATATAACTTTTTAACCATAAGACGTAGGCATGTGTGCCCATAGACATGCACAAGCATGACAATATGTCACAGGTCACTGCACCCTTACTAATAGAACCCCCAAAGCGGGGGGACCACAATTCTTTGTTTTCTTTCATTTGTAATAACATCTCATTTCAATCAACTTCATACAAAAAGATGAACTGTGTTTCATTGACGACATTGAGGAAAGAATTCCTGTCAAGGAAACATATGAGGATCAGTGAAAGCTTTCCTTGATTCAAAGTTTTCTTATTTATGAATTGTGTACAGATAGTTATTCAGAAACAGAGGAAGGCCAGGGTGATGATGAAGATATCTCAGATTTAACATTTACAGATGTTTTCCGGATGTTATATAAACTTTATTGCTTTACTGTGGTGAATGACAATAGATCTAGAAAAAAGACAGGATTTATGTACAAAGACACTAGATGCTGTTTTAAAATTGAAAAGCAAACAAACACAGACTCCAGTAAAAGTTTTTTCTAACTAGGCATGCTTATTCATTCAGGTACTGCATCAAGTATATTACACATCCCTTTATTTCTATGTAGAGTTGTCACATTGTACATATAGTACTTCATGTTACTGATTTAGATACTTGTATGTAAGCATAACTTGTCACTTTTCATGGTTTGTGAGTAATCCATATCCTGTCCAAACCAGACAGGATCAGTGGGCCTATAGATGTCTGATTTAGACAAACCAGACAGGATCAGTGGCCCCATAGATGTCTGATTTAGACAAACCAAACAGGATTGGCCCTATGGATATCTGATTTAAACAAATTATACTGTATACATATACAGATGTCCACAATGCCAACTTCAGAAGAACAATTTAAAGGTTTTTATTATGCTTTCATAAAGTATTTTTTGGGAAAAAAAGAAATAGAAGTCTAAGTAGTTGGATTATATAAAAATCAATGAAGTGAACTTCTGTATGAACTGTACCTCAGTACCTACTGGAGCAAAGGTAAATGAGAAAAAAAAAGTCTATGTGTGTTTTGTAATGGTACCTTTGTATTTACCATTGATTAATTAATTTGATTAAATTACTGTACTATGTGGTAATTTTCAGGTATCAAACAGCATGAAAGTTAATATCGATAGTTGGAATATACAGACATTGATATGGTTACGACGGGTTGTGTATGATCGAGTGCCAGTTCACGGCACTGTTGCCACCTTCATGTGTAGTGCTTTCTGGCATGGATTCTATCCAGGTTATTATATATGTTTCTCAGGGGCTGCACTGGTTACCATAGCAGCAAGACTGGTAAGGATTTCACTTAATATTTCGCATTATTTTCTCAAATTACATAAATAGATGGGTGTAGTCCTATTATGTAAGATTGGACTTGTGCAGAGATATTCACATTAACAAAGTAACTGGAGTGTGGCTTTGATAATTGCTTCTTTACACATTTTCTTATTTAACCCTGGTGTAATTCAGACTATATATTGCCATTATAAAGATAGCACTAGACACCAGTACAGAAATCAGAGACAAAATCAAGTGGCACAAAGAGATGAACATATATAAAAGCTGATGAGTCTGATCAGTCCCACATTCATATGGAACACTGAGTCGGTTTTTAAACTAAGTGACAGTTACCAGACTCGGATGTGAATGTATGCATATGTTAATATTTTACATGTAAATCGTCTGCACAAATGATGGGGTCAAGAACTAATTGGTAGTAATCCAACATTAAGCATGCATAAGAATGATTATTCTTGAAATTTTAAGTTCAAATTTATATGAAAAGGCACATTGGCTATTAAATGTGGGACAGAACACTTTTATTTTCTGTGGAAGACGTTTTAACCGATGTGTTGACATCAGCCATCACAGTGTCATATGACCTTCATTTGTAAACTAAAGAGCTTTTACTTCCGGGTCTGGTTTTCCCACTCACAATACGAATGAAAATGAAATATCTGGCTGAAGACAAAACAAGATTTAAAATGATTCACCCATTATAAGATTATGCAGGATTGCACCTATCTATATTTTGTAGTGTAGTTATTTTAGTTTATAAGAACACCTTGTTCTTTTATGATTTGAAATCAGAGGTTTTCTATGCTAAACATCTACATCATTGTAAGCTTACAAAATAATGATTAATCACATTATGTTTTATAGATAAAAACAATATAAATGACTGTACAGAATGTATGCTTTGACAAAAAAAGTGCAAAAAGACAAGGTTATTATAAGCAAGTTAAAAAGAAAACATGGATAGTTGAAAAGAATATACTTAAAAAAAAATTCTTAAAGCAAGTTTTGAAAATCTTGTATCTTAATCTAATTTTTGATTTGTCATAATAGGCAAACTTTAAGACCTAAGTAAGCTATTGTCATAAGGTGTTGTCTGTCAGTTAATTTTTTCACATTTTTGACTTGGCAACCATAGACAAAAGTATGTCCAAGAGGGTACCCTCCCTTGAAATTCTTCATCTTCAGAAGGGATGATAAATATTAAAACTAATAGTATCTGAGTGTTCTAGAAGAATGTAAGATTTAAGTTTATTCTTTTAGTTCATATGTATTCAGTCTTTTCGTTACTTCCCATTTGGGGCGATATCTGATAATTATGACGTCATCAAATTCTATGGAAACTGATCTAAAACACTGTTTTTTGACATCTTTTTTGTATTTTCTTGTCATTTTGTACTTATTTTCGTGTAATTTCTTAGATTTTCTTCTCGTAGGTTGCTGATGATGCATTGATTATGTGCATTATACCTGATTTTATTGTAATTAATGTTATAAGAAAGAAATGGAAAACAAAATTCTAGGATTTTTAGCTCACCTGAGCCAAAGGCTCAAGTGAGCTATAGTCATAGTGCGCCGTCCGTCGTCCGTTAACTTTTTCACATTTTCGACTTCTTCTCAGGAACTACATTGTTGATTTGGATCAAACTTTGTGTAAATGATGTACTCAAGGTCCCCTACTAAAATTTTGTTCGGGATCCAGATTCCCTCAGGGGTGGATCCAGGGCGGGGCCAAAAGTGTCCAAAAGGGTACCCCTCTTCAAACATCTTCTCCTTCAGAACCAGTACATGAATGGGGAAACTAATTGCATTTCAACAATCTATAAAGATGGGTTATTAAAAACTGTGTTAGGGTTTAAGATCCGTCAAATAGAAATTTAAGCTTTTTTGACCTGTTTCTGGACTTAGTCATTTCAATAAAGAGAAGTGTCATGTTTTTCAGTTAATTGATATTGATGATTTTTTAATGACTATTTTGATCATAATTGTGGTAAGGAATATTATTGTGAAAGAATTTTGTCATTATCTCAATTTTTGGATTTTTTATGAATTTTTTAAGACTTCCAAAAAAAAAAAAGGGGGGGGGGGGTGTTGGCCATTTTTCACATTTTCAACTTTTTCTACAAAACCACATGAATGGTTTTAATGAAACATGGAATACATGAAGTACTAAAAGTCCTCTATCAATTTGGTAAATTTCATCCAAATTGGTTAACAGATAATGCCACCATGTCTAAAAAGTAGGTCTCAAAATGGTACATATACCACTTGGTAATTGAAATATGGAGAGTAGCGGTTCAAATCCAGCTGTGGTAAAAAAAAATTTTTTTTTTTTAACACATCTAAATAAGTTTTTAGATGTTTCTCAACACTCAACATATGAAATTAGGCAATTTTACGTTTAAGACTTCCAAAAAAAAGGGGGGGGGGTTGCCATTTTTCACATTTTCAACTTTTTCTACAAAAGTGTTTGAAGGATTTTAATAAATCTTGGTAGAAATAAGTCACTTATGATCTTCTTCAAATTCTGTTGTTTTCGTCCAGACCTCTTTACAGGTGGCGCCACCATAGTCAAAAGTAGGTCACAAAAGAGTTCCCTCCTTTAACAATATTCTTTTTCATACGGGCTGTATACAGAGACAAACGGAATGCATAGAAATGATCTAGAGGGATGAGTGAAGATGTATTGTCATTTTGGTTCCCTTCCAAAATCAAATTTTAGAATTTTTTTTCAACATTTCTTTGGACTTGGTGATTCAATGCAGAAAAGTATCATATTTCCTAGTTAATTGATAATGATGATTTCTTATGGACTATTGTGATCATAATTATGGTAAGGATTGTTACTTTGAAAGAATTTTGTCAATATCTCAATTTTTGGATTTTCTATGAATTTTTAAAGACTTCCAAATGAGGGTGTATAGGAACAATTCAATCACATTTTTCACTTCTGCTGTTATACCACATGAAAGATTTTAATGAAACATGGAATACATGAAGTACTAAAGGTCCTCTATCAATTTGGTAAATTTCATCCAAATTGGTTAAGAGATAATGCCACCATGTCTGAAAAGTAGGTCTCACAATGGTACATATACCACTTAGTAATTGAAATATGGAGAGTAGCGGTTCAAATCCAGCTGTGGTCAAAAATTTTTGTTTCATTTCTTTACACATCTAAATAAGTTTTTAGATGTTTCTCAACACTCAACATATGCAATTAATTTTAAGTTAGATCTGGACAATATTTGAAACAATTGTTGTTCATGACCCAGACTTGAAATCAGTCAACAAAAGGCCCCACCTAAAGAAAATGACTAACTTGTTACCCTGAATGACATCTTGCAGAGACAAAGGAAATGCTTAATATCAAAATCACCTTAATGGATGTGCAAAAAAGTGTTGTTTTTTATTCTAGCCTGAAATAAAATTTGACATATTTTCAACATCTGTGTTGACTTAGTCACATTAATGCAAAAATAAATGAATTCTTCCTTCATGCATAACTGATCATCTAGGTACTCAGGTGAGCGATATAGGCCCACTTGGGCCTCTCGTTTTTAGCAGTATTCAAAGACTGAAAAAAGGAGGGTGGATACTGTTAGCTTATGATAATGATTTTTCATGGATGTCTGCTTCAGATATATAAATACATATGGAATTCACACGATTTGACTCTTTCTATGGGGTATATGTGACGGGTGTTGCTAGCAAGCAGGAGATGCTCACTTTCCCCGGGCACCTGATCTCACTCCATCACAGGGGTTCACATATGCTCCTCAAGTAGACATATTTTGTTATTTTCCATTTGTTTTTCATTTTCACTGATTTTGTATGTCCTATGGTTTCATGATTTTTGGACTTGTGGTTTGGATTTATCCATCATCTTTACACATCAGAACTAATGAAATGATTTTGATGAAACTTCGTCGGGATGAAGTAATTCAGGACCGCTACAAATGCTACTAATTTTCTACCAGGTACATTAAGATATGAATCCTGGACTGGATGACATAGGCCCCAAAGGGTATCCTCTTTTGACAAACTTCTTTAGACTGGCTGCATAAATCATCAGACAGAATACATCAGAATGATCTGAAAGGATGTCTTAAGAAATGGGTTTTTTTTGGTTCCATTCTGAAATCAATTTTTGACATTTTTATATGTCTTTTTGGATTTGTCATTTCCAGACATTTTCCACATCGTTGTCTTGATTTCTTCAGTGTAGAGAAGGAAGTTAACAGTTTTTTGTCAGTTGTCAAAAACAAAATAAGCAAAAAAATACATGAATTTCTTCAAACAGTCAATGTTTTTGAATGAGCAAATTATGAGCGATATATGCCCACTTGGGCCTCTCTTTATTTTATCATTATGACATTCACCTCCGCATGTTAAGGGCTTTTTTTGTTGGATACTTAATAACTGCAGATTGTGTAGCAGTCTGTGGATGTATCCATTCATAACAGAGGGAGGCATATCTTTTCATAAGAGATTCCAAGGAAGAATGAGAGATTTTAATGCACAGTAGTACCTGACAAGTGATAGTAACTTGACCATAGCTTTACATCAATGCAAGATATAAGTCAGAAATTTGAATTTCATGAAATGCATGTCTGTTGCAGTTTATAGTAACCTAGTACTATGAGAGTGTAGTAAACCATATTATTGTATGACTAATTTTATTGACATTTTCAGGTTCGCCGCAATATACGACCCTATTTTATAACTTCTCCAAGGAGAAAGCTTTTTTATGACTGTGCAACATTTATTAGCACAAAGTTTGGTATAACATATCTCACAATTACTCATTTTATTTTGGAATTCATACCAAGCTTAAAGGTACTCTGGTAAGTGTATCTGACACTGTATTTTGATGTATCATATAGATATGCATTATTTGGCCATCTAATCCCAGTAAAGTTTTCATTTGCTTTGATTTTAAGTTGCTCTGTTGCTGACTTGTGAGCTGTCAGGAATTCAATCCATCGGTGACATATAATGTTTACAAAGGTTTACACCATGTTATTTTGAAGGTTTTTCCATGAAACTTTCATTGCCTTTTTTTAACTCCAGTTCTGTTAGAAGTGTTCTTGTCCATTCAGCAACTGAAAATCTTGTCTGCAGATTTTATGGCCAGGCTTCCAATTATAACTTCTATTGTGCCATCAAATAAATTATCATAATGGAATTTAATATATTGAAAAGTGTATCATTTTGGGAATATCAAGGTCACCTAAAATTCCTGTAGTTTCTTGTAAGAGAGGAGGATGAATGTTTATTAAGTTAGAGGATTAATATTCTTTTATTTTCTGTATATTATGTATAAATACTATCAAAAAGTGAAATTTTTTGGGGTGTGTTTTACATACAATGTAAACTGTCCAAACTGGAGTCTTCTGAAAAACAGACATTTTTTTTTAAAACTTATTTTCTCTTACTATTTTTGATGAATCTAAACTCCCTGAATACTGGATACTGTCTACTGTAGACACCAACACAAGCTTTGCTCATTGTTTCATGAAATACCATAATTTTAACTTCAGTACACATATATTGCCTTATTGATAATATGCTTGACTGCATCCATTGTTTATATAAGCCATATTATCAGTGAAATTGACACTTGTTTATTGCTCATTAACTCTTAGGGTGTATCTATGATTAATGCATAAAAATTTACAGTGTATGGCTTAACATTTTGTATACATGTTAAGAATTATGCAGTTTATATAATACATAAAGATTAATTGATTGATTATTGTTTTTACGTCAATCCATGATTATTTTAAGTGTATGCCTGATGCATTGCATAAAAATTTAACTTTGCAATGAACCCTCATGAAGCAGTGAGGGATCTTTTACGTGCCACACCTATCAAGACACATAACTGGTTTTCACAATCATCTTCAGAAGATAGGACAACGGTGTGCCTATGGCAGAATCGAACCCTTAACATCTTGGTCACTAGCCAAGCACCTTATCAACTGAGCTGCTCAAGCTCTACATGATAGATAGATAGATAGATATATTGTTGTTTTACATCGCGCCGGAAATGAAAAAGATGTTAGCATAGAAAGGTGTTAGAATCTATTTGTACTTTGTTTTATTGTGCCTAAAGATAACTTAATTATCTGCTTATCATTATGTTCCTAAATAAATGTTATGAATAAACATTTTGTTAACAACCCTTCAGTGAGCTGTAAAAATCAGAAGTTGGTCTGTGTCTGTAACTGTCGAGTTTGGACACTT
This sequence comes from Pteria penguin, assembly GCA_035048485.1. NCBI lineage: Eukaryota > Metazoa > Mollusca > Bivalvia > Pterioida > Pteriidae > Pteria > Pteria penguin. Next base: position 13,575,928 of record CM068586.1, on the reverse strand, counting down.
TTCATTGTATTTCAACAAGGAAAAATTCCTCTATTCATTTTTTTTTTACTAAGAATTTACCAACTGAATCATTCTCAGGAATTAATATGGATATTTATTTGATGTAACAATATTTATAATTGAAATTTTTTCGAACACAGGACATCCACAGTAGAACAAGACAGAAAATTAGAAGTGTATTAGCGATGAAAGTCACATCCATCCCTGATTATTGATAACTTTGCACTTGAATATTTAGTCCCATATATTGTATTAAACCCTCCTACCTTACAGATGCGACGAAATGTCCGTCCTTACTTCCAGTCCTCAGACCAACATAAATACATTTACGATTGTATGACATTCGTTCTCACCAGAGTCACCAATACCTACCTAGCAGCAAACCAATGTTTATTACTGTTTAGCTCTTCATTCAACCATCTCTGGTGAGTTCTATTTCCTTTATTTGGTTGCCTGTCTTTGCTGTTACCAACAAATTTGTTTTCTTGTATTCAGCGGTCAAGTATGTTTTATCATGTACTACGTATAGTTACATAAAAGTTGCTGGAATCTATAACACACTACTAATCTGGATTCAAACTGAAACATTGATATTAAGACTTGTGCAAGAAATTGTTTTGAGATGGTCCCTGATACTCATTGTTTATGAATTTGAATTTGTTCTTGTTGTGAGCAGGGTTTTGAACGTTAAGTATTATTGCAGTCTGAACAGGATGATTGTTGTGCAATTTTCCTGTCAAATACAGCAAATCTTGTGTTATTTTTATGACAAAGTGGTCCTTGCATTAGGTACTAAAAACTCTTATTTCTAATTGAAGTGAATTTGTAGAGAATTTGTTTAAATACCAAAAATTAAAAAGAATACCAGAATATTCTGTTTCTAGAATTGCAATTTGTGTAAAGATATTCTTATTTGTACCTAGATCTAAATTTTACCTAGATAAAAGTAGGTACTAATGAGGTCAAGGGCCTGTTTTTCTTAAGAAAATGTAACAAATTGTAAACATTCGACAACATACAAAATGTAGATATTTGCAGAATTTTCTAATTGAGGTTTATTTATTTTTGCTAATTTTAGCATCAAAACCATTTATTTTAGAGTATTCATGTAAACCTTTTATTAAGTCAGGAGTCCAAAATTAAATATTTGTAGAAAGTTCTTTAGGAAATGAGGCCCTTGACCCAGTAAAATGAGGTTTTTGTGGGGTATAGAAGGCAGTACTGATTATAGTATGTTTGTGTGGGCTAGAAGATAGAGGAATCAGGTGTTTTTGGTTTTTATTAGTATAGAACCAGATTACATTGCTGTTTGTAGGGTATAGAATACAGTATCTGGTTTTATTAAAGGCGTGTAGGTTGCAACGCAGTACCAGGGTATAGAGGGAGTTTATTTAGGTCTGTAAAAGCAGTAGATCTACCAGGTCATATTGGATGGAGGTTTTTGGTAAAGGTATAAACAGCAATATGAGGTTACAGATATGTGCAAATCTAACAGCACATTCACTATAAGGTCGAAAGTGGTTATGAAGACTGCTTCAGTACACATGGCAGTACTACTCAATGGAAGTGCATGTGCCATTGCATTAACACAGATAGAAATTTATTCATGTGTGCACCTGGTCCACTTCCATGTTCACATGCTCAGTATATTTTATGCCATGGTACAGATGAAACAAAATATGATGGATTTAATTCAGTCAACGAAAGTATCACCATATATACCCAATATAATGACACCACTCAATAGGTCTTTATAAAGTAGAATAAGTATCAGTATCAGGGTATATATTGGATGTTTGTGAGATATAAAAGGCAGTAACAGGTTACATTTTGGGTGTTAATGGGATGTAGAAGGCAGCATCAGGCTATATATTGGGTGTTTGTGGGATATGGATGGCAGTATCAGGTTATATTGGGTGTTTTGGGATATAGAAGGCCATATCAGGTTATATTAGGTGTTTGTAGGACAATGAAGATAGTAACAGGTTATATATGAGGTGTTTGTGGGATGTAAATGGCAGTATCGGTTGTAGTAGGTGTTTTAGTGTTTGTAGAATATAGATGACAGTACTACTTTATTTACTTTATTTGCAGAGGATAGAAATCACTACCAGGTTATGTTGAGTGTTTTGGGAGAATACAGAGTTATTATTCAGTTTGTTCTGGCTAATAATCAATACCAGAGAGTAATGTGGGAAAAGAAGTCAGATCTGGGTGATACTTGGTCTTTGTGAAGGATAGAAGTCAGATCTGGGTGATATATGGTCTTTGTAAAGAAAAGAAGTCAGATCTGGGTGATATATGGTCTTTGTGAAGGATAGAAGTCAGATCTGGGTGATATGTTGTTGGAAGAACAGAAGTCAGATCTGGGTGATATGTGGTCTTTATGAAAAACAGAAGTCAGATCTGGGTGATATGTGGTCTTTGTGAAGAATGGAAGTCAGATCTGGGTGATATGTAGTCTTTGTGAAGGATAGAAGTCAATATCTGAATATTATGGTTAATGTGAGGGAAAGCAGTAGAAGATTGCTGCCTGTGATTTTAGCAGGATTCATATATTTGGATGTAATTGCAGTTTTTTTTTTGTAAATAATTATAACATGAATATATATGTGTTGAAGATACAAATATGATCCATTTCGATTTTCATCAATTATTATTGACTTGGCTAGTACATGCATATTAAGAACCTTGATCAACATTGCTCGTTAAAGTGTGGTTGTGCTTAAATAAGTACACAGCCTCACGAAAACTCATTAACATGATGCCCTAGGCTACCAGAATTATTGCTGCCAGCTGGTATAGTAAAAGTTCTCTAACAAAGTATACAATGGGTTAGTAAGATTTGTATGTGGACCAGTGGTTCAAAAATGTTTTCACCAGGACTTTACAGTATGGTTACAGTATGGTTATATTTATTGGGACATACATATACATGTACAGTATTTTGGTGTTCATATAAGTAGAAGGCAGTACATAATGAGCATGTTGGTGTTAATGGGGGTAAAGCACAGAACATGATGAGTATGTCGATGTTTGCTGGCGTACATTCCAGTGCATGTAAAGTATGTTGATGTTTATGGGAGTAGAAGGCAGTACTCTTATAGTGTGTTGGTGTCTATGGGGATCAGATGCATTATATGGACAGTATGTTAGTGTTTATGGGGATAGGAGGCAGTACATGTACAGTATGTTAGTGTTTATGGGGATAGGAGGCAGTACATGTACAGTATGTTGGTGTTTATGGGGATAAGAGGCAGTACATGTACAGTATGTTAGTGTTTATGGGGATAGGAGGCAGTGCATATAGAGTATGTTGTGTTTATGGGGATAGGAGGCAGTACATGTAGAGTATGTTGTGTTTATGGGGATAGGAGGCAGTACATGTACAGTATGTTGTGTTTATGGGGATAGGAGGCAGTACATGTACAGTATGTTGTGTTTATGGGGATAGGAGGCAGTACATGTACAGTATGTTGTGTTTATGGGGATAGGAGGCAGTACATGTACAGTATGTTGGTGTTTATGGGGATAGGAGGCAGTACATGTACAGTATGTTGGTGTTTATGGGGATAGGAGGCAGTACATGTACAGTGTGTTGGTGTTTATGGGGATAGGAGGCAGTACATGTACAGTATGTTGTGTTTATGGGGATAAGAGGCAGTACATGTACAGTATGTTGGTGTTTATGGGGATAGGAGGCAGTGCATGTAGAGTATGTTGGTGTTTATGGGGATAGGAGGCAGTACATGTACAGTATGTTGGTGTTTATGGGGATAGGAGGCAGTACATGTACAGTATGTTGGTGTTTATGGGGATAGGAGGCAGTACATGTACAGTATGTTGTGTTTATGGGGATAGGAGGCAGTACATGTACAGTATGTTGTGTTTATGGGGATAAAAGGCAGTACATGTACAGTGTGTTGGTGTTTATATGGATAGGAGGCAGTGCATGTAGAATATGTTGATATTTATAGGAATCGGAGGCAGTATGTTGGTGTTTATGGGAATAGAAGGCAGCGTACATATAGAGTATGTTGACGTTTATGGAGATAGAGGGCAGTACATGTACAATATGTTGTGTTTATGGGGATAAAAGGCAGTACATGTAGAGTATGTTGACGTTTATGGAGATAGAGGGCAATACATGTACAGCATGTTGGTGTTTTTGGAGATAGGAGGAAGTTCATGTACATTGTGTTACTGGTTTTGGAAGTAAAAGGCAAAAGGCAAATGGCAGGTTATATAAGATACTGTGGGGGATGGCAGATTATATCAGATACTGTGGGGGATGGCAGGCTACTCTAAATCAATATCCAGTTTGGTTACTTCTCTGAGATCATAGAGAAAACTGTCTGAAGGATAATAATTATAGTACATGTAGCCTGAACATTTAGTACAGATAACATAATTGCATGTAGCGTAAACCAAAATCCATGAAATTCAGCATTTTCACTTTTTATACACTTTTGTCATTAAAAAATATAGAATAATGCTACATGTATAAGAAGTCATTTATTCATTGTGGTCTGCATATGAAGTACTATCTGACATTGAATTAATCAAGCAATGTTACTAACATTAGCTACAGTAAAAGGCTTTGTACTCATAGATAAATTGAAGTTAGGAAGCAGACCATTAATATTTATTGTAATATTAATTGTAATTAGTGCCTTTTGTTGTAAGACACTGATACTCGGTTGTGTATATTGAACATTGATTTGGTCTTACTATATTTGACGTAGAAGTTTTTCCCTCCTGGTGACACTTATGAATCATCTACTATACCTTGATCTGTACAATACCATTTAATAACTGTTATGTATTCATAGCTCTCTGTTTGTATTGTTTGATTAACACAATAAAGGCCAAGGGGCTAAACTTTCCTGATATTGAGTGACTGTTTGTTATAATTATTACCAGTGTGCTTCCCTTTGGAAACCTCAGGAGTGCTTTCTGTTTTCTTTTCTTATATAATGGGCCATTTCTGAAAACTCCTTGATTCTGGGCACAAATGATTTTTATAATATGAAATGTATTACAATAAGCTGTCACTTATAAGAAAATTGCTATGAAATACAACATATACATTAACTGATATGTAGTAAATCTCCCAAGAAAGCAACAGCAACTATACAGTCTCTTTTGATTGAAATTAAACATGCAGCTTCCCTGTAGGGGAGTTATCTGCCCTTGATTATAAGTAATTTATACTCATTAACTCATGCTTTTTGATATGGCTTTTATTAAAAAAAGACTTTGTTTGATTTTAAAGCTCTAATTGTGTGTAAAATGTCATATTCCTTAGAAATGACTGGGCAGATAACTCTGAATAATGTGTTTACAGTTCTTCCAAATCTCTTTCTTTGGTTTTATACTGTGCATAGTTTAAACTCTTGCTGTAAATGGCATTTTCTGTTGGCAGCTTTCCTGCTTGTGTTTTGATGTTGTGCATCCAGTTTAGCTACAAATTATTCATCTGATTTTTGTGCTTTGTTCTTATGAAATAGTTTATGGATACTCTTGGCATGTCATTGCTAGGTTTACAGGCTTATTTTATTTCTGAGTAAATTCATCAGATCCTGAAGGTATGCTATCATTGGCACTTAGCTGATGGCACTGTTGTCTTCATGCAGGGCATTTGATCATATCGAAATGTGAATGTGTTATTTATTACATGTAGCCCCCTTACTTTACTGATTGCTGAATGGAATACAGAAATTCTGTCGTGTGCAAGTCCATTCAATTTTCTTTCCCATTTGTCTTGAGGATGCTGTTGATGCATTTGCAACAGAGGTTTGTCTAGTTTATGTTACTTATTCATTAAGATGTAAGAAATACAATGTACCTCATTGATTTTCAGGGTTAAAAGTCAAAACCATACAAGGGTTTACTATGCAATGGACTTGTTATTTATATTTCTACTAGCTCTAAACCCACAAACTAATGGATTGATTATTTTCTGATGATAAGAAGTAATATAGAGAACATAGTAGGTGTACACAATCAATCATTCTTACAGTACTATGCTGTGGGTAATGAAATGTTACACTTCAGATGGTAGATTATCTCTGTTGTTTCATTCCTGATATTAACAATTTTTGTAATGGACACTTTCTTCCCATTTATGTTGGTATCTGATGTTGAAATAATTTTTGTCCCTCCATTTTCCTTTTAAAATATTTCATTGGTTTCCATAGAACCCAATGGTTGGTGAAGTCTTAAATCTGAGAAGACAAAATACATGCACAATCCAATATCATAAACCAGGAATTTCAAAATAAAGCTTCTCCCATGCATAATTACAGACAGTGAGTCAGTGACACATCAAGATACTACATCAATATTAAGATGATAGAGCACACTCGGATTTACTAATGTATAAAGTGTAGCATTGTACATGTTGCAGTCTCTTGGTTTATAACTCTTCCAATCACTTATAGTGGTGAAGAGTGTGAGTGGAATGTGCTGCTGCCATTGTACAGTGTATTCATTCATGTCGAAACCCTTGACTGTTGTTGTAGGTTAACTGTGAATAATTAGTTGTCATCTGCCATTATGTACACTTTCATTCTGCAGCACTTACTAGCTCACCTGAATATAAGACTCCTAGAGCATTATCTGTTTCCCCTCTGTCTGTAATTGACCCATCCTTTGGCAGAATACTGTTGAATTTTGTGATGACTCGTTACATTTGTAATGTTTGTCTGAGGTAAGACTGAGGTATCTTTAATTCTGACGTCATACAAATTAACAATTCTTCAAGTGTAATTTGAAGGGTCAGTTGTCTTCAATATCATCAAAGATTGCTCATAATAATGTATTAATTTTAGTATTTTTTATTTCATTGTGGAGAAATAAATGTTATGTAAAAATGAAAAGTGCTATAGTGAAAATTATTTTTCATCAGTTGTTTTCTTAAATGAAAAAGGACTTTAGGGGAGGTGGAGGGAGGGGGAAGGGGAGAGAGTAGGAGGAAGTGCACTATTTCTATTTTATATAGAGCTTTGGTGGACATCTTCGGAACCAGTTGAGTGATCTTGTTGAAACTTGTTATTCATGGTATAGTCAAGATCTAAAAATGTTGTTATTATTGGGTGGGCCCGTATAAGGATTGATAAAGGTGGGATTACCTAATGATATGACCAAGATCATACTTACTTGACGTATGACTAATGTCTTCAGACTGACTGAGTAGTTTGACAAACCAAGTCCACTAGTGTTATCTGGAAAGGTGTGAAAGTATTTCTGTTTTTAGTTCCATTCTATAATCATAATTTTTGACTGAAGCTTGAGGTCTTTTCAGACTTTGTCAGTTTTGAATATTTTCAGGTTATTTCTTCGATTGTAGATGCTTATAATGTTTTTTATTTTGGATATGTTATTTTCCTTTTAGAGAAATAATTGTTATTGGGAAGAATTGCATTGAAGTTAATTTTTTTTTAAGAATATTCTTAGACTAAAAAAGGAAAAAAAAAATGCATCATTGTAGTTTTACTTTGATCCAAGGATTTCTTCAGAAGAAATGGAAAGATTCAAGGTCCCCTACACATATTTTTGTATTGGGTCAATCTTGTCAAGGGTAGACCCAGATTGGGAGAAGGTAAATTCAGAATAGTACTCTCCTTGGTGCAGGGTAAGTTCAGAAAAGCTGCACAGTATGAAAAACGTAAAGTTTCCCAGTGCTTTCTTAATTTCTAGATGTATTTTGTGTTGCTTTGGGGAAGATTCTGAAGTGAACATTTTACTTGAGAGGAAAATTCTGATATTTTCTAATTTCTTATTCATTCAAGATGGTCAGATGAGACTTATTAGCCTATTTCAGCCTCGCATATTTTTAAAAACATGGAAGTTTATGATGCTATCTTCCTAAGATTCTCTGTGTAAATTATTGGTAACTTGTACCACTTAAAATTCATAAGTGGACTTTCAATTTTTTTAATGTTTTTAAAGATAAAAAATATTTTCATAACTGAACTTGTACATTATTCCAGTGTTGAAGATCTTTTCAGCTTTGTGTGTATTTGATCAAATGTATCAATGATATGTTTACATTTAGTATTAAGTACTCATTCTGAAAATGATAAGGATTGAATGCAATAGTTGTTTGTCATCCACACATTTTCCATCCCTATCCCATTTTATCTCAGTAACATTGTTATCATCGATATCTATTACTTTCTTCTGCCAGAAGTTATTGTGAGAACTATATCTACTTTGAAATTGTAAAAAGAAGCATTGTTTATTGATTTTAAAATTGAAAGGTCCAAGGGTAAGGCCAAAACTAAAAATATGAGATAAATGTAGGAGCAACGAAGAAAAACATGTATTGGGTATACATGATGCAGCACACCTTAAAAATACCTTGCCAAAAGTACATGTTTATTATACCTCCCGCAAACAAAGTTTGGGGGGTATATAGGAATCACTCTGTCCGTCCATCTGTCTTTCCGTCTGTCTGTCTTGTCCGGACCATAACTTCTTACCCCTCTCAGAGATCTGGATAATATTTCACACAATTGTTGTACATGACCCAAGGGTTTGTCATGACCTTGACCCATGGTCATATCTTCAAGGTCAAGGTCACAGTGCACACATAGCAAAAATTTTTGTCTGGGCCATAACTTCATATCCCTTATCGGATCTGGATAATATTTCACACAATTGTTGTACATGACCCAAAGGTGAGTCAAGATCCGACCCAAGGTCATATCTTCAAGGTCAAGGTCACAATGCATACCTAGCCAAAATCCTTGTCTGGGCCATAACTTCTTATTTTCAAGTTGGATTATTATCCAGGATAATATATCACACAAATGTTGTCCATGACCCAAGAGTGTATTATGACCTTGACTCAAGATCATATCTCTATGGTCAAGGTCACAGTACACACTTAGTTGAAATCCTTGCCCAGGCCATAACTCCTTACTGTTATATTGGATCTGGAAAACATTTCACACAATTATTGTACATAACACAAGAGTGTATCTAGACCTTGACACATGGTCATATCTTCAAGGTCAAGGTCACAGTGCACACATTGCAAAAATAGCAAAAATTGTTGTCCGGGCCATAACTTCTTATCCCCTTATCAGATCTGGATAACATTTCACACAATTGTTGTCCATGACCCAAGGATGTGTCATGGCCTTGACCCATGGTCATATTTTTAAGGTCATGTCACAATGCATACATAGCCAAAATTCTTGTCCGGGCCATAACGTCTTACTGCCAAGTTGGATTATTATCCAGTCTGATGTTTCACACAGTTGTTGTCCATGAGCCAAGTTTGTGTCATGACCTTGACCCAAGTTCATATCTTCAAGGTCAAGGTCACAGTACATACATTGCCAAATTTTTGTCTGGGCCATAACTTCTCATTGCTAAGTTGAATTATTATCCAGGCTAATATTTCACACAATGGTTTCAAGTTGGATTATTATCCAGGATAATATATCACACAAATGTTGTCCATGACCCAAGGGTGTATCATGACCTTGACTCAAGATCATATCTCTATGGTCAAGGTCACAGTACACACTTAGTTGAAATCCTTGCCCAGGCCATAACTCCTTACTGTTATGTTGGATCTGTTGGTTGGTTGGTTGATTGGTGTTTTACGTCGCTTTCAACAATATTTCAGTTATATCACGACATGGAAGCAGGAGGTTACCAACCTCTTAAACATAGTGGCGCAACCTGGGAATCGAACCCGGATCGCTGGCGCAGCAAGCCAAGCGCTTAACCACTACACCAAGCCTGCCCCATGTTGGATCTGGAAAACATTTCACACAATTATTGTACATAACACAAGAGTGTATCTAGACCTTGACACATGGTCATATCTTCAAGGTCAAGGTCACAGTGCACACATTGCAAAAATAGCAAAAATTGTTGTCCGGGCCATAACTTCTTACCCCTTATCAGATCTGGATAACATTTCACACAATTGTTGTCCATGACCCAAGGATGTGTCATGACCTTGACCCATGGTCATATTTTTAAGGTCATGTCACAATGCATACATAGCCAAAATTCTTGTCCGGGCCATAACGTCTTACTGCCAAGTTGGATTATTATCCAGTCTGATGTTTCACACAGTTGTTGTCCATGAGCCAAGTTTGTGTCATGACCTTGACCCAAGTTCATATCTTCAAGGTCAAGGTCACAGTGCATACATTGCCAAAATTCTTGTCTGGGCCATAACTTCTCACTGCTAAGTTGAATTATTATCTGGGCTAATATTTCACACAATGGTTTTCCATGACCCAAGGGTGTATCATGACCTTGACTCAAAATCGTATCTCCAAGGTCAAGGTCACAGTACACACTTGGTAGAAATCCATGTCCGGGCTATAACTCCTTACTGTTATGTTGGATTTGCATAACATTTCACTTAATTGTTGTACATGACACAAGGGTGTGTCATGACCTTGACCCAAGTTAATATCTTCAAGGTCAAGGTCACAGTGCATACATTGCCAAAATTCTTGTTCAGGCCATAACTTCTTACTGCCAAGATGGATTTAGAATATATATATCACACAATTGTTGTCCATGACCCAAGGTTGTGTCATGATATTTACTCAATATTGCATCTCCAAGGTCAAAGTCAAACTGCACAGTTGTCAAAATCCTTGTCTGGGCCATCACTCCTTACTGCTATATTGAATCTGGATAACATTTCACACAATTGTTGTTCATGTTCAAAGGTGTGTAATGACCCCCACCAAAGGTCATATTTTCAAGGTCGAGGTCACAGTGCACACATAGCCGAAATCCTTGTACATGCCATAACTTCTCACTTCCAGTTTGGATCTGGATAACATTTCACAAAATTTCTGTTTATGACCCAAGGTTGTGTTATGACCTTGACTCAACATCATATCTCCAAGATCAAGGTCACAGTGCACACATTTTCAAAATCCTTGTACGGGTCATAGCTTCTTACTGCTATGTAGTATCTTGATTATATTTCACAGTATTGTTTTCCATGATCCAAAGGTGTGTATCACATTGTACAGAGTTTGTTGTCCGTCTGTGTGTCTGTGCATCTGTCTGTCCATGAATTTTGTCCGGGCCATAACTTCTTCCTTTGACTTTGGAGGGAGATAAAATTTTACACAATTGTTGTTCAAGTTGGAAAGGTGTGTCATGACTTTGAACCTTGGTCATATCTACAAGGTCAAGGTCACAGTGCATATATAGCCAGTATTTTTGTCCAAGTCGTAACTTCTTCATTTTCATTTAGAGGGAGACAATATTTTACACAATTATTCTCTATGACTTTAGGGTGTGTTATTACCTTAAACCAAGGTGATATCTACGATGCCAATATCACTGTGCATACATAGCAAGAATTCTTGTCTGGGCCATAACTTCCACCTGTTATGTTGCTGGAAGACTATAATTGTTGTCCATAACCCAAGGATGTGTAATGACCTTGAATCAAGGTCATATCTACAAGGGTTAGGTCAGATTGCACACATACCAGATTGTTTTCATTTTTTATACCTCAAAATGTACTTGAAAGTGGGACATCCATGACACTTATACCAGTGATGTATCTTGGGATGAATTATTGCATGTTTCAACTTTGTTGCCATGGGGGGTATTTGTCCCAGTAGGACTGCGCATGTTTAAAGAGTGTAAAAGTCTTCAGTAACGATTGAAGGTAAAATCTTAAAAAAATGTAATAAGCATTGAGAATATTTGTTGTTGTTGTGTCTTGGTATCGAAAATCAAATATATTTAGTGTTACATGTACTAATTATCGTTAGATAGATAGACAAATCATACAAATCAGTACATATTTTCTTATTGCTTGTTTCTTTCACATCAGTTTTGCTCAAATGTGCATTGTGCCCATGGACCTTAACTCTGTAATATATTTATTAATTTCTACTATCTCATTTTTCTGTCTTAACACTCTCAAATAATGTACTTGCTTATAAATTTCATCAATAAAGAATTTGAGTATTTCCTAAAATTAGATATTGTAGTGAAAGTTGGTATGTTGTTTTATGATACTAATTTGCAGATCATATTTGAGTAGGACAAGAGTTTATCACCCCTTTGCAGACTTATATTACTTAGCAATGCACACAGTTGAGTTCATTTGACTTTTTATGTGACAGATATTTAAAAAAAAAGGTGATCTATGGCTTTGATTTGGTAACTTACAGACCAAGTGTGAGTTGACCTACTCTTTGTTTGACATTTGCTAAGACTGGTAGGGAAGTGCATTTCAGAATGCTGTTATTTCTGCATTTCTTTTTTTTTTTTCATTTCCCCAGTGTTTTTGTGACTTACATGTTTTTTCTTTTTCTTTTTTTTTCTACTAATTTGTACTTCTGTCTCTTCATAAACTTGGCTTTGAAATTTGTCATTAACAGTCTTCAATTCATGTATATTATCTAACTTATTATGTGTCAGATATTGATGGTGTTTTTTTTTTTTAAATACCCCAGGAATTGTGGAATGTCATTGATCTTCGGTGGTTGTTTTTAATTCCAATTAAATAGAACAAATTAATGCAAAAATGATATACTGCATTAAGAACTTCTTATTTTACAACTGTATTGACACATTTTTTACATTGCATTTGAGATGTTGAATATGACCATTAAGGAATAAGGAAAAGTGTTTTATTATCTGACTTGCAAGCTTCTTTAACTATCTTTATAGTTGTCTAATGTGTTTCCTAGAACAACAGTCTAGTTTATTTTGTAGGTTTTTTTATGTTAGAAAAAGAGGGACCATCTGATTTCACAAAGCAATAAATGTACCCAATCAGAACATCATTTTGAATGTAATTAACCAATCACATTATACCTTACAAGTAACACATTATACCTATAAGCTTAGGCTATTGATTTGTAAATAAATGCTTTTCATATATGTTAGTCATGCCTTACAAAATAAATATATTTAAAATTTCTTTTACAATAATTTCAGGTCAATGTATTTTTACATTCATGTGCTGTCCATAGGAGTCTATGTATTTTTTACCTTCATAAAACCACCAAAGAAGACAAAGATAGAAAAGAAGGAGTAAACTGTCAGATGGTTGTATTTAAAACAGTGTTCAAATAGATAAAGCAAAGAATTGTATTTTGTTCAAATCTTGGTACAAATAAAGCCAATCTATCTATTAGATCCTGATTTTCTAATGCAAATCAAGCACATAACTTTACTGCTTGAAGTGAGACAGGAAGGTTTTGTTCTTGCATGTTTATTGACAAATTATACCAGAATGGACATTGTATTTATTTGAATTTTAAAACTTTGTAATAATTGTTTTCTACATTTCAGTATTTTAGATCAATTTATTTATATAAATAGATAATGCATACATCTGAAACCGGTTCAATTTTACAAAATGTCCTTTTCACATTTATAAGTATGATTTTATGGGGGTTGTGAATTTAACATGGTTGATTTTCATAAAAGTGTTCATATTTAAATGACAGCAAGTGCACTCAGTGTCTATAAAGTAGCTGTGATAGTCCACTCTGATGATATGGTCTGTATTTTTGATGAGAAAATTATTTGAAATAAGGCTATTAAATGGCCTTTTACCAGCCAAACAGGTGAACTGTTACCCAAGAAAACAGTTCTTTCCATGCTGAGCTGAGTTGCAATTTAAATTTAAGATGTGATATTTAAACATTTTAATTTAAGAGATGAGTATGTTGTGTAATATTAAAGGAAATGAAAACATTCAATGACCTTGGTGAAGCAGATAGATCTCAAATCCAGGATATACTCGCTCTATTTATAACTATGCTGATTTTGATTATATTTACAGATCAGAAATGCTTACTGTTGATTGTTTGACTTCTGATATTATGGCATTTATAGTAATTGTCTGAATATTAGAGTGGATCACCTAATTGAAAATAATTTGTGATGATAAATGTTCACTAGTATTCCATTAAACTCTACTTGCTTTTTTGTTAAATGGAATTTCAGTCAGAAAATAATATGTTTTTGCAACAAAGATTTGGATTTCGTAAGTGCTTAAGACTTCTTTTTTGATGACAAGTTCGTGTCAAAGAACACTTACATTTAATTTCATCACATTGTGTCTTTAAAACAATCTGATATTAACAGAATTTCTCTAACTCACATACTACATATTTTATTAAAATCTGTATCACAAGCATGCTACATTTGTGTGACTAGTTACATATTTAGTTTTTGCAGTGCATAATAAATGATAATATCTTCACCATGATATTTTTTACGATAGCTTCTGTTGATGAGCTTTACATGTAGTTTTCTTTAATTAGTTTGAAAATATTTCAGATTACATTAGACTATGTTGTAAGTTGCAGTGTAAGTTATTTACATAAAATTCTAATATTTTTCAAGCCAAGTTTGAACTTACCATGCTAAATTTGTCTTGTGTAGGCATTCTAGAGCTTAATTTTATGGTTTAACTACATAAGGTATAGAGTATTTAACATATCCACTCCTCTCTCTCTCTCTCTCAGTGTAACTTTGAGGTATTCAAATAAAGAAATACACATCTTTCTGACTCGCCACATACTGTCTTTGCTCCGTGCAGTAATTAATACATGCAGTCATTCTCTGCAGTTGTTGCTACTACCTGTTGATTTTAAAATATTATGTTGATGTGACGTAAAGTATTTCTATGGACATTTGAAATATACCATTCTGCAGGACATTCCTATCCTTTACTTCATAGACAGGGTTAGAAAGCATTGTGTGTTGCTATTGACAGTAATTGTTTGAAATGTGTTGCAATATTTGTATTATTTTTATATCATAGTATTTGCATAAGAGAGATGACAATTAAATCCATCTTCATCATCCACGATATGTAGTTTCGTTTTGTGTTACCTCGAAGGAATATGACACTAAAGGATCAATCGTGTCTGTCATAAATACCTCGTGTCAAGCCTTGATATTCCAGTTCATATTTTGTCTTACGTAATAGAGTGCTATGAAACAATTTGACGAAAACGCTCAAATATGGGAAATAGAGACCACAGTCTTTAAAACAAGTCATACCCACTACGATACGTCACCACAATGGTTATGTGATTTATGTATGAAAGAGAATATCTAACATTTGCGCCAAAATCATTTGCCACCATGGCAGAATACCTAGGAAAAAAGTGTTCTTAATTTCATTTAATCATAGCACATGATACTTTTAATTATCAGCTCCGTTCTCTACACCAAATCAGCCAATCAAATCCCTTATAATTAAAATGCTTTTATATTTAAGGACTTTCACAAAGAATTTGCTTTACAAGTTCATTCCGAAACTTTAAAATATACGATTTTTCGGGACAGGCTTGGTGTATTGTTAAGCGCTTGGCTTTCGGCGCAGACGATCCGAGTTCAATTCCCGGATTGCGCCACTTATATTTAAGAGGTTGGCCACTTCTTGCTTTCATGTCGCGATATAACTGAAAAATGATTGAAAGCGACGTAAAAAACCAACCTACCAACCAACTAATATACGATTTTTGAATAGATAATGTGATTGGTAGTAAATTATTATTACAAAAGTGAGATGGAGGCAGTCGAAAATTGTAAGTGGAAACACGGATCATCAGACAATGGTATTTGTAAGGCGTCTTAAAAGAAGGGGAAATATCCTGTGGATATATTAGGCTCACATTAATTCCTCTGTCCCCGTGGGACATGAGATAGGAAGTAATGAAAGGGATTTGCATAATCCAGACTGTAGGTTTCCGCTTTGGTCTTACCTATGAAACCAAACTTGTAACCAAGCAAAGCATTCCAAAGCGATTCAATTCATGTGCTTAAATTGGTATTATCAACTCGTTCTTCAGCAAAATTTGCCATACTGTAGCCCGTAATTAAGTCTTATAGTTAAAGTAATGCAAATTCTCTAAAAGCATTTATGACATTCTCTAGCATACAGGTTGAGGTGATAAACAGAGAGAAGTCGTTGTTGACAAAAGTCGAGTTTGTTCCACAGGGTACTGTTTTAGGTCCTGTATGAATATTGTTGCGTATTAACGATTTACAGATACCCAAGTGAGATTTGGCGTATATTACCATTTAGTGAATCGAGGTTTCTTGCCACGAAACTACTCTCACAATCATATACATGTATCAAGGAACGTTTGAAATTGTTATTAAGGAAGTTGTATGGTCGATAAAGGGATGTGGTTCAATTTGAGACCCTACATGCAAGAATGTTTAACGAGATTTTGGGATCTGATCATACCAACTTCCGATTTTGAGCTTTTTACTATGCTTGATTTGACGTCATATGTATACATACATTTGTTTACATGCATTTCCGACATCGGAATTTCAGTTCAACAGCATTTCATACTGTGAATGGGAAAATTTGAATTAGTGTCCTTGTCTCCTACATGTACTCAAGTGTGTATATCTATTTGTATTGTAATGCAAACATATAAGTAACACGAAATTTCATTGGATGATGGAAGTTTTGAGGCATGTACATGTAAATACTCGATTATACGCCACAAATTTTAAATTTGTATTAATGAGCGTTACGGATGCCTGTCAAATGTAAGCAATATGGCGGATCTCGAGAACACGACGGGTCGAACTCTAGTGGATCCACAATGGTATCTTTACTGTATTGAAGTTTTGAATTGGATTTAGAAAGAAAACAGAGGAGTTACTGGCTCAGTTATGTGGCAGAAGTCACCATGGAGCTATACAATACATGAATATAAATAATATACTAGAACATATAACACATTACAAAAAGGGGCAGGCTTGGTGTAGTGGTTAAGCGCTTGGCTTGCGGCGCCGACGATCCGGGTTCGATTCCCGGGTTGCGCCACTATGTTTAAGAGGTTGGTAACCTCCTGCTTCCATGTCGCGATATAACTGAAATATTGTTGAAAGCGACGTAAAACACCAATCAACCAACCAACCAACCACATTACAAAAATATTTGATTGTAGTGCAATTACGATACTGACTTTCGACGGTCATTTAATTTAACAAAAGCCAAACAAATGGTGTGTTTAACCGGTTTACGGGCCCACCTTCCACTCACCTTAACAGCAGAACAACCAAAGACGTACATTTAAAAATTTATAAATAATCCTCCATGTAAAGAACAAGGGTAAACTGGTATCGCATATTGAGAGGTCATAAAAATATAAACACGTAAGGTATTGTAAAACACATAATGATATAAAAAATATATGCGACATTAACATGATAAACCGTGCTCTGCCAGTCTGAAAGCGAGCTAAGACCCTAGATCTGTAGGAATCCCGACTAACAGTCAGAGGGGACGAGGTTCAGGACCATGTCTCTTCTGAAAGAGGTTTGCACAAGGCCCGTCATATAGTCCCCACCGCCTTGTTAGTCAGCGTGCAACGTTCAAGTAAAAGTCTGCATAAGGCTGTAGAGGGGCCAAATACAAGACCTATAGTCTTTTTGATGATCTCAATGTCATATTGTCTATTTAGAAAACGTTTGACTATTTTATTACATGATAAAATAACGTTATAGGAGCCTTTTACTATCCTTAGTTTATTTACGAGATCACCGTAAAATTAGGATGGGAAATTCCATTGGATACATAGTGTTGAAAAGAAATATTTCCATATTTAGATAGAAGTTCTGAATAAGATCTAAAGAATTTGCCGAATGTTTTTCTAAGCTTGTGATATCTGTAACCCTGAGTTAAAAGTTTAGTAGTAATTTGTAAATGTCGTTTATGAAAGTCCGAAACATCGGTGCAGCCTCTGACAAATCGAACTAATTGAGATATATAAATACCATATGATGGGAGTCGAGGGACATCGCCATCCAAGTAAGGAAAATTTACAATAGGAAATCCAAAATCCTCACGTTGATCATAAATATTAGTATATATTAGGTGGTTGATTATTTTGATGTTCAAATCTAAAAAAGGTGTAGATTCGCAAGTATTAGCTTTATTCAATTTGAGCTCTGTTGGACATATTTCTGATATAAATTGTTCGAATTCAGGGTTGTCGATAACCAAAGTGTCATCCAGATATCTGCAAGTATTATTGAATTTGTCAATGAGGTCGAAACGTTTTGATTTTTGAATGGAAACCATAAAATCCCTCTCATAACAATAAAGAAATAAATCTGCTATCAGAGGCGCGCAGTTAGTACTTGGAGTACAAAAATATTGGACAAGAAAATTATTGAAACACAGTAGACTCTGAGAGGGACGATGAGGTCTTATCCCAAGTAAAGCGTCGTCCAAAACCTCGATTTGCGACCTGTAAATCACCGATTACATGCCGGAAATTTGAAAAGACAAGCATGTTATCCCCTAAATTTATTTCCTGTACATTAATAGTTGTTGCAGGATTTTAGCGACTGGTATTTCATGCAAACAGGAGACGCTTACTCCTCCCGGGCACCTGGTCTCACCTCAGTGTAATTGGGGTTCGCATTTGTCTGAATATGACAATGTACATGATATTGTCTTTTTATTCAATGGACGTCGAGATGTGGTTAAACTTTCAGTACTTCTTCCTGGCTACTTTTACTAACTTGACAAGCATAACCTCCGAACTGTACCCCCAAACCGTGGAATCACTTTGTCCTACTCTTGAATTCTTGACTTGCTTTTTAACAAAGTCTTACAAGGAACATGAAACATTTACCCTGTCCATGTCGCAAAACGGCTTAAAATGTACTTTATAATCCATCGCAAATGTATGGGACCCAGACCCGAAAAGGGTATCGAACAACTTAATTAACGTAAAACAGTACATTTTATTTCTGGCGACTACCGTCAAGGGTTTGTCAAGATGATATATTCGATTTGTTTAACTTTGGACACTTGTGTCTGTATGGCGGATGCGCATTTTATTGACATGACTTGATCAATATATCCTAATCACTTATCGGCTCAATTCAAGAATCATGAAATTCCTAAATCACATCACATTATACAAATTTACTGCGTAGACAACACGAGATGTTTCCAGCCCAACCACAGTAACTCTGACCATGAAAGTTATTCTGTCTGTACGTGAACGATTCTTAATAAAGTTACAGCTGAGTGAACAAGCAGTTTTAAGTCTTCATTTCTACAATTCGATAAAACTGCTCTCTCTCTCGTCCGTGGCATGTTTATAGGGTTAATAACAAGCAGCGCACTGATCGAGAGTCACAAATACATCTCCGACTGTATATTTTGGGAAGAATATGTAGAGGATCTTGTAAAAGAACTTGACAAAAACACCTATGTAATGATGAGTAAGAAATAATATGGCTGGGGAGGATGTGCATTCAAAAGTAATTGAAGAATGCTATTACGTCAGTTTGGAGGATGTCTACTAATACGGTAACGCTACTAACAAGACACATACTTTGTATGATGTAAAATGCGAAAGTAGCTGGTGTCACAGGACTATGGCACTAATAACAGTGTACCACAGTGGACATTCACGAATCCCTGAAATTCAGAGGTGAGACCTGGGTCCGGCGCCATAAACTGAGAATATACTTAAGTCAAAAATTCATATTCTTCTATTCATCAATGAATTAATAACTGGGATTTGGATTTTATTTAGTTTTATTCTACTGATGTATAGAATTAAACCAGTCTGCTTTAAAATTTATTTGAACGTTTAATAATGGAATAAATTAAAATGATTTTTTTTACTTAAGTATATTCTCAGTTTATGGCGCCGGACCCAGGTGCTCGGGAGGAATAAGCGTTTCCTGTTTGGTGAAAGTGTCACTGCCACATAACATCAGGAAAAAGGGTATAATAATATTTAGGTCAAACATCCGCAGGGAACTTTTTTACGAGCTCCACACTGCAAAGGGAATAAGTGCTCAATACGGATAATGATGTACAGGTAGATAAAACCAGATTAGTTGTATAAATACTCATAAAACGTAAGAACATACAAAATCAGCAGAGGAAATACAGATAGAAACTCAGAGAGCATCATCGTAAGGAGGATATCATTAAGAGGATGGGACCTGATGCCTGGAGAGTTAAACGTCTCCTGCTTGCTAACAACACCCGTCGAAAACTAGAAAATATTATGGCTGGATACCTACTAATAGTCAACTAAGAAGGAAGATGTCTTTTTATGGTAATAATGGTTACTTGCTTCCAACAACCATGGGAGTAGTCTTGTTGCTTTGATTGGAAGGTGAAGAGAGCGTCCATAGATAATATGGATGCTAGAGTGTTAGTTGGATACTGTCACTGATAGATTTTGAATACATTTACGCCGAAAAGTGTATCATCTGGCCACTACTGGAGGAGAATTGATATCATTTAATGCTGTAAATAAATTAACTTCAAATATATTATACTAGGCTGTGATAGTTAAAGGATCTCCAATAATCTACTCATCGCATTGCTCACCTTAACATATTTTACCTGCGCACAGTTACGCGATGACACATTAACTGACCTGTTATCTTACATTATACAAATATGTAAAGTCAGAAGCGAGAAGAATTATACGATCTAGATCAAGATGGCAGCCACCATGTATGTCGTATCAGAGGTACAAGTTCGACAGTTCGTTATCAGAGTCATGAAAGCTCTTGGTACCCTGGATGACCATGCCAACCTTTTGGCGGAGGTACTACTGGCTGCTGATAAACGTGGTCATTACAGCCACGGACTGAATAGATTGGGTAGGTGTTGAAAAGTTATACCAAGATATATTACTATCAGTACCGTATCTACACGGTCTTTTCCGTTATGGAAAGTTGTTGTTTAAAAACGAGATTCACTCAATTGTTAACTGACTGATGGCCTTGTTTAAAGAAAAAGTAAATAGAATTGCATATGAATTTCTTCTCTTGGGCATCAATGTATTTGGTACGTCTATAATTTACACTGTTCACTGTAGTATATATATGAATATTAAAGATGTACATCATCTATATTTTTATCATGACATAACGATAAATTTGAATCTGTGATCTAGATATGTACACTGGTGAAATACACAGTGGGGTTACCATAAAGACGGACGAATTGCCTGTCATTCTTAAAGAAACCTGTGCAACAGCTCTTGTAGACGGCAAAAGTCTATTAGGTAACAATGTATTTTTATCTACTGTTCAATTTGCTTCTCTATTGGGTAACAATGGATTTATCTACTGTTTACTTAGCTATTCTTAAATTTTGCTCATCGTAATTAAGGATTTACATTGAGCTGTTTCATGTTGTAAATAATAAGATGTCATAATTTCTTCCCAAATATACACAAAGTTGTCGAAATGCACATTCGGTGCAGGAAAATATGTATTAGTATATTACATGTATGAAACCATATCCTTCTACCGTATATCAGGAATTTTTCTTTTTTGTCTAAGATGACTTTTATCGCACGGTTTAGTCAGATATCTTTAGGTTTTATTTTATATTCTATATTACGGAATGAATAGCAGTAGTAATGCTTTTGTTTTACTCATGTATCTATTTATTACCATTTGATTAAATGTATATAAACCATTTCAAAAGGTGTCAATAATAAAGAAATCTTGGAATGTTACTTATCATTTCTGGAGTTATCAGTTTATATCGTTAAATATGTTCAGTTAGAAGTCATACTTTACTGGTCAATTACTTCGTATATGTAGCTTATTTTCAACAGTACAAATGTAAACTACATAAACTAATATTGTCTACGCTGAAGGTCCTGTCACTGGGAGGTTTTGTATGGACCTAGCAATAAAGAAGGCAAAAGATGTCGGGATAGGATGGGTCTCTGCCAGAGGTTTGCAGCTTTAGCTTACTTTATTAATGGATTTCCAGTCTAATAATATGCATTTATTTTAGTATCATATAAAGTATTATACAGCTACTACTTAGGTATTGAACGTTTGCGAAGGAAGAAGTGATGTTGTTCTAGATACGTATCCGTTTAAACTAATCCATTAAGGTGTTGTGTAACCCTCGGAATTTCCCTTCACTATCCTTTTGATGGCTATATTGTACAGAAAGTCGTTTTGGTCAATATAGAAGGTGAGGTGGAACTGCGAATGACTTAGTAATCTTCACTCTTATCTAATGCTTGAATCCCTGTTCATTAGTGCATCTTCTCCTCTGTTATGAAAAATCTAAATAAAACAATGACAAATCATAATGTAATTATGTGCATAAATTGGTAAAATACAAATTTCACAACAATTTTGAGGAGAGGCCAATACAGCTATTACTAGCTATTCGATAGAGAAATCGTACACATGACATTATTGACTGTTGGCCAATTCATTTAAAGATACTAGCATACAATGTAATTTCATATCCTGAAGAAATGTCCAACTCGACTGTTACTGTTGATTCTCATTCATAAATCATGGCAACTTTTACTTTGCTATTCACAGGGGCCAACCATTTTGGGATTGCAGGATGGTATAGTATGCGGGCCATGGAGCAAGGACTGCTTGTAAGACGTCATTTCTTTATCATCATATTTCTATTGATAAAATAATATTTTATTCGTTATTTTATATCACCATCACGATCTCATCAAGACAAGACAATTACACAAACATAAATGAACACGTAATGGTTGGCGTCACTTTCTTGTGTTTTTACAGTTGATCTTTATTTTTACAAGAAGCTTTTACTGACTTTTGGTTGATCTGACACTTTTGTTGCCATATGTTCTTCTTTCCTTTGTGCTTATATATGATTCATGATATATAGTTAAACCCTTACTTCTTATCGTTAGTATCATCAGATACTCGAAAGTCAGATTATGAATTCCACTTCTCATTAATTTTAAGTGTAATGTCTAATTCAGATTTGAAAGCAGCAGAAGCCATACATTCTTTTGCAGGGTATGGCATTTACGAACACTTCACCTGGACTGGTTCCTACAAGAGCGAAAGATGCAACTCTGGGAACAAATCCCATAACCTTAGCTGCTCCAGGAGCTAATGGAGATGAATTTGTACTGGACATGGCCACTACTAGTGTGGCTAGAGGAAAGGTAAAGTGCCTATATAATTAAATATATGTACATGTATTTAAAAATCATTGATTGTGCTTAGTGAAGTTGCATTTAGATATGTATTTTATCAATAGCTCATTAGTATTTCTTCACCTTTATCGTGATAGCCAGTGAGAGTCTGTGGACGAACGAACCCGGAGTACTCAGTGAAAAACAGTGAACCCACTTATAAAGAGTCGAACACACTCTAACCAAAGTTTAGGGACAACGCTAAGTTTCAGCACATCGCTTTTTCAATCCGTTGTAGCAAATCTATAAGTCGTTACTGAATCAAAACAATTACAATATAAAGCATGTAGAGTGTTTTTTTCCAGATTGAAATTCAGAAGTTAAAAGGTCAATCAATGCCAACAGGATGGGCTTGTGATGCAGATGGTCTCGTGAGTCGTGGTACATCTTGTGGTTACTTCTTTTATTAAAGTATTGACTCTGTATGTTACATTTACGATGTGAATTTTCCAAAGGTAACCCTGATATTCAGTACTTTGATATCCAATTCTATCACGGGTATGGTATTTTGTCTGGCTTATTGAATTAAGAAAATACGCACACTGACTATGGTCTCTGCCATAAATGTTGAAGGTCTCTATTCATATTCATATTAACTTGATAATATAATATTGACAATTCAATGATACACAGGGTAAATAAAACAAAATACCCGAAAGTATTTATATTCGTAACTATCTCAAAATCGGAGGGAAAATAAAATTGAGACAAAATACACCACATTCTCACATTTCGGACAGGAAAATCCTCATTTTTTCCTGGAAGAGATTTTGTTATCTCACCTGTATATTGAGTTAAATATGTTTAATATACAGATTACTGATTCCCAGGTATTGACATCAACCACATGACATACATCTCTCTCAAGATAAGAATTTAATTTTTCAGGAAACTATCGACCCAAATAAAGCGTCTGGACTTCAGCCTCTAGGTGGTACAGAGGAGAGCAGTAAGTAACTTCATGTATCTTTACGTATAACTGCGTCAGAAACGAAATTAAAACGAAATTATCAATTCTAGTTCTAACCAAAAAAGAAAAGATATCTGACCAAGCTATATGACACAAATCACCAAGGGCATGTGGAGTAAGGGAGAGAAGACAGAAGACATCTGACCAAGCTGTATGACACAAATCGCCAAGGACATGCACAGAAAACATGATAATAGTAAAATAAACACAGAAAACGACATTACAAAAGTATTCGAGTGTATTACAGCTACGAGTCCGACTTGAGACGGTCAATTAGAGTACAAACGTCAATTGATGTGAACAAGTACATGATAAGTCCTACAAAATATTTGATGATAATACAGTTGTGCTGCCGATTTAGTTCTATCGTCACTCACTTCTCACTCATCACATTAGAAGTACAGTCAAGAAGAAAAAACCTTTTGATGCCGCGGATCAAACAGATCATAGTGATAAGTACTCATTAGCAGAATATACAAGACAGAAGTATTATGTCAGAGTGACCTTTAATATACTGAGTATCGTGAACACTCATGGATTCCCAGAATTCAAAGATGGTACCGTGTGTCCGAGAAAGGAAGAGTATACTGTTAAGTTAAATGCAGCCGCCATGAATGTCCAGAACATACCATATATAAATATTTTGGAACAAGATTTCTAACTATGAATAAATAGTATAATAGTATGATACAAACATATTCATATATAGTTTTGTTTTTAATTAATCACCAATTTATTTTATAGGCGGTTACAAGGGATATGGTTTGGCGATGATGGTGGAAATATTTTGTGGCATGTTGAGTGGCTCCATCTATGGTCCTAACGTCAGATTATTTAAGCAGCACATCAAGCCTGCTGACCTGGTAATAGATTACTTTAAACAGATACCAGGAAAATAGATGGGGATAACCTAGATTAACACAGAATATTTCTTCAAGGAGGTTGATTAGTGAAACATATGTACAGTTGTTGCAGTAGATATACCGGGAGCGTGACGAGCAGATTATCTAGGCTTCATAATTCCATTTTTCAGTGTAATATAGATTATTTTCATATTTCGATATAAATGAATAAAGGATATTACATAAAATAAGATTTCACCTGTATTTACTCTACTAGGTAAGCAATCTCCAGTTCTGAAATCTTGACAAAGAATTAGACAGTTGTAGATGTCAGACGAAGTTAGTAACCGAAATCAAGAGCAATTATGGAATGTTAACCTTGACAAAATAAAGACATACTTCGTTTAATTTCATGTACATGAAAAAAAGGACAAATAGAATGAATAAAAAATAATAATGAAACAATAAAAAATAATAACAAGAAAAGTTAAGGGTTGGTGACATAAATTCTTCATTCAAAAAGTAGAAATGTTTCATTTTGATTTTTATTGTCAAACAGTTTGGTAATGTGCACAGCTATGGAGGAATATTTAGATAAAAATTTAGATACACAGGTCTCTGGCACATTCCTGGTGTGTGCTTTCTGGTTTATTCTATTATGGCTATAAAAATACAAACTTTGTGATCACAAATATAATTCAGTTCAGTGAAATATTTATATTCACATACAATTTCCACCCTCAGTCAGGACAGACTTATCATTATTTCTTTCCTTTTTCAGGGGCAATGCTTCGTAGCCATTGACCCTGGCTGCTTTGCAGACGGATTTGAATCGCGCCTATCAAGTTTGATGGATCATATAAGGAACCTAGAACCAGTAAGTTGAAAATGTGGGTTGAAAACACCAAACTGACTGCTTTACTTAGTATATACCAAGACTGAATGATGAGAGATCGTAGTTTTATAGTTTAATATATATATATTTTGTATAGAATAATATTTTGAACAGTATGATATTTTGTACATTATATTTCATATAGTATGAATCTTTTATATAGTGTGACTTTTTTATAGTATGATATATTGTATAGTATGAACGTTGTGTATAGTACGATATAGTATATTTTGTATGGCATGACGTTTTGTGTATATATTTTGGATGTGTCTAGCCAGATAGGAGACACTTACTTAGGGGACACCTGGTCTCACCTCGGAATTTTTCAGTATATCGGGGTTCACAGCACTTCCTTTTTGAAACTTGCACGATTTTGTATCTGTCCTTGGACTTTGAGAATGATTAACGGTTTGGTACTTCTTCGATATTGATTCTAATTGCCAGGCATCCAGTAATGCCCACCGCGGTGGGATTTCTGTGGGTACGTCTGTCACAATATAAGCACAAGCTTTCTTTGTAATTTGCTTGATACAGCTATCAAATCTATTTGTTAAATACCTTACTTCTTATCAATATGTACGAATATAGCTTTATTGGTTTGTTGCTATTAGAAACTATATCCCTGCTCGGAAAAAAACCTTAATTTGAGCTGGTAGATCCGGGGAATAAAGTATAGATCCCTGGTGATCAAGAGAGGGCTCATATAAATATTCTCTTTTCCAGGTAGATCCGGAGAATAAAGTATAGATCCTTGGTGATCAAGAGAGGGCTCATATAAATATTCTCTTTTCCAGGTAGATCCGGAGAATAAAATATTGGTCCTTGGTGATCCAGAGAGGGATCATATAAATTTTCTCTTATCCAGGTAGATCCGGGGAATAATGTTTTGATCCCTTGTGATTCAGAGAGGGATCATATAAATATTCTCTTTACGAGGTAAATCTGAAATGTAAAGTATTAATCTCTGGTGATCAAGAGAGGGCTCATATAAATATTCTCTTTCCCGGGTAGATCCGGAAAATAAGGTATTGATCTCTGGTGATCAAGAGAGGGCTCATATAAATATTCTCTTTTCCAGGTAGATCCAGGGAATAAAGTATTGATCTCTGGTGATCAAGAGAGGGCTCATATAAATATTCTCTTTCCCAGGTAGATCCGGAGAATAAAGTATAGATCCTTGGTGATCAAGAGAGGGCTCATATAAATATTCTTTTTTCCAGGTAGATCCGGAGAATAAAGTATAGATCCTTGGTGATCAAGAGAGGTCTCATATAAATATTCTTTTGTCAAGGTAGATCCAGGGAATAAAGTATAGATCCCTGGTGATCCCTAGAGGGTTCATATAAATATTTTCTTTTCTAGGTAGATCCGGAGAATAAAGTATTGATCCCTGGTGATCAAGAGAGGGCTCACATAAAGAAGGTGGAAGAGCTAGGAGGAATTCCTTATTCTAGGAATCAGATTGATGCAGTGGTATAGTCATGTCGATTACAAATACATGTTCTTTATTCCTTTTCATTATTTGGGGTTTGTTTGAAGTAATGCGGACAATCGGTGAATATTATTGGTCCTTCTGTATCCTATTCTTTCACTCTTTCGATAATATTTTGACAAATGACTTCTTTTGTTTAGCTTTAGGATCATTGATGAGGGATCCTACATAAAACAGGCATGTACGGTGTATATTGAGAAAATTAAATCAGTGTAAATGATGTTATGTATTCTGTATTCTCATTCCATTTCTACCGTAAGCATCACTCTGGTCTCTTTATTTACATTTAGACAGATATCCTGGTGTCAGCTTGTATATATCTACAAAATGCTGATTGTTAAAATAAACCGAAAAAAGCCCCAAAGAACCACATGAATATCAGTAATGGTAGATATTGTCATTGTACCCCTATAGATGATTGGGGTTGGTCTTGTACGAGTAATATATAGTGTGATTCAATGTCCTTTTCCTTTGGAAAAATGTACATAAACATTGTTCTGGTTAATACATGCAATGTACATGTACATATAGTTTGAAGTATACAAATGATAGTTTTCTCATTTAAAGCATCCTTTTCCTTACAGAATGCAGTAGCCAAGAGTGTCGGTGTTCCCGGTATACTTG
This sequence comes from Pteria penguin, assembly GCA_035048485.1. NCBI lineage: Eukaryota > Metazoa > Mollusca > Bivalvia > Pterioida > Pteriidae > Pteria > Pteria penguin. Next base: position 13,548,111 of record CM068586.1, on the reverse strand, counting down.
ATCTCTAGCAGATTCAAAGTTGCCAAATTTCAATTTTTTTTTCAAAGATCTGGGGTTTTTTTATATTTCATGCTAATTTGTGTGTATACATGTATTCAATTCACAATAGCATATATGAATGTTTTAAAAATAAAATATTGATTTAAAAGAAGAGTTTGTATGAATGTTCTTGGCATGCTGAACTCTTACAGAAAGACATGGCTTAATGTCATTGTTCAATTAAGTGTACACCAATAATGAATATAAAAATATACATAACATAATATTAATATCATAAAAATATAATGTGTGTTTCAGGTGAAAATAATGACTTGGTGTTTATTGTATATCCGATATATACTTACATACTTAAAGATTAATATAAAACTCTATATACTATGTATCTGAATAAACTTGATAAATTTTGTATAAGAAATCTTCTAATTCTGATTATAAGTATTGGATACTGTCTTCTTCTGTCACATACAATCATTTTAGATGTCTCATTTAAATTCAAGCACGAAATTTTACAATTCATTTACTTGCCATACAAAAAAGTAATTATTATAATAGTAATAATAAATCATATAATGACTTGTCCATCTTACGGAGATGAAATCATGCATAACTGAGTTCAGATCCGACGCACTGGGAACATGTGAAAACATTTTCCGGATCCCATTTGCATTTTACATTTTGTAGACGGATGTAATTAGATCCCCAAAATTCGTTCTGCCAGTTCATAACTTTAGCACCTGCATTGTTTGGGAACATCCCATCTCCAAACTTACTCAACTTTCCATCTAAAGATTGTGCAAAGCGTATGTTCTCCTTGGCTTGTGAATGGTCGTTATTCCACTTTACGGACATCGTGAATGACATCAAAGCTGTACGGAATCCAGGATGAAGGGCTGTAGCGGAAGGACATACTGACCTGGTCATACCTGTACAAAAATAAGAGAAAAGGAAAACGACATTATTTATTATAAAACTATAATAATTCCAATGTAAGATACCATAGTTATTGCTCCTTTGTCACTGTGACACTCCCAACAATATCTCACAATAATACGAAAAATAATGTATAACGGTGGTACTCAATACAAAGTACAACGGTGACACTGAAAACAATGTACCAAAACGACCCTCAACAATGTACAACGGTGTCACTGAAAACAATGTACCAAAACGACCCTCAACAATGTACAACGGTGTCACTGAAAACAATGTACCAAAACGACCCTCAACAATGTACAACGGTGTCACTGAAAACAATGTACCAAAACGACCCTCAACAATGTACAACGGTGTCACTGAAAACAATGTACCAAAACGACCCTCAACAATGTACAACGGTGTCACTGAAAACAATGTACCAAAACGACCCTCAACAATGTACAACGGTGTCACTGAAAACAATGTACCAAAACGACCCTCAACAATGTACAACGGTGTCACTGAAAACAATGTACCAAAACGACCCTGAACAATGTACAACGGTGTCACTGAAAACAATGTACCAAAACGACCCTCAACAATGTACAACGGTGTCACTGAAAACAATGTACCAAAACGACCCTGAACAATGTACAACGGTGTCACTGAAAACAATGTACCAAAACGACCCTGAACAATGTACAACGGTGTCACTGAAAACAATGTACCAAAACGACCCTCAACAATGTACAACGGTGACATTGACAATATACCATGTCGATCCTCAACAATGTACAACAGTCACACTCATAAAATGTACAAAAGTGGCACAACCATGTACAACAGTAACACTCAAAGCAATGTATCACGGTGGGCATTACTATACCTCTGATGGTGTTTTTGTGACTAAACGCTTTACCACGATGGGCATTCCATCCCTTTGTTGGTGTTTTTGTGCACAACGCTTTAACACGGTGGACATTCCTATACCACTGGCACTATCACTGTGAGACTCACAATAATGTACCACGGTGGACATTCCTATACTCCTGGTACTATCTCACTGTGAGACTCACAATAATGTACCACGGTGGACATTCCTATACCCCTGGCACTATCACTGTGAGACTCACAATAATGTATTACGGTGGACATTCCCATACCCCTGGCACTATGTCACTGTGAGACTCACAATAATGTACCACGGTGGACATTCCTATACTCCTGGCGCTATCACTGTGAAACTCATAATAATGTATTACGGTGGACATTCCTATACCCCTGGCACTATGTCACTGTGGGACTCACAATAATGTACCACGGTGGACATTCCTATTACCCCTGGCACTATGTTACTGTGAAATTCACAATAATGTACCACGGTGGACATTCCTATACTCCGGGCACTATGTCACTGTGGGACTCACAATAACGTACCACGGTGGACATTCCTATACTCCTGGCACTATGCTACTGTGAAACTCACAATAATGTACCACGGTGGACATTCCTATACTCCGGGCATTATGTCACTGTGAGACTCACAATAACGTACCACGGTGGACATTCCTATACCCCTGGCACTATGTCACTGTGAAACTCACAATAATGTACTACGGTGGACATTCCTATACCCCTGGCACTATGTCACTGTGAAAATCACAATAACGTACCACGGTGGACATTCCTATACTCCTGGCACTATGTCACTGTGAGACTCACAATAATGTACCACGGTGGACATTCCTATACCCCTGGCACTATGTCACTGTGAGACTCACAATAATGTACCACGGTGGACATTCCTATACTCTTGGCCCTATCACCGTGAGACTCACAATAATGTATTACGGTGGACATTCCTATACCCCTGGCACTATGTCACTGTGGGACTCACAATAATGTACCACGGTGGACATTCCTATACCCCTGGCACTATATTACTGTGAAACTCACAATAACGTACCACGGTGGACATTCCTGTACTCCTGGCGCTATCACAGTGAGACTCACAATAATGTATTACGGTGGACACTTCTATACTCCTGGCACTATGTCACTGTGAGACTCACAATAATGTACCACGGTGGACATTCCTATACCCCTGGCACTATGTCACTGTGAGACTCACAATAATGTACCACGGTGGACATTCCTATACCCCTGGCACTATGTCACTGTGAGACTCACAATAATGTACTACGGTGGACATTCCTATACCCCTGGCACTATGTCACCGTGGGACTCACAATAATGTACCACGGTGGATACTTCTTTACTCCTAGCACTATCTCACTGTGAGACTCACAATAATGTAACTCTTTACCACGGTGGGCATTCCTATACCTTTGATAATGTTTCTGTGACACAACACTTTACCATAGTGGTCATTCCCATCCCTTTGATGGTGTTTCTGTGACACAACGCTTTACCACGGTGGACATTCCTATACTCCGGGCACCATGTCACTGTGAGACTCACAATAATGTACCACGGTGGACATTCCTATACTTCTGGCACTATGTCACTGTGAGACTCACAATAAGGTACCACGGTGGACATTCCTATACTTCTGGCACTATGTCACTGTGAGACTCACAATAATATACCACGGTGGATACTCCTTTACTCCTGGCACTATTTCACTGTGAGACTCACAATAATGTACCACGGTGGACATTCCTATACCCCTGGCACTATGTCACTGTGAGACTCACAATAATGTACCACGGTGGACATTCCTATACCCCTGGCACTATGTCACTGTGAGACTCACAATAATGTACCACGGTGAATATTCCTATACCCCTGGCACTATCACTGTGAGACTCACAATAATGTACCACGGTGGACATTCTTTTACTCCTGGCATTATGTCACTGTGAGACTCACAATAATGTACCACGGTGGACATTCCTATACTCCTGGCACCATGTCAATGTGGTACTCACAATAATGTACCAAGGTGAATATTCCTATACTCCTGGCACTGTCAGGATTAATTATTTAAAGTGCTGTTTGCAAGTTATTTGTTGAGTTTATTTTATATTAACATGTATTATGTTAATGGTATATATTTACCATGCAATTCTAAGAAGTATTTATAGTCAACAATGAATGTCAAGAAAATAAGTAATCTGTCCAAGGATATCAAAGAAATAAATATTCCATCTTTCAAAGATCTGCAGATAAATAACCCGACCAATATGCCCTTCCCCCTTCCCCCTTTTAGAATCAGATAGTCGTCCCCAAATAAAAACAAAATACATTGAGACATTACTACATAATCATACCTCAGTTGACATTATAGAAAATAGAGAACAGATCCCTTCAAACAACAACAACACCATCTCATATACGACAGTTACTGAATGAACAGAATTATACTTTTGAAATGTTACCTCCTAGAAGTGTTCCGGTCGCCGTTACCGTTGTGTCCTTTGTGACGTTTACATGCATGATACTTGAAATAACAAAATTTATCCAATCATCTGTAAAACTTTCATTTTGCATCAGTGTGTTCACGAGATATTCTTGATCGTTAGAATGCCCTCCTGCCGTCTTGATATATTCTAAGAATGATGTGTGATTTGCATATTGGCACATTATCTGCCACTCGTGGTGAAATGTTTTCATTTTGTCCAGATAATGCCTGTTGTTATTAGAATAAAGTCCGACAAAATTCTGAGCAATAAGAATGTATCCTTTACTCTTATCTCCGTTCATGGAATTTCCGATAAGAAGGTAACCTCCCCATTCATCTGGCATATCCGAAAGTATGCTGGAATACTCTTTCAGAATAGTGTGTCCTATATAAGAACCATTTGCCAGGTATATTGGATACATACAAGCAAAGGATACAATTGGTGATGCTGGGTGTAACTTAAATTTATACCTTGTTACAATACCGAAAGTCCCCCCTCCCCCACCTCTTAATGCCCAAAACAGATTGACGTCCCTACTCCTGTGTACTGATCCGTCTTTGTTGTATGTTTTTGTTAATTGTTCGTTGGCTACCACTATTCTTCCATCGTACGTTACCATTTCTACCTCTAACAAATTGTCAACGGCCATTCCATACTTCCTCGACAGTGGACTCGTCCCGCCACCTAAAGTGTATCCACCCATACAGACAGAACCACTGTTACCGCCCACCATAATGAAGTTGTGTTTGTCCACCTAAGAAACAAGAAAAAAGTGAGAAAGAAACTTACAAAGCCAAAACATCGAAAATACCATTACATCGTATAAAGAGATTTCATCTATAAATATCACACATAATTAAATACCCTCGGGTACATAATGTCCACTTGCAGTAAAAATATTTCCCATTTATACTAACTTCTACCTTAAGTGCAACTGAAGTTAAATCATTTGAGTATAAATAAGAAGTAATGATTAATGTTTACGTTAAACTGTTAAATCAAACATACTTCTTCGTAAGCTTGTATCAACGTTGTGCCACTCTCACAACACACATATCCCTCGCCTGCAGAATGTGACGTTACATTTATACGCGTCATATTTCCCAGGTAAATCTGAAAAGATCCATGTCCCGTGGATCTCCCATTGTAATCATGGCCAGACGACTGGATAGTAACGCGAAGGTTATGTTTCCTTACAAACAGTACACACTTCTGGATATCTTCCGTAGATAACACGACTGCTAATACAAATGGAAATTTCGTCGTTCTGGGGTTTTTCATTAAAACAAGTTTATCGTAAACTGGATCGTTAGGAAATACAATTTCGCCATCTAATGTTGATGATAGATTGTAAAAAGCATGGATGTCAGGAAAACATTTCATTCCCGGCATACATCGGTTTGTTGACGATGTAAGAACTTCTGATACAACAGACCCAATTAGTAGCAGTAACAGTGAGATACTGTAATGTAAAGTACAACATGTATAAAGAAATGCTTTAAAGTAGTGCATGGGTAATATAAAGTATAAAGACATGCTTTAAGGTAGTGCATGGGTAATATGAAGTATAAAGAAATGCTTTAAGGTAGTGCATGGGTAATATGAAGCATAAAGAAATGCTTTAAGTTAGTACATGGGTAATATGAAGTATAAAGACATACTTTAAGGTAGTGCATGGGTAATATGAAGTATAAAGACATACTTTAAGGTAGTACATGGGTAATATGAAGTATAAAGACATGCTTTAAGGTAGTGCATGGGTAATATGAAGTATAAAGACATGCTTTAAGGTAGTGCATGGGTAATATGAAGTATAAAGAAATGCTTTAAGGTAGTGCATGGGTAATATGAAGTATAAAGAAATGCTTTAAGGTAGTGCATGGGTAATATGAAGTATAAAGACATGCTTTAAGGTAGTGCATGGGTAATATGAAGTATAAAGAAATGCTTTAAGGTAGTGCATGAGTAATATGAAGTACATAGACATGCTTTAAGGTAGTGCATGGGTAATATGAAGTATAAAGACATGCTTTAAGGTAGTGCATGAGTAATATGAAGTACATAGACATGCTTTAAGGTAGTGCATGGGTAATATGAAGTATAAAGAAATGCTTCAAGGTAGGACATGGGTAATATGAAGTAAAAAGACATGCTGTAAGGCAGTGCATGGGTAATATGAAGTATAAAGACATGCTTTAAGGTAGTGCATGGGTAATATGAAGTACATAGACATGCTTTAAGGCAGTGCATGGGTAATATGAAGTATAAAGAAATGCTTCAAGGTAGTGCATGGGTAATATGAAGTAAAAAGACATGCTGTAAGGCAGTGCGTGGGTAATATGAAGTATAAAGACATGCTTTAAGGTAATGAGCCTCAAATGATTAAATTACAAATAAACCATATAGTAAAATTATTGTTTTATTTTTTATAATGAACATACATAATATCCCAACTGGTACTGATGTTAGTTATAATTTAATTTGGGATCATTCAATATTTACCCCTTCGTTTAAGGGAGTTATCTCCCCTCGGTAACATTATGAGAAACGTAAAGAGCATACTTTTTGCTCGGTGAATTTAGTTTCTTTTTATGAAAATTTGTGAAATACAGTAAAACGAAACTTTTCACCTAGAGATTTTTGTGAATTTTTTGAAATATTGGTAACTCCCATAGGGCCCTATGCAAAACTGATGTGTCCCAATTTCCACAAAACATGGGTCTTTTGAATATTCATTCTCTCGGTAAAATGTCTTGTATTGTAAAGTACGTTAATTTGATATACATGTATCACATTTTAAATTCAATTCATATTTCCTGAGATCCAATCAGGGGCCATAATGCAAGACCTTAAAATATTATCAGTGTAGTGAGAAAAATTCGGGTTTGTCCATGAAATAAAAACGCCATCATTTACTCAGAGAACTTACATTTTGAAAAAAATATTGCCGGCATAATTATAATTACTATATCACAACTGCTGTCAAGAGACAAACATCCTACGTTCCTCCGTCAATGTTTACCAATGGTATTCCTCATTTCCATTGATTGATTGATTATTGTTTTACGTCACTCCACGATTATTTCACGTATATGGTGACGGCATCTGCCTGATTTATTGCATACAAATTTAGACCTTTGCAATGGACCCACCCGAAGCAGTGAGGATCTTTTACGTGCCATGCCTACCGTGACACGGGACCTCGGTTTTTACTGTCCCATCCGAAAGACAGAACATCGATGTGCCCAGAGTGGGAGTCGAACCCAGGATCTCTCGATCATGAGCCCAGCATATTATCCACTAGGCCACACCGGCTTCATTTCCATTGACATTAATGAAAAAACAAACGACGATTTGTATGTCCTGGTGTTGAAACTCTCGGTTTACATTTGATAAATTACTGAATAAGCTTAAAATGAATATTAATAAATCAAACAAATGTCAATTATGTAAAACTGAATTTCACTTACGCCATGTTTAAGATGTTCATAACGAAGTTGTATTCAGTGAATATGGGGTTATCATGGATAAGAGATTTAGAACGTTCAAGTTTACACAACACAGATGTTTTGTTAATGTAACTATTGTCCGATAGGCTGTATAACTCTAGAATGTACCTAGTTGTCTGGCAATGTTTGAAAGACCGTGGCAAAATGTTCTAAACCGAATCTCTCCAGAGCTTAACCATATCATCAACCATTCCCGCGATTGCTTAAACCTGTACCTACCCTCTCTGACAATCAACAGGGAACTATTGAATCTATTCTGTTCTTTTCTATGGCCTCCCACTTTCAACGTGAACTTCTCTCTGACGGGTCTGATCTGAGTCAATAATGATGGGCGTTTTAAAACGATCGAGATACACTACATGTCACGCTTTTTCAATCGACTAATCATAAAATATATATATTTTTAAATTCTGTATAAACTACCACTACCACATGATAGTTGTGTCAGAAGTCAAAGATGAAGCGAAAAAATGCTTTGTTTTGAATCATACTTCGATCATTACACTTCTATAGTGATGACCAAAAATGACCTCTATCTGATATAATGCACAGACATATAGACATTTGCAACGGACCTATCCAAGACAGTGGGGGATCTTTTACGTGTCTGTATACGTGACCTCGGTTTTATTGTCTTATCCGAAAACAGGACACCGACGAGTAACAATGTCGTAAGGCAAGCCTAACTGAGGATCACTTTTACTCGGTCATAAGACAAGCCTAACTGAGGTACGCCGGATCACTTTCACTCGGTCATAAGACAAACCCAACCGAGGTACGCCGGCTTACTGCCGATAAGCCTGAATGAGGTATGCTGGATTACTGCCATTCGTTCATAAGACAATCATTTAATTTTCTTTGTGTTGGTGGTCTTGCAGTCAATCTAATCGGTTAAAAATTGAGTTGATTTCTGCATCAACATAATTATAGTGCAGACATGTCACAATTGCCGGAACTACTTTCCTCTGGAATGCGAAACCCCGTTCTATTTATGGAGCAGTAATCGATTACATAACATTGTTTCGTTATATATAACGGATTCAAAGTTCAAAAGAATCGCACTTCACTTCATAAACTATCAAATATAAGATATAATTTCCTACTATTATTAAAAAAAGTAAAATATGGTGTATCACCTACTCTACAGTACAGTGCTCTTTAGAAATGCATGTAGTCAAATACAAAACAAAAACAGTACTCGTCTGCTTCTAGTCGATCGCTCAACAATGGAAGCTGATAACTGTAATTTCTACGGTATCACTGTCAATCTGTCATGAGACAAGCCTAACCGAGGTACGCCTTCTCACTGCCACTCGGTCATACGACAAGCCTAACCGAGGTACACCTTCTCACTGCCACTCGGTCATACGACAAGCCTAACCAAGGTACACCTTCTCACTCTCACTCGGTCATACGACAAGCCTAACCGAGGTACGCCTTCTCACTGCCACTCGGTCATACGACAAGCCTAACCGAGGTACGCCTTCTCACTGCCACTCGGTCATACGACAAGCCTAACCGAGGTACGCCTTCTCACTGCCACTCGGTCATACGACAAGCCTAACCGAGGTACACCTTCTCACTGCCACTCGGTCATACGACAAGCCTAACCAAGGTACACCTTCTCACTCTCACTCGGTCATACGACAAGCCTAACCGAGGTACGCCTTCTCACTGCCACTCGGTCATACGACAAGCCTAACCGAGGTACGCCTTCTCACTGCCACTCGGTCATACGACAAGCCTTACCGAGGTACGCCTTCTCACTGCCACTCGGGCATACGACAAGCCTAACCGAGGTACGCCTTCTCACTGCCACTCGGTCATACGACAAGCCTAACCGAGGTACACCTTCTCATTGCCACTCGGCATACGACAAGCCTAACTGAGGTACACCTTCTCACTGCCACTCGGCATACGACAAGCCTAACCGAGGTACACCTCACTGCCACTCCGTCATACGACAAGCCTAACCGAGGTACGCCTTCTCACTGTCACTCGGTCATACGACCAACCTAACCAAGGTACGCCTTCTCACTGCAACTCGGTCATACGACAAGCTTAACCGAGGTAGGCCTTCTCACTGCCACTCGGTCATACAAGCCTAACCGAGGTACGCCTTCTCACTGCCACTCGGTCATACGACAAGCATAAACGAGGTACGCCTTCTCACTGCCACTCGGTCATACGACAAGCCTAACCAAGGTACGCCTTCTCACTGCCACTCGGCATACGACAAGCATAACCGAGGTACGCCTTCTCACTGCCACTCGGTCATACGACAAGCATAACCGAGGTACGCCTTCTCATTGCCACTCGGTTATACGACAAGCCTAACCGAGGTACACCTTCTCACTGCCATTCGGCATACGACAAGCCTAACCGAGGTACACCTTCTCACTGCCACTCGGTCATACGACAAGCCTAACCGAGGTACGCCTTCTCACTGCAACTCGGTCATACAAGCCTAACCGAGGTACGCCTTCTCACTGCCACTCGGTCATACGACAAGCCTAACCGAGGTACGCCTTCTCACTGCCACTCGGTCATACGACAAGCCTAACCGAGGTACACCTCACTGCCACTCGGTCATACGACAAGCCTAACCGAGGTACACCTCACTGCCACTCGGTCATACGACAAGCCTAACCGAGGTACGCCTTCTCACTGCCACTCGGTCATCCGACAAGCCTAACCGAGGTACACCTTCTCACTGCCACTCGGTCATACAAGTCTAACCGAGGTACGCCTTCTCACTGCCACTCGGTCATACGAAAAGCCTAACCGAGGTACACCTCACTGCCACTCGGTCATACGACAACACTAACCGAGGTACGCCTTCTCACTGCCACTCGGTCATACGACAAGCCTAACCGAGGTACGCCTTCTCACTGCCACTCGGTCATACAATTCATCTATTGAATACATAAGATATTGTTTAAACTTTATTATCATACTTCTATCAAATTTCTAGGATTCTAATTGGTTGATAATGAACCATTAAAATGACTTATGACTCAAAATACACCAGCTGATAACTATTGACCGAAAAAATGAAATAATGACCGGGTCATTTATATTAAGGACCGTCCAATATGACAGACGTAGAAATCCAATATGGCGGCGATCGCACGCCTCAGATATGGACTCTAAATACAATTCATCTGTAACTATGAAATGGACTGTAGTTGTTGTGATAACTTGTTTGTTTACATGTACGTCAACAATACCAGGCGTGATATATAAAATTTCGGTTTAATAAAATAGTTAATTATACCCTATAAGGTCACTATGACAAATTGATGACCTCTCGACCTCGCACTTGAGGTGCTCTGACCTGACCAGGGCCGTAAGGAATTTGAGAAATTCAGGAAACTGTATACACATATCATGTTATGGAATGTATGTAAGCAATGTTATATATATATATATCAGCTGTAATTTAAACATTGTAAATTATGATCCATAGAGAAAATCTATTGGCATTGCAGTATTAAAATAACGGATAAAATCGACTCAGTAGTCCAAAAGTCATGAAACCGAAAGACAAACAAAATCAACAAAACTTGAAAATCATATAGAAACTAAACAAAGAACATCTATGAAGGAACATAAATGAAACCCATGGAAGAGAGTTACATCAGGTTCCCAGGAGAATAAGTATCTCCTGCTTGCTTAACTGCTTGAAAGAAATAAAAAAAATTAAACAAGATAAGATACAAAATAAAAGATAAGAATAAACTTCATCGTAGCTTTTATGATTTATTTTTCTTCCACTTTTCTATCACTTTTTCTCACACATGCATATAGAATGCGAATGCGAAAATTATCAAACAGAGCTGAACGAAGAAGCATTCGGTTGTAATATCATTACATAAAACAAGAGTTATCGGAAAGCTTATATTATATTATATTATATTATATTATATTATATTATATTATATTATATTATATTATATTATATTATATTATATTATATTATATTATATTATATTATATTATATTATATTATATTATATTATACATTGTACCTTTGATCAACAAACTAATGAGACTACACAGTTTGCCCCCTATTATTACAAACAATCAAATGGCGTCAAATAAATAAAAAAGTAACAAATTAATTGTCTTAATGTATGTTAAATACCGACATTGTCGGTCATCAGAACGTTTTGAAAAAGGTGTTGACGACTTCTTTCGTGTTTTAGCATCATTTTGTGGGTGTTACTATTATTTCGCACATTTATAATGTAATTCTACATTTTATACCTCTTCAAGCAGTAGAATGTAATTGAAATTGTCACCTTTATCACCACTTAAATGTTAAGTCGGTACATCTACATTATTAATGTGATTTTCATTTCTAACAATAGGCATGGCATCATTAAAGCTAACTTTAGAATACATATATATATAAATATATATAAATATATATATATATATATATATATATATATATATATATATATATGAACAGAGAAATACAGGTCTCCGATAAATTTGATTTAACTTTCATCTATGGATTATCTGACGTAACGGCGAGAAAATGATTGCTTTAATCACGAAAAATAACTACTCATTTGCGAAGAGGACGCAGCTGCTTTTTAAGTATATTTATTGCAGCGAAAACATTTATTGTCGTTGCTATAAGTAATATTTCACGAATAGTCCACATATATTCACTTAAACGTGCATACGTATGTGTGTGGATTGTGTTGTTTTCAAAAATAAATGCAGAAAGAGTTTTATAACGGTCATCATATACACTGTGGTCCGCAAAAAGTAAAGATCATAGGTGGGTGACAGTAAATTTGGTGATTATCTACACTGTCTGTGACAGATAGTAAATTTGGTGATTATATATATACTGTGGGTCATAGATAGTAAATTTGGTGATTATCTATACTGTGGGTAACAGGAAATTTAGTGATTGTGTACACTGTGGGTGACAGATAGTAAATTTGGTGATTATCTACACTATAGTTGACAGATAGCAAATTTAGTAAATATATACACTGTGGGTGACAGAAAGTAAATTTGGTGATTTATACGCTGTGGGTGACAGAAAGTAAATTTGGTGATTTTATACACTGTGGGTGACAGAAAGTAAATTTGGTGATTTTATACACTGTGGGTGACAGAAAGTAGATTTGGTGATTTTATACACTGCAGGTGACAGTATATTTGGTGATTATATACACTGTGGGTGATAGTAAATTTGGTGATTGTCTACACTGTGGGTGATAGTAAATTTGATGATTGTCTACACCGTGGGTGATAGTAAATTTGGTGATTGTCTACACTGTGGGTGATAGTAAATTTGGTGATTGTCTACACTGTGGGTGATAGTAAATTTGGTGATTGTCTACACTGTGGGTGATAGTAAATTTGGTGATTGTTTACACTGTGTGTGACAATGACAATGACAATGACAATATTTTATTCTCATAAATGTACATAAATTCATTGAAGAGAAAAGTGAACTACGAAATATAATAACAATATGATACATGCGTGAAGATAATTACAATTGTATTCATAATATAGTAATATAAGAGGTAATAAATACAATATATTTACAATTAATGAGTCACGATGAAGTTTAAAGTACAGTACAAATGAAATGAGAATTTAACCCGGAAGGCAAACTCTCTCTATAACAACTTCGATAAATTTACAAAGTTTCGTAAGTAAATTGATGTTAGAAGATTGGAAAAGTTCTTTGAAGTTTTGAGTATTTAGTCTGAGATAATAAGAATTAGGAATATATCAAATTCTAGCTTCTACAATTTCATTATTATTACAATTGAAAAGGTAGTGAAATTTATCTCCAATTTCATTTCTGTTACAGATGGTACACGTTCTATATTCTCTTGGGATATCATTCCAACGACCAATTTCAATAGGCAATCTAAAATCACAAGTCTTATATTTACAAAGTGTTTTGGACGCTTTAGATGGAAGTACGTGTATATCTATATCTAAATATTTTTCGATTTGCAAATCATCTTTAAAAATTCTATAATTACAACATTTTGGCGAGTTAAAAACATAGCTTCTCCAGTTTTGTAAATATTGATCTGTGATAATTTTTCGGACCGGACTTCTAACTCTGACCATTGTATATTACAATTAAAAGGATAATCCCACAAGCAAGGAAGTCTGCATTCATTTAAAATACTTTTAAGAAATTTCAACCATGGTGATGAGTGTCTGTACATTGATTTATATAATATTGATGAAATTTTATTATCAATTTGAAAAAGTAGTTTTGACCAGTATGTAATAATTCTTATTGTAACGTTTATCATACGTGGGTATCTGCCAAGTTCACCATAAACCATAGCATTAGGAGTTTTGTTATTAACATTTAAGATATATTTACAATATTTGAGATGTAATTTTTCGATTAATAACAAATTGCCAGATCCCCATATTTCAGAGCCATATAACAATATAAGTTGTATAATTTTATCAAACAGATTTTTTGACAATCAATGGAGAGATGATTTCTTTTTCTTTGGATAGAACACTTTACATGGCTTTAACTGCTTTATCATATTGCCGTTTAACATTAAATTTAAATGATCCATTCTTTAAAAAGAAAACGCCTGCATATTTGAAATTATCAACAATTTAAATTTTTTCGTTTTATTAGTAAAATTCATAATTTGGATCCCTCCCCCTTCCAAATATCATTACTTTGGTTTTATCAACATTTACTTTTAGTTTCCACAATGTACAGTATTCATAAAAGATGTTCAGTTGCGATTGCAATTCAGTTCAGTTCAGTTCAGTTATTTCTTTATGCCATATGGCACATCAGACATAATATAATTATACAAATAATGAAATACAAGGTGAACATTATACACACACATATTAATATACACATATAAACACACACACACATACATGTATATATATATAAATATATACATGCATATAAATACAATAGCACATACATGCCGTTACACAGGGTGACTGCGTGAAAGTTCTCAAAAAAAGAATCTAACTCAGCAAAAATCTAAAAGGGTGTGATTCACTTTATGAATTATCTTTTCTTATTTTTTTTTCTGCCAGAAATAAAAATTTTACTAAGTTGCGCAATTCAATTTATGTACACTTAAAAACTGCATGAGTTTAAAAACGAAATAATACTTTTTGATATGTAAATTCCGTATTTCGTGATATTTTGGACATTTCAAAATGAAATGAAATTATTCTCCATATCGTTTAACTCACATAACGTACGGATTCGATTGTTCCTTTAATTCATTACTGTATCGACCGGATTCTACGTTGATTGTGGTAGTCTGAGTTTAGTAATAGATTTCTATGTATTTCATTCATTGATATAGATATATAATACTGGAGCAAGATTTCACATTAAAAACTAAGCGTTTCTAAGTACTTTAATCACTATTGTACAAAATACTTATAATTATGATTCTATGCAATTGTATTCATTGTTTATAAGACAAAGTTTGATTCTATATAACATAGTACTTTCTATATCTTATGTATCTATATATTATTGTAGATAGTGTATGTCCTTACCCATGTATTTTATATACATTTGAGAGATAGATTTATATAAGCGATTGCCGCTTTTTTCAGATCTCGCAGTTGTATTATTATCATATATTATATATTTGCTTTATACGAATAGATATAGTTTATACTAATACTGGAGTCCCAGATCATCTACAAAATATTGATAATATTCCCCTCGCGATGACCTTCTGATTGCTGAAAACATTTCTTGCTAACATAAATCCAAAAATCTGTGTTCTAACATATTATGTGTAAATTTGTCAGAATCATTTTCATAAAAAAAATGTACCCAAGACCTAAACGGTTTAATTCCATCTTTATGTCATTAATCCAACTATCATTTAAATTCCCTCTTTCCTCTAAGCAAGAGCGCAAAATACAATTATAAGAATTCTACAGTTTTATCCAGTATCTTAGAATTCCTAATTTTCTAATAATATGCAAAGGGAATCTTCCTAATTCATAATAGACTAAACTGTTTCATGTGCTGATCATGATGTGACAGATAGTAGACTTGGTGATTATCTACACTGTGGGTAACAGATAGTAAATTTGGTAATTATATACGCTGTGGACGACAGTAAGTAAAGGTAATTATCTACACTGTGGGTGGCAGATAGTAAATTTGGTAATTATATACACTGTGGACGACAGTAAGTAAATGTAATTATCTACGCTGTGGGTGACAGATAGTAAATTTGGTCATGATATGCACTGTGGGTGACAGATAGTAAATATGGTAATTATCTACACTGTGGGTGACAGATAGTAAATTTGGTGATTAAGTGATTATATACAATGCGGATGACAGATAGTAAATTTGATGATGATATGCACTACGGGTAACAGATAGTAAATTTGGTGATGATATGCACTGTGGGTGACAGATAGTAAATTTGGTGATGATATGCACTGTGGGTGACAGATAGTAAATTTGGTGATGATATGCACTGTGGGTGACAGATAGTAAATTTGGTGATGATATGCACTGTGGGTGACAGATAGTAAATTTGGTGATGATATACACTGTGGGTGACAGATAGTAAATTTGGTGATGATATACACTGTGGGTGACAGATAGTAAATTTGGTGATGATATGCACTGTGGGTGACAGATAGTAAATTTGGTAATTATATACACTGTGGACGACAGTAAGTAAATGTAATTATCTACACTGTGGGTGACAGATAGTAAATTTGGTGATTATCCACACTGTGTGTGACAGTAAATTTGGTAATTATATACATTGCAGGTGACATATAGTAAATTTGGTGATTTATCTGACAAGATAAATTTGAATTGATTATATACATGTATTCATACATTTGAAGATGGACTTCAAAAGGAATCCAGCAAGGTTGTCACCTCTGTCAGTACCAGCCGCTAGAGGAACCCAGCAAGGTTGTCACCACTGCCAGTACCAGCCGCTGGAGGGATCCAGCAAGGTTGTCACCACGGCAAGTACCAGCCTCTGGATGAATCCAGCAAGGTTGTCACTATTGCCAGTACCAGCCGCTGGATGGATTCAGCAAAACTGTCAACTATGTCGACGTCAGTACCAGCCGCTGGAGGGATCCAGCAAGGTTGTCACTTCTGTCAGTACCAGCCGCTAGAGCGATCCAGCAAGGTTGTCAGCATTGCCAGTACCAGCCGCTGGCGGAATCCATGAGGACTGTCACCTATGTCGACGTCAGTACCAGCCGCTAGAGGGATCCAGCAAAGATGTCACCACTGACAGTACCAGTCACTGGAGGGATCCAGCAAGGTTGACACCACTGCCAGTACCAGCCGCTAGATGAACCCAGCAAGGTTGTCACCACTGCCAGTACCAGCCGCTGGAGGAATCCAGCAAGGCTGTCATCACTGCGAGTACCAGCCGCTGGAAGAATCCAGCAAGGTTGACACCACTGCCAGTACCAGACGCTGGAGGGATTCAGCAAAACTGTCACCAATGTCGACGTCAGTACCAGCCGCTGGAGGGATCCAGCAAGGTTGTTAGCATTGCCAATACCAGCCGCTGCAGGGATCCAGCAAGGTTGTCACCATTGCCAGTACCAGTCACTCGAGGGATCCAGCAAAGTTGTCACCACTGTCAGTTCCAGCCGCTAGAGGAACCCAGCAAGGTTGTCGCCACTGCCAGTACAAGCCGCTTCAGGGATCCAGCAAGGTTGTAACCACTGTGGATATCAACCGCTGGAGGAATCCAGCAAGGTTGTCACCACTGCCAGTACCAGCCCCTGGAGGGATTCAGCAAGGGTGTCACCACTGCCAGTACCAGCCACTAGAGGGATCCAGCAAGGTTGTCACCTCTGTCAGTACCAGCCGCTGGAGGAATCCAGCAAGGATGTCACCACTGCCATTACCAGCCCCTGGAGGGATTCAGCAAGGGTGTCACCACTGCCAGTACCAGCCACTAGAGGGATCCAGCAAGGTTGTCACTTCTGTCAGTACCAGCCGCTGGAGGAATCCAGCAAGGTTGTCACCACTGCCAGTACCAGCCGCTGGAGGGATCCAGCAAAGTTGTTACCACTGCCAGTACCAGCCATTGGAGGAATCAAGCAAGGTTTTCATCAGTGACGAATTCAATGTAAATATGTATATGCTATTTGCGTCTCTTAGATGCAAAACTATGAAATTTTTGTGAAAACTGAGACACATTGAAAACCATTTGAGATCCCTTCCGAAAAACTGAACGTGGAAGTGCATTGTATCTAACGTCGGGGTCGTTTACCAGCGTCTGTAACAGGAATTACGAACACGTTATCCTGTTGTTTCAAGAGGAAATTAAGAATCATTTCAAATTTTGTACAGTCAACGCCGCGAACAAATGCTGCATAATCGCAATATACCATTGCAAAAAGGTAAAAATAAATATCAAATTAGCTGGACTCTACATTTAAAATAATTATGTATGTTATTGTCCTTAGTGGCGGAGACAGAATGGGTTGGACTACTTAACTGTAAAAGGGACAGGGAATTATCAGAAAATTCTCTTGCCCGGATTATTGGTAAAATAAATACTTAATGTCAAAAAAAAAATTATTGTTTTCATTACATGTACTCCTATTCTTTGTAGATGTAGATGTTAAATATGTCAACATATTGTAATAAAAAGGTGTAAATTTCACATGTAGAATGAACATCTCTAATAAAACACTTTACACCTATAAATATGATAATCACAATTAAAATGTATAAATGTATACTAGTAATGCTGAGACCTTTTATATAATTTTCACAATATGCATAAAATGATGCATTTGTCACAAATGATTTTTAATAAAGAAAGACAACTCTGATAATATTAAATTTTACATGTACTAATTTGAATACAAAATTCAAGAAAAACGATTCAAATGATCACAATCGAAAGCAAAGTGATGTTTAGCACAACATTCAGTAGTGTAGACCATTACGGCTGAATGAATATGTAAAATGTGCTTTCCTTCACACATCTAATGGCTCCACAGTGCTTAGCGTTTGTCGGTTGTTTTCTCCGTCTTTTTACTCTGTCATTGACACTAATGGCCAACAGTGTCTACCGTATGTCGGTTGTTTTCTTCTGTTTTCCTCTATCATTAGCACTAACCGTAATGACCTACAGTGTCTGTCGTATGTTGGATGTTTTCACGTCTTTACTCCATCATTAACACTAGCCACACTGGCCCACATTGTCTGTTGTATGTCGGTAGTTTTTACGTCTTTACTCTATCATTATCACTCGCCACAGACACTGGCCCACTGTGTCTGCTGTATGTCGGGTGTTTTCACCTCTTTGCTCTATCATTAACACTAGCCACACTGGCCCACAGTGTCTGCTATATGTCGGGTGTTTTCACGTCTTTACTCTATCATTAACACTAGCCACAACGACCCACAGTGTTTGTCGTATGTCGGTTGTTTTCACCTCTTTGCTCTATCATTAACAATAGCTACACTGGCCCACTGTGTCTGTTGTATGTCGGCTGTTTTCACGTTTTTACTCTATCATTATCACTAGCCACAATGACAAACAGTGACTGCTGTATGTCGGGTGTTTTCACCTCTTTGCTCTATCATTAACAATAGCTACACTGGTCCACTGTGTCTGCTGTATGTCGGTTGGTTTCACGTCTTTACTCTATCATTAACACTAGCCACAATGGCCCACAATGCCTGTCGTATGGCGGTTGTTTTCACCTCTTTGCTCTACCATTAACACTAGCCACACTGGCCCACTGTGTCTGCTGTATGTCAGATGTTTTCACGTCTTTACTCTATCATTAACACTAGCCACAATGGCCCACAGTGTCTGCTTTATATCAGTTGTTTTCATGTCTATCCTCTATCATTTACACCAGCCACAATTGTCCACAGTGTCTGTCGTATGTCGATTGTATCTCCGTCTTTTTCCTCTATCATTAACACTAGCCTCACTGGCCCACTGTGTCAGCTGTATGTCCGTTGTTTTCACATCTTTCCTCTATCATTAACACTCGCTACAACTGCCTACAGTGTCTGTCGTATGTCGGTTGTATCTCTGTCTTTTTCCTCTATCATTAACACTCGCCACACTTGCCCACTGTGTCTGCTGTATGCCCATTGTTTACATGTCTTTCCTCTATCATTAACACTATGCCATAATTGCCTACAGTGTCTGCCGTATGTCGGCTGATTTTTACGTCTTTCTTTTATCATTAACACTCGCCACAATGGTCCACATTGTTTTCTCCGTGTTTTCTCTATCATTAACACCAACCGTAATGGTAGTGTGTCTGCCGTATGTCGGTTGTTTTCTCCATGTTTTCTCTAGCATTAACACCAGCCGTAATTGTACTCTGTCTGTCGTATGTCGGTTCTTTTCTCCGTCTTTTCTCTATCATATATAAACACAACATTGCAATGAGCACGACTTCATCACAAGACAAGACTACGTACTACAATACATTGGTCTCCATGATACAGAAGAGTACGGCAACGTAGAAAGGTCACGAAGAAGAGGAGTTGTGGTAACGGACCATATCTCCTGACGGTGACTGTGACAACACTTCTACATATGTTGATAACAATATTTATAGCAAGTATTATAAAGTTTCCTGTACTGTTGTAATGGGAAATGACCAACAGTCAAATGCACCCGACAGGTGCCGTCAGTAGAGATATGAGCTTATCTTTGTGTAGTGGTAAACAATATAAACAAGCAGATAAATAGCATTCAGAATAATGAGTGACATTTATGTTATTTTTTGCAGTAAATATGGCAACATAGTAGACAGTTTTGATATATAGAATTTCTCTATTCTGGTGCACTGCGTTTCAACAAAAACCTAGAAAATTATTTACATGTGAATTCTATGTATGAAAAGGTTGTCCTGTGATCTAGTGTACTTTCGTAGATATTGTCTTTTGATAGCTTAAATTAGTACTGTAGTCACACGGATATGCTTACTTAAAAAAAATAGTAAAGTTTGAAAGTTAGCAATGACAATAATATTGGTTATCAGAATTCTAGGTGTGAATAAACCTTACTGACGTCATAAATTTAGTTATAAATATAAAGGGTAACATCTTAGGTACTAGTACATAACACTGTGGCCATTGATACCAACTCACAATCTTTATCAAATTTCCCATGGAATCTGTGTTTTATATTTACATAATGGCGTCGATGTAAGATGTATCCCATTTACATAATAACGTATTTTAAAGAAGTTAAAAGTAATTATAAAGCAAAAAGGTTATGCAACAAATTATGACCTAAATCAGTGCTTACAAACAAAAAATTCAAATAAAAATGTTAATTACAATAATAGAATAAAACTCAAAAGAAAAGATTAATTACGAAATGACAAGTATTCGAAGTGAGCGTTTTAGCGATGCATTGTGTTTAATGTATCATGTAAGATGCATGTAACGGTCATTAGCTTTATTGCATAAAACATTTAAGATTTATCTGTAGGGCATAAACTCTCTAGAGAACAATGTGTTGTTGTCATATTCCGCAAGCAACAAGCATATCGAATAGTACTCATTAATAACATCTCCTACGATCTAAGCGATGTAAATGCACTGGATTCAGTGTGATACGATTTATGGCGTTCAGTTTATTTTAAATACAGACACCATATATTTACATGCACTGGAGATTTTAATTTGATAAAATAACAGCAAGGATTTACGTAAAGTTGTGATTCAACTTGTACGTCACGAATCTTTTTAAAAATTCAAACAAAAACCTAAATTGACTATAACGAATTTGACCACTTGAAGAGCGTGCTGCTATTTTCAATAATAATAATAATAATCTTAATAATAATAATAAAAATAATAATAATAGTAATGCAGATTAAACGATTATATTTATCTTTGATAGAAGTATGGCGTGACCATATTGAAATGTACTGCTTTCATAGATAATGCCTCCCTATAATACATTAATATTTCAACAGACTTGTAACGTCTGTAGAGATTTTGTTCTTGCTTTGTTGACTGCAGACATGGTCATAGTATTTGTGATTGTCACGTGCCATGTGGTTTATCATCGTATGCAGACAACAAGAGCATTGCCCTATCGTACAGACAAATAGGCTACATATTGTATATCTATGATAAACGTACATTGTTATAAATATTTGTCTTATTTTTAAAGAACATTTAAAGACTTGAATTTGAAAAATGAATAATTAAAAACTAAAAAATGAAATAAACAAATAGGAAATACAAACACGTTTAGATATCACGTATAATTCCGTTTGCACATCAGTTTAGCTATTGGGCTTTTATCTAATCAATTAAAAAAGTAAGTACATGTAAGTAACTTTACGTAAATTAAAAACGATTTCTAAATCTAAGTTAATGAATATACATCCCCCCCCAAAAAAAAAGAAAGAAAAAGAAGCAGAAAAAAAAAACTAAATAAACAACACCAAACCAAAAATAAAAATCCAAAAACGCAAAAAAATATTTGTTAAGATCTTTATAAATCATAAATATTTCCTTCCCCTACACCATACAATGTACATAGATATAACTGCTAACGTCTTGTGTCTGCTGATTAAGTTGTCATTGCAGGTAATAATTGATACATCATTTCGTTGTCGGTCACATCAAACGATAAATGTTATTATCGCTGGATATGATGTATATTTCTATCAGTATGGACTTACTATTTATGTAGAAGTTGTGCAAGAGGAGTTTGTTTCTTGATCTTTTTATATGAAAAGAGGAGTTTTATAATTATTCAACAACATGCTGAGCTGTTATCTGAGGAATATTAATGAACAGTAAGTACTTCCAACATGGACTGTTATCTTTTCTTTCATTATGTGTCTTTGAGCTTCGGTCAGTTACTTGGGACTGAGGAAGGTCGTAAAGCTTATGGGAACTAAATTGTATGCCGATAGTTCTTTGTCCAAATTCCACGTAGGATGTGGTAATCGATCATTTGAATGACTGCCTCTCGTTGCAATAGGTATTTGGAGGACATGGCCGTGTGTTCCTTCAGTTAATTAAGTCAGAGTTGTAGTAATTGTTAAATGCTTTGACTTGTGTTGAATGTAATCCTATTGCTGCTTCTCACCACTATATTGGTCACCTGCTGCCTCCGAGAAACATTGCTGAAAGCGATGCAAAACCCTAGTCTACCAACTAACTAAGGTTCGGTGGGTCAGTTACACAGGTCAAAACTGCTACTGAAATTAAATACCCAAAGTATGCACCACTACACTATAAACAAAATAATGGGGTATGTATATATGTCTGAAGTGGGGAGGGGGGTTCACTGAGAGAGGGAAAGGGAATGGAGCATGATGTCAAAAATGAAGCATACAAAAACTACGCTTTGCTTTCTTTGTAGTCGTAATACCTAGTCGAATATCTACATTTCAAGACAAAATAGACAATAAAAGGCAATCACAGATCCTTTGAAGATTCAGAGATACGATATTGTGCAATGGAAGTAGTTAGCATCCCTTGCCGACTGGTCACAATCGCCGGTCAAACTATCACTTTTCCAAGAAATTTATTGATAACTGATAGATATATGTAAATACTGCCTTGCCCCATTACTGGTTTCGATTGGTTTTTATTATAATCAATTATTTGTCAGATACATTTTGAAACTGCCTGTGACCAATTCAAATTCACATAAATCTGTCAGCTACAGCATTAAATTGGAGCCACTAACCTGCTTAACAATTTCATTATGTATAATTCTGATGTTAATTTGACACATTTATTTTCAATTTAAATTTGATTTATGGGGCATCATATGGTCAGCCATGACGTATTGTGTATATACATTACCTTTATTTGGTTATAATTACGAAACGTTATTTATAAATTTAAATTTTCGTGGAACATATTGAAGCTAAAAGCTCTAAACATGATTTATTTAGCACAATATATCTCGTGTATCGCCAAGAAAGACAAAATATGTACCAAAATATTTGCTTTGGACATCACCTAAGCAACAAGTTTCAATTGAAGTTTATGTACTGAACGGTAATTATATCTGTTTCTTCGGTTTTTAAGTTTTCTTAATGATGCTAAATGTTACATACATGTAAATGAAAAAAAGACATGAAAATGATGAATATTTTACCTTTCAAATAAAGTAATAGGAGCATTCTTTATTTTAATCTACTATAAAGCTTAAAGGGAGAAATAAGGAGAGATAGTAATAGCTTGCAGAGAACAATGTAACAGCAAGATTTAGAATATAAAAATTCAACAATCCATTTTAAGTACGTATATCCACCTCTGAACATCTGTTACACACCACAGATTGATTGGGAACATGCTCAACTGTGCATGCGCTGATGTATTCGTCACAGACGACACATCATCTTTCACGAACGCGGCGACGTATTGCGGTACAAGTGCTAAATGTTACAAAAGATGTGGGATAAATGAGATAAATAATACATTTACAAAACTATTTGACCGCATTCAGTTGTTTAGGACGAATGACGTATTGCGATACAAGTGCTAAATGTTACAAAAGATGTGGGATAAATGAGATAAATAATACATTTACAAAACTATTTGACCGCATTCAGTTGTTTAGGACGAATGAATAACGTAAACCACGTGGTTACGTCGTTTCCTTATTACTATCGATCTCATTGAATCAAAGCATATTACGTCATATGACGCAGATACAGTATGAGTAACATAACTTCTGATCTGCCGAGAGACGTCATTCAAATGAGAGATAAAAATATTTGCACTTCATGTCAAGTAGAAGAAACAGTAGTGTCTCTTGCGACAATGTTTGAAATACGGTTACAATCGCATTATACTGGATTGGCACAGTCATATCACGTGTTGTATATGCAACACTCATCCACCATAAAGTAAGCTAAAATAGTGACAAGTCATGTGAGGAATGGGTATTTTGATCTTAATACATTGAAATGAAATGTTTATGCATTTATTTCATTATTCATGAAGAATCTGCATTTTCCAAGCCATGGTCAGACAAGGATGAACTTCAACATGCATATGAACATAGTCCGAGCTTTATCATGTGAACATAGTCCGAGCTTTATCATGTGAACATAGTCCGAGCTTTATCATATGAACATAGTCCGAGCTTTATCATATGAACATAGTCCGAGCTTTATCATGTGAACATAGTCCGAGCTTTATCATGTGAACATAGTCCGAGCTTTATCATGTGAACATAGTCCGAGCTTTATCATGTGAACATAGTCCGAGCTTTATCATATGAACATAGTCCGAGCTTTATCATATGAAAATAGTCCGAGCTTTATCATGTGAACATAGTCCGAGCTTTATCATGTGAACATAGTCCGAGCTTTATCATGTGAACATAGTCCGAGCTTTATCATATGAACATAGTCCGAGCTTTATCATGTGAACATAGTCCGCGCTTTATCATATTAGGGGTGAAAGGGCCTAATTAGAGAATTAACATGCAGTGTTAATTGGTTCCGCCAGGTACATCTTGGTCATGCATTTGGAGACAGTTCTCCTGAAGTCACTGGAGTCTGGAAAACCGTGGGAACCAATCAAACGCTGCTCTTACGCTATCATTCTATTTTACATTGGTATACTACATGTATTTTGAAATTCCCTCGTTGCTGTAAGGGCTGACAATGAGCGATATTTAAATGTTTCGATGATAAACAAAGCTCTATTTGAACTTATAAAACTTAGTCGATAAAGAGAAATTACAATAAAACAAGTGGCTCGGGCGAGTTAATGGTAATATATCCTTATTATTCACGTCTGACCTTCCATCTCAGCCAGTGCAAATTGACAAACAAAACTATTGATAAATCAGCATTAGAAGCAAATCAAAGCGAGACATAGCTTTAGATATACAATCCCTTATCATTCACAAATAAATTGTATTGTGCTTTTCACAAGATCTGGGGAAGCCGTATAATCCTCGTTGAATAAAATAATATCATTAACGTTATGAGTGTGGTTTTCCAAGTCAAGGACTAACATTATCAAACGACTTACTGTGATCTTTGAAAAGGACCCGATATGACGGATAAGACATTCATCATCAGTAGCGTTTCCATAGAAATAAGAAATAAATAAAAAATATGAAACATTTACTTTCGTAACTTCCTGGAGTTAAGAATCGTTAACGTCATATCCCTTACCAAATCCAGTTCTGGATCCCTGTTGTAGCATAGACCCCTCCCCCATAGACATTCCCCCGGAAAAAAACCGACCCAGTATAGATCACCCCCTGTAAAGGGGAAATTCTATCCATACGGTTCCCCCTTCTGATTATCAGCTTAGACTTACCCCCCTAGGCGGATAAAACGACCTGGGTTCATCTTCCCCCTTATCTAATTCCAGATTCGCGTCAAATTGTAAAACACCAACCGTAATTTAGTCTTGATGGAGGAAAATAAACAAGCATGCATACAAAACAAGTATGCATACAAAACAAGCATGCATACAAAACAAAGTTCCCTTTTCATCATTCTTAATGACATAATTCTATATCAAATAGCACAGCAAAAGGTAAAAATCAGATATATGGTTAATGAACAGAATCATTGGGTAATTCCATTACCATTGCGTCAAGATGCCATTTCATATTTTAGATCTCATTTGTATTAGAATAGAAAAGATTTGGTATTGAGAAAAAAGTTTCAGTCCCTAAAATGGCTTTCCTTTGATTGTTTTTATGGTTTTGGGGTTCAAAATCTTATGACACAAGGACGCAAAACAAACATTGATTGATTGATTTTTGTTTTACGTCACACCACGAATATTTCACGTATATGGTGACGGCATACAAATTTTGACCTTTGCAACGGACCCACCCGAAGCAGTGAGGGATCTTTAATTATGTCTACGACATCTTTACGACATAAAACAACATCAAAATAAACAAGATGTGTCTGTGAAGCACGAATTGCTCCGTTTATCAAATACAAGTTGTTATTCTAAAGTAGGTCAAACTAGAAGTTTAAGGTCAATAGTCATGGAACCAACTATAAGCGCGTGTCATTAGGAATACTCATGTGAAATATGAGAGTTTTTTTCATTCACTACTAAGGTTAAAGTTTTGCAGAATTAGGTCAAACGCCAAGGTCAAGGCCACGAGGTCAAAATGTTGGTACTAGTAAAGGTATTGACACAAAGAATGTATGAAATCCATATTGCTTACTGTTCGAAAGTTCTCACCAAG
The DNA here is from genome assembly GCA_035048485.1 of Pteria penguin. Lineage (NCBI taxonomy): Eukaryota > Metazoa > Mollusca > Bivalvia > Pterioida > Pteriidae > Pteria > Pteria penguin. Next base: position 13,521,042 of record CM068586.1, on the reverse strand, counting down.
TTTTAAGTCTTTAAAAAGTATGTCAGATATGCCAAAGTTAGAGTCATAAGGTAAAAATTGTTGATAATAGTGGTAAGGTCTTGCTACAAGGAATATATACGAACACTCTATCACTTACAAATCAAAAGTTATGAACAAGATGTAAGATTTGCAAAAGAAGACGGTTTTCAAATATACCAAGTGAAAAGGTCTTATCTGCTGTTACGGTGAGTGGGAAGGTGGGCCCGTAAACCGGTTAACCACACCATTTGTTTGGCTTTTGTCAAATTAAATGACCGTCCTAAGTCGGTATCGTAATTGCACTACAATCAAATATTTTTGTTATGTGTTAAATGTTCTATTATATTATTTATATTCATGTATTGTATGGCTCCATGGTGACTTCTGCCACATAACTGAGCCGGTAACTCCTCTTTTTTCTTTTTTATCACAAGGATTCCTTGTGCGAAAGATGGAAACTCTATCACATACTATTCAAAAGTTATGGGTAAGGTCTAAGTTTTGCGGACAAACAGACAGACAATCTAACGGACAGAACACAAACTACACATTCCAAATTACAGATGCATAATACCGACGATTACATGTATGTGAGAGAGGCTTGTATGTAAATATATATGTAGGTATGCAGCATCGTATGATCCTTATACAAATACTGGAAAGAGCTTCCCAAGATAATAACACTTAAGTTTTTAAAAAGTATGTCAGATATGCCAAAGTTAGAGTCATAAGGTAAAAATTGTTGATAATAGTGGTAAGGTCTTGCTACAAGGAATATATACGAACACTCTATCACTTACAAATCAAAAGTTATGAACAAGATGTAAGATTTGCAAAAGAAGACGGTTTTCAAATATACCAAGTGAAAAGGTCTTATCACAAGGATTCCTTGTGCGAAAGATGGAAACTCTATCACATACTATTCAAAAGTTATGGGTAAGGTCTAAGTTTTGCGGACAAACAGACAGACAATCTAACGGACAGAACAAAAACTACACATTCCAAATTACAGATGCATAATACCGACGATTACATGTATGTGAGAGAGGCTTGTATGTAAATATATATGTAGGTATGCAGCATCGTATGATTCTTATACAAATACTGAAAAGAACTTCCCAAGACAATAACATCTTCTCTTCAGTGATACTTCTCGCAAAACTTGTAGGGATCTCTTGGTTCCTTTACCCGTTTTTTATTGTTGTTGTTGTTGTTGTTTGGTTTTTGTTTTGTTTTTGTTTTTGTTTTGTTTTCACATGTTAGGTCCACTCTCTAGATCCATCAATTGTTAAACGAATTTTGAATGTCGCTTCAAATAATTTCCACAAAGGAAATTAAAAATGTTATTTCTTAAATGTAATTTTATCAAAATTATGTTTTTATATCTGCATTTGCTCGACATGTAGGTGATTTAGAGTGGCAATGCCTGTCTAGATCTTAAAACAGAATATCGCCCAGCGATAGCAAGCTAGAGCAGGTAGCTCCAGTCTAGTAGGTGATGATGTGTCCTAATGATTCTCATTTAGGACCAGAGTAAAGAGATATATTTAATTTGCAAAATAAACCACAAGTCCTCATGTGGGGAAATCAGATTTTGTCAAATAAACATGGTAACACATTATGCATATTTAGTTTCATCCACTTGTTGTAATATTCGAACCAAACCGGATTTTATCTCTACAAGGAGGAGGGGAAGCGTACTGATCTGAAGGGGGGGGGGGGTTAAACTATACTAGGTCGTTTATCCGTGGGGGATTATCTATGCTGGGTCGGTTTTTCCGTGGGGGAAGAGGCGTACCAGTACAGCTTTTCCCGAGGGGAAGATTTATACTAGGTCGGTTTTTACCGGGATGGGGGCGGGGTGGTGTTCTATACTGGGTCGGTTTATCCGGGTGGGAAGCCTATGCAGGGTGGGGGGGGGGGTCTATGTTACAACACCGGCATTGGTTGGTTTCATATTCAGTATCAACCTTCATCTATATTTCTTCCAACGCAGAAATTACCTCATTTGTTTATCTTATTATTCTTTAGATATCGAAACAAACAAAACAATTGTCGCATATTCAACCTATATATAATTAATTCTATACGGCAAGAAAAGTAAACAAAATGCAAAAATCCAGACTCTCATTTAAACTTTATTCTACAAAGCTATTTCCGTGCCATTTTAAAGAAAAAGAAAAAGAAGTTATCTCGTACGAACGAAAAATTATCTGATGCACAGTAAAACACTCATAGTCATGCATTATGTCATTAATGATTAATATTAATTGGTGAGGTTACTGAGTCAAGTTAGGTTGATTTCAGTGGCTTAAGGCATAAATATAAAAAAAAAAGGAGATGAAGTTCCAAATCAAATGTTACAAACTTTAGATCTGCCATTTATTATACTGATAGACAGAAATAATCTGTATAGTGTATTGCAACCAAATTCAGGCCAAGCACAGGGGCACGGTCAAGCACAGGGGCACGGTCAAGTGTAGCTCTTGTTTATGTAATCATTTAAAAGATCAAACATCCGCTACGAAAGAAATTGTTAGAAAATGTTAAAAGATTACTTGATGTACGATATTCCATTTCTTTTTATCGGTTAAAACACACTGTCGACTATTACATATGATAGTTTCTCGTTCGAACGAGATAAAAAAATATTTTCTTCTTAAAATGGCAGGAAAACGGCATTGCATTATTCAAATCATTTTAACATACATATTATTTTAAAGTGGACTGCACCACATGTCCTGAAATCTTTACTCATATTAGATTGCTCCTGCTCTTTCACGCCTAAGTTGAGCACTGATCCATGTGATCTGTACAGGCGTATGTACGACTCATCATCGTCAACAATATCCAGGTGACGGCATTTATTAAAATAGTCCATTAGAGAAGAGGCAGAAATAAATATACTTCTGACACCTGACCTATTCCTGTGTGATAGAGGGGCATGTGGGTGATATGTTATAAAAGTAACAAAGTTTTGTTTACGTGGCACGGGTGATGTGATGCCCGTCGTACGGTATTGTCACAATGTACTTATATAAGACATACATGTATTCTAATAATCACGTTGAGTTATTGGTTGATTGATTGGCTATTTGCTAGATGTTTTACGTGAAGTTGTTAGTTGATTGGTTGGTTATTTGCTTGATGCTTTACGTTAAGTTGTTGGTTGATTGGTTGACTATTTGCTTGATATTTAACGTTGAATTATTGGGTGATCGATAAGTTATTTGCTTGACGTTTAACGTTGAGTTATTGATGGTTGATTGGTTATTTGCTTGATGTTTTACGTTGAGCTATTGGTTTATTAGCTGGTTTTTTGCTTGATGTTTAACGTTGAGTTGTTGGTTGATTGATTGGTTATTTGCTTGATGTTTTACGTGGAGTTGTTGGTTGATTAGTTGATTATTTGCTTGGTGTTTTACGTTGGGTTATTGGTTGATTGATTGACTACCATATTTGCTGGATGTTTTATGTTGAGTTTTTGGTTTATTAGTTGACTATTTGCTTGGTGTTTTACGTTGAGTTGTTGGTTGATTGATTGTTGGTTATTAGTTGAGTATTTGCTTGGTGTTTTACGTTGGGTTATGGGTTGGTTGATTGGTTGGTTATTTGCTTGATGTTTTACATTGGGTTATTGGTTGATTGATTGACTACCGTATTTGCTTGATGTTTTATGTTGAGTTGTTGGTTGTTTGGTTGGTTGTTTGCTTCATCCTTTATGAGAGCAGGGGTGATCAATCACTTCCCCATTGTTGTAAAATCCGGCAATCGAATTTGGATCGCCTGTCCTGCGACGTCAATAGTTTTGTTAAAAGTATCGTTCTGGCAAATTTAACATAATTTACAAAGCAAGAAAGTGAACACAAATAATTTCCATCATCTCGCATCTTCGATCATCTTCAGAATTTTACGCCAATGTGAAATATAAATGACAAAAACTGAAAATAATAACATGACGAAAAACGAAAAATGTTATGCAGTGCTTAGTATCATTAACGTATGGTTAATTATTATAAAAACGTAATCATCTAGGCTTTAAAGACATCAGACTTCTGGCGTCAAATGCATATCACGTGACGTCACATAATGGCATCTAGAGCCATCGTGATACTGAAAACACTTAAAATACATTCCAATACTATCGGATATAGAAAGGCTGGACAGGACAAGTACACCGACTTTGTCACAGTACAAAAAAGTGTGGAATAAATTGAATGCTGTTCTTTATTTTCTAGGACACTGGATTACGAGACAAGTTTTGATTACTTAGTGCACTGCATACTATGAAGGACACTGGATTACAATACGAGTTTTGATTACATAGTGCATTGCATACTATGCATCAGACCTGTAAATAATTCGAGGTTATTGTACTGCCATTCTCGCATTAGGCGTAGTCCCTCATTAAGCTGTCAAGATGTAAACAAGGAAATGATAACAAGATATTGACAGGTTATAACAACTAATCAAGAATAAACGTAAACATAAATACACTACTTAAGGTGCGGGTCTAGGACTCAGAGAAAGTAAAGGGGTGTGGTGAAGCAAAAGAAGCAAAACACTGCAAGGGGATATTTTTTTTAAAGTATTCGGGCTTTTGTTTTGCAAATAGAATAGAATGGAGAATGTAAGGAGATGTCCTTACCTTACTGAATTTGGATTCATCATGTTGTTAAGTTGGATTGACCACATCGTTACTGTTGAACAAAAAGCAGAAAGACCAACATTTCAAAATTCAACACAAGTTAACCCCTAAATATGAATCACAAAACAAAGAGTTATCAGATTTGTTTGTGAAACACTGATTCCATGGACAAACACAAAATCTAGAAATATTCTAAGGTCAAAGTTACTATGTTAAATGTTGTATGCCAATGGATAAGTATTGTCACGAGGAGTGATCAAGTAAAACGAAGGCTTGTATGTAATCGTTAAAAATATGGCTAGCATCAAAACTTTGGAAAATCTTGCAAATATCACACAAGCATGCCAATTTAGATTGTCGTCGAGTACAGAAACAAGTACTTTTTGGTGGGTCTTTGGATAAGAAAAAGGAGGGAAGTTTGCTCGATTTCAAATAGTCTTATCACGTCCGATGTTGTTTATGGAAGTGGGTGGTTTCAAAAACGTATTATTGTCTGACAAATCCATTGTTTTAGTCTAATTATTATGATATTTTAATATCAATTTTGAGCCAGTGGCAAAAAGAATGTAGCACTATGTTCTGATTGTAATGAATGGAATTTTCCCCTTTCTTCTCTTTCAAGTTTTATTTGACATTTTCTCCAAAAGAAAAAAAAAGGCGATGAGAATGTGTTTTGATACAATGAGCAACAGAGCACTAATATTTACTGCTGATGTATAACGATAATCAATCTATTAACGGAACCGCCCACAAGAACTCATAAGGTGTTCGTAGATAAATAAAAACTTACGGGAGTATATCTGTTGTTTTTGTTTCCTCCCCAGATATGGTAGGGGGCGTTAAGTGCTTGTCCATCCTTCTGTCCTTCTGTTCTCACGTCCTTCCGTCACATATTTGGTTTCCGGACGATAACTCAAGTATCGTTCATCATATTCAAATCAACTTTGGATATATGCGTAGTTATTGAGAGAGGATGGATCCTATCGATTTTGGGATTAAAGGGTCAAAGGTCAAGGTCATAGTTAACAAAAATAGACTGTAATTATTGGTTTCCGGATGATAACTCAAGTACCTTTCATCATCTTCAAACCAAATTAGATATATACTCACTTATCAAGAGAGGAAGAACCCTATTGATTTTGGGGTGCAAAGGTCAAGATAATAGCTGATAGAAAATACTGAAATTATTTGTTTCCAGGTTATTTTTATATATATCATATATCATTAATTGTTCATCAGAATTTGATCATATTTCACATACTTTATAGGTCAAATTCTTCAAAAAAGAGGTATTTCAAAGTCTTATCGAAAGGGAAGGATGCCTTTAGATTTTAGGGTCAATACGTCAAAAAGGCAAGGTCACGACTGGTAATATTTACAGGAGTTATGTTCTATGAACCTTATAATTGAAACGTTGGTTGGAAAAGCGTTGTTGCTGCTATGAAATAGACCACAGCGGAGGCATATGTTTTACAAATATGCTGTAGTTGCTGTGGTAGTGGTAGGAATGTTGTGGTTAATATGTATGTGTATAGTTATATATGAATGACAGTCAGTCTTTAGGAAATATTGGTGACTTACAACGAATATGAAAACATCATACCAAAGACATGACAAGTGATATAAAAACATCTTACCAAAGACATGACAAGTGGTATGAAAACATCTTACCAAAGACATGACAAGTGGTATAAAAACATCTTACCAAAGACATGACAAGTGGTATGAAAACATCTTACCAAAGACATGACAAGTGGTATTTTCTGAAATATTTAAAATTAAATTATTTCTTTTCAAAAGCAAAATTGCATATTGAAAATCGTAAACAAAACCCACATAAGTGTACATTTGCGTTCCACTGTACATCAGTGTATGTATTCTTTACTAGATCGATCAAACTCTGTTTGCTAGTATGGTGTATCATAAACAACATCTAAAATGATTATAGAAAATTATAATATTCCAATTGAGGGACCTTATTGTGTCTGAAGCTGACACATGTAGACTAACATTACATCACACTACTATCGAGATCTCGGAGGGGGATTCTATATCTATAAACACTACAGCACACTAATGACGTGATCTCGAAGGAGGATTCCATCTCTATAAACAACACAGCACACTAATGACGTGATCTCGGAGGAGGATTCCATCTCTATAAACAACACAGCACACTAATGACGTGATCTCGGAGGAGGATTCCATCTCCATGAACACTACAGCACACTAATGACGTGATCTCGGAGGAGGATTCCATCTCCATAAACACTACAGCACACTAATGACGTGATCTCGGAGGAGGATTCCATCTCTATAAACAACACAGCACACTAATGACGTGATCTCGGAGGATGATTCCATCTCCATGAACACTGCAGCACACTAATGACGTGATCTCGAATGAAGATTCCATCTCCATAAACAACACAGCACACTATTGATGTGATCTCGGATGAAGATTCCATCTCCATAAACAACACAGCACACTAATGACGTGATCTCGGAGGATGATTCCATCTCCATGAACACTGCAGCACACTAATGACGTGATCTCGGATGAAGATTCCATCGCCATAAACACTACAGCACACTAATGACGTGATCTCGGACGAAGATTCCATCTCCATAAACATTACAGCACACTAATGACGTGATCTCGAATGAAGATTCCATCCCCATAAACAACACAGCACACTATTGATGTGATCTCGGATGAAGATTCCATCTCCATAAACAACACAGCACACTAATGACGTGATCTCGGAGGATGATTCCATCTCCATGAACACTGCAGCACACTAATGACGTGATCTCGGATGAAGATTCCATCTCCATAAACACTACAGCACACTAATGACGTGATCTCGGAGGAGGATTCCATCTCCATGAACACTTCAGCACACTAATGACGTGATCTCGGAGGAGGATTCCATCTCTATAAACACTACATCACACTAATGATGTGATCTCCGAAGAGGATTCCATCTCCATGAACACTACAGCACATTAATGCCGTAATCTCAGAGGAGGATTCCATCTCCATGAACACTGCAGCACACTAATGATGTGATGTCGGAGGAGTATTCAATCTCCATAAACAACACAGCACACTAATGACGTGATCTCGGATGAAGATTCCATCTCTATAAACACTACAGCACACTAATGACGTGACCTCGGAGGAGGATTTCATCTCTATAAACACTACAACACACTAATGACGTGATCTCGGAGGAGGATTCCATCCCTATAAACACTACAGCACACTAATGACGTGATCTCGAATGAAGATTCCATCTCTATAAACACTACAGCACACTAATGACGTGATCTCGAATGAAGATTCCATCTCTATAAACACTACAGCACACTAATGAGGTGATCTCGGAGGAGGATTCCATCTCTATAAACACTACAGCACACTTATGACGTGATCTCGGAGGAGGATTCCATCTCTATAAACACTACAGCACACTAATGACGTGATCTCGGAGGAGGATTCCATCTCTATAAACACTACAGCACACTAATGACGTGATCTCGGAGGAGGATTGTCTTATTTATGTGGCGCCGAACGTCTGGATAATGTATGATCAGTTATGAAACTTTGCTACTTTTTTATTTATTATATTATGTTGTTGGTGTCATGTACATAATGAAGAATGTGCAACACCTATTTTATCTTCATTAATAATTATTGACTTTTCTTGAGTCTGTTCTTTTTCAGGATTTGATGATGTATAATACTTCTACGTTGAGTTAGAAGTTCATTATGATATATCAGTAATATTTGTTCGTTGACCTTTATATTGACGGATATATATCACTTAGTTTATGGGATTTGAGAAAGATCAACTCAACTCCTAAAACAATAAGTTGATATTCCCCGGTGTAATACACGTGATCTATGAAAAAAGTGGCCCAATAATTCCCCTTTTTCATATCTTTGTTATTGTACAAAATGTTGAAAATGTACGAAAGCCGATTAGACTCACTTACTAAGAAAAAAATTTATATGTTATCTCGTTATTACGAAATAATTAACTCGTTATTTCGAGATCTTTTCTCGTTATTTCGAGATCTTTTCTCGTTCTTTCGAGATAATTACCTCGTTATTTCGAGATTTCTCGAGAAAATACCACTTGTCATGTCTTTGGTAAAATGTTTTCATACCACTTGCCATGTCTTTGGTAAGATGTTTTCATACCACTTGCCATGTCTTTGGTAAGATGTTTTCATACCATTTGTCATGTCTCCTCCGAGATCACGTCATTAGTGTGCTGTAGTGTTTATGGAGATGGAATCTTCATCCGAGATCACGTCATTAGTGTGCTGTAGTGTTTATGGAGATGGAATCTTCATCCGAGATCACGTCATTAGTGTGCTGCAGTGTTCATGGAGATGGAATCATCCTCCGAGATCACGTCATTAGTGTGCTGTGTTGTTTATGGAGATGGAATCTTCATCCGAGATCACATCAATAGTGAAATTACGAGATAATTATCTCGGTTTTTTTAGATAATTATATCGTTATTTCGAGATCTTTTCTCGGTATTTCGAGATCTTTTCTCGTTATTTCGAGATCTTTTCTCGTGATTTCGAGATGATTAACTCGTTATTTCGAGATAACTAACTCGTTATTTCGAGATCTTTTCTCGTTATTACGAGATCTTTTCTCGTTATTACGAGATAATTAACTCGTTATTTCGAGATCTTTTCTCGTTATTACGAGATAATTAACTGGTTATTTCGAGATCTCTTCTCGTTATTTCTAAATAATTATATCGTTATTTCGAGATCTTTTCTCGTTATTTCGAGATCTTTTTTTCGTTATTTCGAGATCTTTTCTCGTTATTTCGAGATGATTAACTCGTTATTTCGAGATAATTAACTCGTTATTTCGAGATCTTTTCTCGTTATTACGAGATCTTTTCTCGTTATTACGAGATAATTAACTCGTTATTTCGAGATCTTTTCTCGTTATTATGAGATAATTAACTGGTTATTTCGAGATCTCTTCTCGTTATTTCTAAATAATTAACTGGTTATTTCGAGATCTTTTCTCGTTATTACGAGATAATTATCTCGTTATTTCGAGATAATTAACTCGTTATTTCGAAATCTCGAAACAACGAGTTAATTATCTCGAAATAACGAGAAAAGATCTCGAAATAACAAGATAATTATCTCAAAATAACGAGTTAATTATCTCGAAATAACGAGAAAAGATATCGAAATAACGAGTTAATTATCTCGAAACAACGAGAAAAGATATCGAAATAACGAGTTAATTATCTCGAAATAACGAGAAAAGATCTTGAAATAACGAGAAAAGATCTCGAAATAACGAGTTTATTATCTCGAAATAACGAGAAAATATATGAAACTTTTTTCTAAGTAAGTGAGTCTAATCGGCTTTCGTAAAAATGAGATTAACAAATGCAAATAATAATATTGATAATAATAAATTAAAAAGAAACCCTGAAACCCCAGAATGGTTTCAGGTATGAGCAGTTAAAACCAATACTGCTGTGGGGAAACAAAGATGGGATCATGTGCTCTGGGAGAGTAGTCATCCGCTGTAAGCCCCTATCTATTATAATGTGAATGATAACATATAGCTGTTGTAAGTTTGAATAACTTACCATCCAATAGATAAATCAGTATATTAGGTAATGAAAACATGAAATAGCAAACAGGGTCATCATAGCGAGAGTAAAAATTATGTAAAGCTGTTATTTGCACCAGTGATAAATTTAGGATTTTATTCACTGCGGAGAGAGCATGTGTCACCCCTCTGACCCAGTTTGATAGATGTAAATGTAGTACGTTACAGCAGAGAAGTATTAAATTTGTTGGAATATTTTCTGGGGATGGGTGTTACCTTGCAATTTTTAATATTTGACGCGCTTTCTTCATGAGCAAAATTAATATTCGGTTGGTTAAGTGACTTTTGGTTAATAGCCAATCGGAACATCATCGCCATTTTATACAAAAATATATCTTTTTTGTGTACGGAAATGGTCGAGTTGTTATATTATGACTGAATGATAGTGTGATATAAGTCCTTGTAAAACTTTTAGAATACAGAATGCTACGCCAAGAAGGACCAATTATATTCTACAATTGTTTCTTCTGGCAAGACGATAAACCTTAATTAGTGTTTATAAACTGAAACTTGAGAATAAAAAGATTACCAACAAGCACGGCCACACCACTACCAAAAGTTAACCAGTGAATGGTTGGTTATCTCAGCAAATCTCTTAAAAATAAATAGTGGGTTGATTGCTTAATTATTGTTTCACGTCACTCCACGACTATTTCACGTACATGGTGACGGTATCTACTTGATGCATTGCATAGAAATTTACACCTCTGTAACGGACCCTCCCGAAGAAGTGGGGAATCTTTTACGTGCCACGCATACCGTGACACGGGACCTCTGTTTCTACTGTCCAATTTGAAAGACAGGTCACCGATGTGCCTACGGCGGAAGTCGAACCCGGGACCCTTTGGTCACCTTATCCACTGAGCCCACCGACTTAAAACATATAGTAGATGATATGGCTAGTAATTTTAAAAGTACATTTCCATACCAAATGCAGGCTAATCTGTACGTCTGATAAACTCGCTATTGCCTACCTTATGTACTGAATGGGCTAAATGAGCCCAAATATAAACTATTAGCTGAAAAGGAAGTGATACTGGAGATTTATATGTCTGTGGATGATCATCATGGTCTTTATATGTCTGCTAATTATCAGTCACATGGCTGCACAATACAAATTTTAAAACGTTATTCTGTTTTTAAAATTCTTGGCAGTTTTATCAAACATCCCATTCCGGCCCACACTTTGGTGCTTGCACCAAATTGTTTCTTGTCGACTTTGTTATGGGACTTGCGTGTTTTCTACGATTTTGTTTTATAACAAAAGGATTACAACACTGTCTAATACAGGCGATAACATGATGTTATGTTAGAAAACAGATTACATAATGTTGAGAAGATTTTTGGAAATCTTTATGCAATACTAAGGTAAAGCAGAGGTAAACCTTTATCAATTTGCATACTTTTGGATTTGTTGTCACGGCGAAATGGGAGCTGGGGAATATTGCATTTGTGAAAAAATCAAAAATGATATGAAAAAATCTTATTGAATCTCTTTATATTACTCCATTATGACTGGCGTCATGCCTACCACAAAAATATCATTTTAAGTACAATGAATATCTTATAGTACAAGTGCGCATGAAGACACAAAGACACGGTCTTTATACACATATTGATCATTTTATATTTTCAGGAGAACATTTCAAATGCACTCTAGGTAAGCCACTATTCTACTGATGAATTTTAAAAAGCATCACATGCATGCATATTCAAATATCATTTCAAAGTGAATATACCAAAATTGTATTACAGTGTTGCATCCAGATTAAGGGAAGTGAAACGGTGGAGAAAGTAATCCAGACCTGAAAAACACATGAAGTAAAATTTAAATAACTTTGAAGAAGGTAGCTTAATGGTAAACTGAAGTACAAGTTAACTCTGTAGTCAAATAGTGATATAGCAAAGCAGTCACAAAGTCATTTTAAACTGCACTTAATATAAAGTAATGATTGCACCAAACTGTGAGTATGGGTACATATATGTTCCATGTACATTTATCTTTTCCTACCAATTTTCTTGTCGGACATTTATGGCTGTCTATACTCGTACAGAACATTCTGAATCATACACCATGTCATAGGTCCTCGCTTCATGATCTTTTCTAGATATCAAACTCTGTCAGATCTTTGAAATGATCTCATTTCTTTACTTATCATTATTATTATTATTATTGTTATTTTATTATTATTTTTCATAACTTCATTTTTTCTTACAAACCCCCTCCCCCCACAAATATATATATATATATATATATATATATATATATATATATATATATATATATATATATATATATATATATATATATATATATATATATATATATATATATATATATATATATATATATATATATATATATATATTATTGCCCTTTTGTTTTGTTCATTTCCACATCTGAAAATTCTTAAAATTCTTGCAAAAGATATTTGTATGCAATGCGTCTTTGGGTCAAATCTAAATGAATACATAGATGTTTGCGGGAGCGTAAATGAAATCATGACATGAATTTAATCTGACTTATATTTCGAAGTTTAGATAGTAGACGCAGACTCTCATTGACATAAATATAGATATGTATTTGTGTTAATGCCCTACTAAAACCAATAAATGTTCTATTGTCACATCTGAATATCACTTCCTTATGTTTATTAATTGGAGCCACCTTCAGTTATGCACTTGACAGAAATATCCGATATCTGATAGGTAATCACTTGTATTATTTGTTAAGATATTTGCTGTTTTGTTTATGTATTCATTCAATAAACTTTGTAACACCTTTGATAAATGTTATATATCCTTCTTAGATCTTTATCTAAATTTTTAAAACTGACTTTTCAGCAATATTTCTATTATGTCTCGAATAATATACTTCAAATTTACTTTGACAAAAATTGATAAATATTTTTAAACCTAAGGAGTATCTCCTTCATGTATAACTCTGTCCTTATATTGGTTCTTTGACGATTACGTTTAGGTCAGTATAGTAATTTGATTGTTCTTCATATATTCATTCTTTAAATTTCCAAAGCTTTGGTATTAAGCATCTTTCTCTTCATAGTTATCATAATGCGCATATGATACATCATATTGATATTTGTATATATCTTAATATTTGATACAAATTAAGGAGGGTCATGAGGTTCCGATTACTTCATCGGTTTTAAGAGTAGTAAAACGTAATGGACGTGGATAATATGACCCAGAGATCATCGCAAAGACCATCAATCTTGTATTATATTGGGCCTTATACACTTTGGCATCTTGTTATCCAGAATGTTGAATGATATCCTTGGTTGAGATCTATTCCGACCATCTTAAACGCCGAATTTGACACCAATACTTGGTATTTAACTGATTAGACAATTTCCAACGGATTCAAGAGACGAGTGTTGCTAGCAAGCAATGCTTAGATGCTTACCCTTCCAGGTCATCTAATCTCACCCCCCTTTTTGGGGTGGGAGGGGAGGGGAAGGGGTGTTCACTCATTAATAAATGTTCTTTGTTTAGTTTTGTTTTTCTTATTTGATTTTATTTTGCTGACTTTACATGCCTGTCGATTTGATGAGCTTTGGTTTACTGGATTGGTTTTATCCATACCTAAACTATTCCTTGAGAGTTGCATCCTGCCTAACAGGGATTTCAATGACGGACCCTGTCTTAACCTTTAAAGAGGAGATTAGGTCCTGATTCTCGTCTCTCTGAATGTTATGCAGGAATCCTATAGATAAGGGACCTGAGCAGAGACGGGCAAAGCAGGGTTGGCTCATGTTGATGTCACTTGATATTTTTGATATTCATAATGTGTCCATAATTATTTAATTTTACATGTAACATGGATTTTTATTTTTTTGAAAATTAGTGGTATATCTCATCTACTAAATTTTTTCTCTGACGACGTTATTTCCCGCGTTTTCTTATCTGTGACATCAATATTCACACCACGGCGGCAGCAATATAGAGATGTTCAGAAATAGTGTATACATAACGTACCAATTTCTGAGAATATAAAACATGCTTGAAAGGATTAAATGAAAAGGAATGAATCTAATTTGTTTTTCGTTGGATGGAGGTATACCACGAAAAAAGGACGCAAAACTAATGCATCATGCGCTACGTGCAATAATGCAGTTTTCCGCCTTTTTTCCTGTGGTATACATCCATTCAACGAAAAAAAGTAGATTAATTCCATAAATATTATTTCCATATTTTTACATGCGAGTGCTTTAATTGTGCTATTATTGTGAGGAGGAAAGATGTGCCCGTAAACTGATCAACCACAACACATAATCCAGTGATAATTCTCATTTTAATTGACCGTCTTGTGTCGGTACCATAGCTGCGTTACAATGGAATAATTTTGTATGTCTTTTTGTGTGCTTATTCTTTTATCATCTGCATGTAGGGGTGGCCATTCTCTTAAAACTCAATCAGATGTCTTCTTTCCATTTTTATAACCTATTATACAATTTACGGCTTTGTCGGTGTCCTCTATTCAAAGGTCATATTTTATATCATTACGCATTATATGTGTGTATTTACATGTATTACAAAATTTATCAGATTGAAATTTCTTCATACAAGTGTATACATTTGTACATAATTACAACAATTATGTAATCACCTTGCTCGTAAAGGCAAAGTCTATGTACAATAATGCATAACCAGCTATCAATTAATATTAATTATCGTGAGGCATTTTCTACATACAGATATACTGTATGTTATACGGTATATATCTTTTATTAATGAATCCACGTGACTGTTCGTCAATTCTATCAACTTTGTACATGTCTAAGACAGTAATTTTATTTATAGAGTCTCTGTACAGATAATGGTAAACACTTTCAGGATTATATTTATGAAATATTACTTTTACACTGCAATATTATATGCTAATACTTTTGATTTATTCAAAATGAGCTTTGTTCTATGTTTGTCGTTACATTTAAATTTTGAAATAATAGAAACTATCACGTGTTTTCAGTAAGTAAGCATCTCCCACTAGGTTAGTGACATCCGCCGGGTATGTCCAAAAGTGTAAGCGACACAGGTATCCACATTAAATAAATCAGGACTCTTATCGAATAGAAAGTGTCAGTTC
Source organism: Pteria penguin (assembly GCA_035048485.1). Classification (NCBI taxonomy): domain Eukaryota; kingdom Metazoa; phylum Mollusca; class Bivalvia; order Pterioida; family Pteriidae; genus Pteria; species Pteria penguin. The sequence continues at coordinate 13,505,616 of CM068586.1, read as the reverse complement.
ACATAGCATCAGGGTCTAGGGTATTATAACACTGTATTGAAAGTGTACATCGGGACCAGGATATTAATTTATCCAAATTCTCCGTGAGGGAATGTATGTCAAGATGTACGCCAACAATATAGGAACTAAAATGTATGTATGAATTTAACAACTTCCAAGTCTTTTCTGTCCCCATACAAAGTAAATCACCAGTGAAACCCTTTCAGTTCCTGATGGAACTAACATTTAGTGTGTGTTTGTGTCAAAATGGAAAAGGATAGAGTAGAAAATACTGTAACGAAATGTTTTCATATGAGACTATCGACATATGTTTCATGCAAATTGACGAAATATGAAGCATTTTACATATATATTATTCAACTACATGGATTTATTCAAATAGAGCAAGATACCAGTGAAACAAAAATCAATTAAAAAGAAAATGATATATTTTATCAATATTACATATATCTTATGCCAAAAAATCATGTAACTGTCACAGCACCGGAAATAAATATTTAAATGGCTATAATTAATGCAGTATTCCTTACATGACAAGCATAGGTAGTTTTTGACAGCCTAGAATTTAATAAGATATTTCTGTTTAATTCTTAATTGGATTTATTTACCGACTAATATTTATGTTTCATTTATAATGCATATTGTGTACGTTAATTATTGACACTTTGAGTTAAATGTTGATTTCTTCTTTTGTTTTTGCATTCTCCATATGATTTATGTACTACGATACCGTGGCGGTACCTCTTGTAACAGTGCACAGATTTAGCAACACAAGAGATCCAAAACGAAAAGAGGATTATTTAGTATGACAAGGCCCTCCACATAGAAGCATCTATTCCATCTTAACGATATAATCTAAAACCGGTCTCCACAGTCATAGACCAATTAGAACTAGAAACTTTCATATCACTAACCCAGCACATTTACTCTGTAACTACCACTGTATAGTATACAGCTCATTGCTTATTTACACTTCATTGGGATATGTTTTGATGTGTTTCATAACATATTTAGTACTAGTAAACCTTTATGTACTTACTGAGGTTTCTTTTACTTTCCACCCATTTTATTCAAAATAATGATCAGGTGATAAGAGTCCCTCGGTCAGTATCTTATAAAATATCTTAGAAAATATATCCAACAGGAATCGAACTAAACTTTCCGATCATTAATTGACAAAGCAACCGATAAACATTGGATCAACAATAACTAGAATAAACATTATCAAAACCACAGTCATATTAATGAATTTGTTCCTTCTACAAATTGTTTCATACATGTATTCGTAAAATCATATTAATAGTTATTAATATCATGACTTACACCTTTCATCCATTTATCTATAAATTGAATTAATTAAGACAGGGAAACACTACGTCTAATGCATGTTAGTTTTAACGTACCGCCAAATGATAAAGGTAAATTTGAACCCCAATGACGGGCAATGACAAACAAACCTGGGCCATAATCGCTTTGTTTAAATTATGTCTCGTGCGTGATCAGCCTTTTCAAACGTCGTCATCGACGAGACCGGAGAATTTACATACTTCATTGTCTCAAACATCCTGTTTTGGACATTTATATTTTTCAGGTACTTGTCATAGAAAGCGTGAAGAGGAAATTTGGACTGTCGGACTTTAACGGATATCATGAAGTGGCCATTTAGTATTGTTGTTTTGTGTATTGTTCTTCAGAATTATGTAACATATGGTATGTACCAGAATATCATATTTTATTATCGTATCATAGAATTAATAATTGTAAATTTATACTAATTTGTATGTTGAAATGAAGACTTATCTACAACAAGCCAGTATTAATAGATGTGAATTAAGTGCATTAAGTGAATGAAATTTTACGGATAATTTCAGCTTATTGAAAATGTCTATTCCTTCTTAATTTGTTTTTACACAGATAAAATATATTTATTCATCTCATCTGCTTGTTAATATTACATAACATAAAATAATGATAACAAAAATATTAGTGAAAATAATTCGGAATTTTTTTAGTGTTTCTTTAAAACGGAAGGCTTTTTCTTTTTTAATTTGTGATCGCTTATATGAATATTATCAAGCATGACCTTAAGATGATTGAGTATAAGTGAGTGGAAAGTTTTGTTAACATATAATGATCGTTCTGTAATATACGTATGACCAATCTCCTTAAGCGTCGACATTCAACCGTAACAAATGACAACAGTTATACATATAAACAAGACAAGTAGTCTGAATTTTAAAAAAATAAATAAAGCAAAACTGAAGGAATAAAAATAGGTGATACCAAATCAGTACATAATCAACGTATTCACTTAACAAGTGCCCGTCATATATGAAAGCATTAATAATCTGTACTTTTTACACTTGATCCCATTCTGTTTTAAAACAATCAGAATGTAAACCTCATTAAACATAAGCACTATTAAAGTCATGCTATAACATTTAAGTGTGATACATTAATAGAAACCTTTCTCATATATTTATCACTTGATTCCTTTCCAGCACAATTTCCATGGATGCGACGGGGTCCTTTTCCTATGTTTCCTAGATTTCAACCTCCATTTAGTCGTCCGCCACAGCAACCACAAGCTGCTAGGCAGTCAGTTATTCAAGCTCGAAATGGGGAACGACTGCGGCTTCTTCCTTCATCTTTAGCGACCAACACACAAATATCTCGACGTTTTAATCAACAAAGTAGACGTCCATTGGAGAACAACATTGATTTAAGTCAGTTGCCTGATTTTAATTCCAGGTTTGGAGCTGCAGCAGGAAGTCAGTTGATAAACCAATTAAGTAGTGCACCGAGTGAAAATGGAATCAATGGACAAAGGCGGACACAGACAGCGTTTGGATCTGGATTTCAAAATCAGGCAAGACCAAATACAGCTGCAAATAACTTTGCAAATCGGTTCCAACGCACACAAACGCAAAATCCAGTGACTCAATCACGTTTTCGTCAGTTTGGAAGCAACGTTCAATCACAGAATAATCAACCAAGTAGAACTCAGATAACATTTCCATCTCAAGCGAATATTCCCTTACAAACTCAACAGATTGCCAGGCAGCGACAATTTGCTACTTTTCCACAAAACCCATTTCAATTAGCAAGTTTTCCAAATCAGTTTATTCAAAATCAAAGAAATTCTGGAATGCCATTCCAGCCACAGGGAGTTGCTCAGTTTCCACAACAGCAACAAAGAACCACAGCTCAACAACAACAAATGCAGCGACAACAAGGAATACAATCAGCATTCGCTCGCAATATCCAACCCCAGTTCCCAGGGATGGCACAACCTAATCCCTTTTTAACACAAGGTGCCACTCAACAAGGTGCAAATCAGCAACGTACTATGCCACAGGTGCCTACTAGACAATTTCCTTCTCCACAACAAATACAACGGCAACCCCAACAGTCTTTACAAGGTCTTCAGAACCTTTTGAATCCGCTATCTCCATCAACAGCAGGTCAACAACCACCAACTGCTGCACAATCATTCCCAAGTGCTGCCCAACCATTCCCAAGTGCTGCCCAACCATTCCCAGGTGCAGTACAACCCTTCCCTGGTGTTGCACAACCATTGCCAGGTGCTTCCCAGCCATTGCCAGGTGCTGCACAGCCATTACCAGGTGTTGCACAAACATTGCCAGCTGCTGCACAACCATTACCAGGGGTTTCACAGGCTCTCCCGGGTGCTACAGGAGCAGGAACACCCTCTTCAGTTAGTGCAACACCTGGGTCTACAGCGTCAGGAAATCCTTTGTTTTCAGAATCAGCTGCATTAGCTGCACTAGGAATTAATCCGGAATCACTCAATCCAAACACTTTTAGTGGAGGATCGACATCCTCTTCTGGCACAAGTGATGGAAAAACAACTATAACAGGACCCGGAGGACAGGAATTAACACCAGTCGATCCTAATAATATTCCTCCAGGCGCTGAAGTACAGAGTTTGATTACAATTACAGATGACCAAGGAAATATCCTATACCAAGGCGTAGACTTATCTCCTGAAGAAATCGATAAAATTGCAAATGAAATTGCACAAAATTTGACGAAAGGCAACCCTGCAGGATCACCTCCTGTTGATATTGTAGACGCCGGTACAATTAACTTAGATTCTGCTGCCTCTACCGGAGCAGGACAAACATCATCAGTACCTCAACCATCTGGTGTTTTACCGCAGTCACCATCTGGTGCTTTACCTCAGTTGCCATCTGGTGCTTTACCGCAGTTACCATCTAATGATTTATCACAATTTTCTGCTTCTTCAAATAGTTTTTCTCCGTCGTCCTCTGGTGGATTATCAAACATTATCGGAGGTGGTACTACTTTTGCTGGAGGCAATCAACAATCACAGCAACCAAGTTTTCCAAGTCAGACCGTAGTTGATTTTGCCAACCCTAATTCGCAATCCAGTCAAAGCGGTTAGTTTCATGTGCAACCCGAGCTAATTTGTCTGTTGTTAGTTGTTAAACATATATTTAGACTGTAGTTTGCCATTCCCTTGGACAGCTTTGTACCAGGTTATGCTCGTCGCTTTTAAGTGTTCCTATGTATTGTGAAGCTTTTTGTGTGGAAAATATTATTAGAATAGTGCATGCATTACCATATGGAGATATTCATGTGCCCATTACTATGTTTGTGATAAATGATAAATTACTCGCTTATTACGAAGTATTTCATATTAATTATTGCTATTACGGAAAATATTAGCAAGTATCACCGTGGAGCAGTTAAGTCAATTAAAACTCATTATAAATCTTTTCATGAAGCATGAAGACGTTTTCCTACAACTGATTCGTAGAATTGGTTTATATTTGGGTTATGATTTTTATACATAGTAAAGTAGATAAAGAAACAAAGAGGTATATTGATGCTGATATCACAAGTCTAGTATCTTTTCGATGGCCTTAAAATTATAAAGTTTCTTTTTTTAAAAATCGATGTCTAAATACTTTTAATTCTACAGTTTCAAAACATAACTTCTATCGTTCTCTCTTCTTCATTTGATTATGGTGTTCATCATAGTAATATACGCTTGTATACAGTTTTCTAAAACGTTTTAAATTTTGATGCGTTTTACTGAAACAACTGAGAGATTTTATTATGCAGTTCAAACACTTAACTATGAATTTGTTTGTATATGTCGCGTTATACTTTGTAGTGAATGATGAAACAATGAGTTCTTTATCTTCATGCTGCATAGAAAGTGTCATTACGTGACAAGTGGACGAAAAGAACTATCATATGTAGATGTTTCAGAAAAACATAGGTTTACCTGTTAATATTTGATCACATTTTCTGCATACGATATAATGATTTGAAATCATTAAAATGACAGCATGACTCATTAACGCCGTAAGATATGAATAGTTCTATGAACTTTTCCATGATATTGTGTAATATTCTTTTAGAATCGAGTTATGATAAATGCATATCAAGTTTTCAGTTTTGGATGTATTTGTATGATATGTTTGTATATCGCCTCGAAAATTTGACCATTTTTCTTCATTCTGGTGTCGTTTGTCGCTTTCTTGTGCTTCTATATTTGACCACTCTTATTCTTTAGCGACCTGCATTGACCCACGGTTGATCCGAAATTTTTGAATAGTGAACGTTGTTGTTATATTTCCTACTTGTGCTTTTACATTATCAAATTTCAATTTCTCCGGGCATTCATTTATGACCCTCCTCATGCTATCAGCTTTTGTTTCAATAATGCTTATTTTCCTATATTCCTGATCCATTTTACTTGAATTTAAATGTAAGTTTATGTAACCTGAATGTATATGTTTCACCATCAATAACATTGTATAACAGCAGTGGTGTAGCTTTTTCTGCCAATTTAGTATTAAGAGACATTATCCCCGTTTTAGGGAATTTTATTTATCTTATGTGGCGTCTACAATCGACGTGCTCAGTCTACACACTTATATCAAAGGTACATGAAATATAGAGGGAAACATATCAATACTTCTGTTCAAATCCTTAACATGGAAATTTCATTTCAGTACATTACATGTTGCTGGAATTATCGTATATTCTGTTTTACTTTGTTTTATTTTCTTCGCCCATTTTACTGTGCATCCTTGGTTTAATCCTATTGACTTCTGCACAGAGAATGTGCGAACCTATTTATACTTTATCTTACTACTCTTTCGTGCATTTATGATACAATGGGCCTTGTTGAAATATATCGAACTAATCCAATATTTGAAGGGGTCATTATCGTTCTAGTCTTCTTGTCAATTTCGAGTTTGAAGTGTAATACAATTAAATCTGACAGTTGTTCGGCATGTCAATATATTGAGATTTTCCGACATTTAGAGGTTACTGCACTGCTAAATTATAACCACCGTTACGTAACAATGTCACAATCAATATCTCAGTTAAATTTAACATGGAGTAACGCTGATTTAACAGGAAAATAATCTCATTTACTGTGTTGGATTAATCTTTGTACATCTCATCAATGTTAAATATAAAGGAAGCTGGTAAATATCACTCTGGTACCCACCATAGTGTATAACGATGCACAATATTAGTTCATTGGATACAAGAAACGACCCTTTATCCTGCAAGAGTAAACTCCTGTCTGACCTACCGCAACAGTCATGTACGTACTTATCCAAGAAAGAATTATATGAACTTGCCGAATGTATATTGCAGTACGTTTATGAACAAATGAAAATAAATAAACAATACGTTGCTATAACAAATGTATTCTATTTTCTCTCACATTAATAAAATAAATATTGTGTCCTTATCATTCAATGGTTTATAAGAATTTGTTATCACTTTATATCTTGTCAATTACTGGCTCAAGGGATATTTTTTTAATTTTACACACAAAATCCATGGGGTACTTGAAACCAGTTCTGGACTGTATGTATCATTCTATCACTTTATTAGAATCGATGTGTTTCTAATCTTTAATTACTAATTTTTAGAAATAAATGGTTGACAAAATTTTTTGACGGCTGTCAAACACAAAAACGGCAAAGAAAACTTTCTTATCTGATGGTTTTTAACAAACGAAGCAATACAAATTTATGTTTATCAAAAGTTGGATTAGCATATTTGGATCATTTCATTATATAGAGTTATTTCCTATTTGAACGGGTATTTTACGTCAAACCATTGCTACGTCAACCAGTTCTATGAAAACCGGCGTAAAATTACGGAAAATGATATAGAAATTGTACGACGTCACAATGTTTGACGTATAACGAAAAGACCCGATAACGCAAGTATGATACACACTTCATATATTTGCAAAATTTTATGATACAATCATGCTCAATAAAGGCATTGGTGTACAGAAATGATTTAGAATGGTTTAGATATAAAAAGAAATCTATCGATGCTGTTAATTTATCTTTTTTGTCATCTCATTTTAACGTATGGTATACCTCTAATGGTACTTTATATTCTGGGTCTCATGAACATGAAATAGTGCCTCTCAAGTTTCAGTCTTTAGAGCCCTTATGTCTTCTCTAACTTCAAGATTCTATCACATCTTCATTCTTATTGTTGATGGTAGAAATATTGTTATTAGTAGTAATAATGACCATTGAACAAGGCTTCACTTATTTCAATAGTGAAACAAAGGCAGAGACGTCATCACATTCTATGGAAATGATAGTCCACAAATGATGTTTTCATAGGAAATTGATGATGTCATAATTGTTTACGTCAGATACCGTCTCAAATGTGAAATAACTGTGTAACAAAAAGACTCAATAATAAACATTTTTACATTTTGCCTCTCAGATTTGCGTTGTATTATTGTGACGTCACAATCAAAACATTAATGTCAGAACTTTCCACCAAGAGGCGGTTGTCGGATATAGGGCCCTTACATCATATAACAGCATTTCATACCGTGAATGGGATAATTCGATTTAGAGTTTCCTAAGTGTGGTCATGTGTTTATCTATATGTATTTGCTTCTTGAACTTGAAGAGTTGTTGCAGGACTATTGCGAGTGGTGGTGTATACAAGCAGGGGACGCTTATTCCTCTCGGACACCGTGTCTCACCTCAATTTATTTGGGGTTCGCATTTGTCTGAATATGACATTGTACGCGATATTGTCCTTTCATCCATGGACTTGAGATGGATTAACATTTTGGGGGTTTTTTGTTGTTGTTAAGATCGGAAAAATGTCTAATACTAATTCCTAAAATATATCATACATCATGTGTATCATTACAATATTTTATTCTTTCATACATTCATTCGTTTGTAAATGAAAGAGAAATATGAATAGAATTATATGCCCTATAATGATTACATTCGAACATAATATATATTTCAATTGATATACAATTAACGTGATTATAATCAATAAAACATGTAGGACTCCATATTTCCAATAAATGAAACAAACCATTCGTATTATTCATGAGAGTATGAATTTCGTATTAGCAGGTGCGACATTCAAATTGATCAATAATAAATTCGATATTTTCATCGATACTTATCTATATCTCTACTAAGAAAAATGAAACGTATGACTATACTACATTTTTATAGTCAGAAAAATAAAACTCATAAGCAATTATGATAATTATACAGTTTAAATTATTATACCGGTATATCTAAATACAAAAGTCAGATGTTAAGATACCTAACTGTCTTCGAATCAAACTATCTAATAGTATAAGACACAATAAGTAAAAAGAAAGGGACAACATGACATCTGGACCCTCAGTCACATTTAGTATTAATGGCATTAATTATAAGTAACTATCAGTAAATAGTCATGATGAGTGTAGAAATCAAACTCACTCAAAACAAGGAACTACACATGTCAGTTGGTTGGTTGATTGGTGTTTAACATTGCTTTCAACAAATTTTAATTATATCGCGACATAGAAGCAGAAGGTAATCAACCTCTTAAACATAGTGGCGCAATCCGAGAATCGAACTCGGGTCGTCTGCGCGGCAAGCCAAGCGCTTAACCATTACATCAAGCCTACCCCACACACTTGTTAGACAACGGTTTCTGGTGTAAACTAAGTCTTAATAGCTATAGTAAGATTTGCAGAAGTTTGAATTATTTAGTTTCGTTTCCTTGTGAATTAAGTTTCAGGTCAGTGGATGTACAAATTGTGGTACTGTTATAAAGATATAGATATCATTAATATACAGTTTACAAATTTCTATCACTTTGTACCATCGTCAATTTAAACATAGTTAGATATAAACTAGTCAGAATAACAGCTGGATATTTGTTATGTTGAAGCTAATAAATACATGTGTATTATATATAGTGTAGATGATTTACAATGTTAAGTGATATAATTTTCTAAATATATTCTTGTAGCAAACACTAGAAATCATTTCATGCTTGGCAGTCAAAATGATTTTTCAAGTGAGTTGAATATATAACATCCATAACCTTATATGGTATTAACATATATAAGATATAACACTATAATTGCTTGGAAGTTGTATTTCCTTTCACTGTATACATGTATCAGTGTAATATACCTATATATATATGTATATACCACGAACATTAGAGTCGGCGAAGGGATAACTGCATGCCATGGACCTTATAGAATATATTCATCTATATCAAAGACACAATGTAATGTAGATAGACATTTATATAAGTATATATCTAAGGTGATATTTAAGAACGGTATGCATAAATCTTGTTTTCAGAATGACTCAAACAATCGGTATAACAGACCTTGTAGATGATTTATTTTTGGATGAATGACAATTAGTATGTGTGACAAACTAGCAATTATTTTGTTAATTGATATTAGTGTTTTATCACTTTTGTTATTGGTTACAGCCACAGATATGTATTTTGTAAGTGACAGAACCATATTCATGTATATATACATTCATACATATATGTATGTGTTCTTATTTCGCATCTCACTCCTGTGTTTACTTCATTAAGTTTAGGTGAATATTATGGTCCATTACGGTACTTCTCTGGTTTTCATTAATAAAACTTTACACGTAAGATAAACTTTTATATCAGGATACATAAAAAGTTTTCCTCGAACAATGAATAAGAGTACTAAAACATTACTTTTTTTGTCATTCATTCTATCAGCATTTTTGAATGCCCGAGAACCAGAATCATTTGCGGACGCAAGTAAGATCAATACAATCCCCATATATCTACGCCCTATGTAATCTAGAACCTGTTGGAATTTCTGATACCAATTGGTTTACCCTTTATCCTTATCACCTTTTATATCTACTAACTTCTTTTCATATAACAGTTTCTTAAACCTTTTTTGTATTCCTGATTATTGCTGTTGGCTACTTTGTATAATTTTCGCCTTTCTGTCCAATTTGCTTTATTTTATTATTTTTCTTCTATTATCATATTCTCATCATTTGGGGGGGGGGTTGTTTGTTTTTATTGTTTTGGCTTTTTTATAAACTGAACTAAATATGAAATCCTAAGAACTAAATTAAGGATAAATCTATGCATGAGGGAGATATTCTTTTGTAGTAAAATTGCACCCTATGAGAGAAAATACATCGTTTGTATTCCGTATTTTTCTCCTCTGAATCCATAAAATCTAAATTTATTATTCAAGTTGTCTTGTGGCTTTTTAAAATTTAAATCAAACATTTTACAACGTATTTCATCATATTACGAGTGTAAAATACCTGTAAATACTAGAAACAATAAAGATGGCGTAGGGGAAATACCTGCAATGCACCTTATTGAACATATCCATCTATGTCAAAGACATACATGTTATGTAGATAGACATTTATATAACCATATACGTTTTAAAACTGATACAATCTGATTAAAACCATATCTTTATTCCATTTCTCTATTTGTCCTATTGCGGATAAAGATCTGGCGAAACTCCGTAAGGGTTCATATTCTGGTGACCTCTGATGACGTCTCAGTCACCGAAACCGTTATTTCCCATAGTCAATCAATGACTCGCCTAGGCACGTGATAGTGACGCAATATGTAAGAAACACTGTTAAAGACTACCTTGTGGGTCACGCTCGCCGAGGAAGTTTATTTCATTCTTAGGAATTTGTAACCGATCCACTGATTGGACGGAAATCAGAGTTTACCAGAACATGACACTTTACGGGGTTTCGCCAGATCTTTATCGGCAATAGGACAAATAGAGAAACGGAATAAAGATAAGGTTTTAATCAGATTAAAAAGTGATAGTTCATGAAAGATGCACGGTATATATATAAATTTATGTTTTCAAAGGATATGCATAATCAGTCATGCTAATCTTGTTAAGAATTTATTCTACTTTAAAATTCATGACCAAAAATACCTGGGGAAAGCTATGACTAATTATGAAGGTTAATATCATTCGTGTATGGCTTTTGGTGTTGGTTACAGCCACCAATATTTAATATGAGGGTAATACAACTATATTCAATGTTTGTGCTCGTATTATGTTTTTCAAGTCTGTCATTTACGCAGCAAGGAATTGTTTTAGTATATATCAGTACCGTTTGTGTTGTTCTTCAATAAATTTTTTAACTTCAGACAGACTATTGACAAATTAACAGGATATAAGAAAACTGGACTTCTCTGTCACTTTACTATTGATTTCCTGGAAAATCTAAAAAGAACATTAAATATGATATATTTTCTTTGTCATTCATTCTATCAGCATTTTTGAATGCCCGAGAACCAGAAACATTTGCAGACACAAGTAAGATCAATACAATCCCCATGTATCATGCCTTACGTACAATGTATATTACAGCTAGGTAGCTTTCCTATAGTACAAAGGGTTATTTTTATATAAATTCCCATCATGCTTATTCCAATCGCTTATATCTATTTAAACTTCTCTTCGTATATACTTTTCCAAACCTTTCTGGACTTCTTCGTTCTTTTTTTCTCTCTACTTCATTTATGCTTCGTTTGTCCACCTATGCTTACTATATCTCTATTGCTATATTCTCCTAATTGTTTACAACCATATCTTATCCCATTCCCTTCATTTGTATATATAAGTTATATATAACGCCGTCCCGTCGTTCAATTTATTGCATATTTTATAGTCGTGTTCCAATCCAAACTCCATAAATCTGTATCTCATCATTGGATATTTCTATACACTTTACTTTATTACATTCTTCTATGTACTTCTGATTTCGTGCATGATATACAACAGGAAGTGAAATACATGTAGTATATATATATATATATATATATATATATATATATATATATATATATATATATATATATATATATATATATATATATATATATTATATATATATATATATATATATATATATATATATATATATATATATATATATTTCGGTATCGCTTTTAATCTCTTCCAGAAGTGTTTTGTTCTCTATTTACAAAGCGTGTATTTTCTCTATGTTATTAATCAATAGCTTAATTCATTTTGTTTTCTCTTTAGCTCATCTGAGCCAACGGCTCATATGAGCTATTGAGATAATCCTTCGTCTGTCTGTCCGTGAAAGTTAAAGTTCTCTCCAGAACCATCCAATGGAATTCCATATAAAATGTGTAATCGGATTAAATCGTCCTTATTCATTTTCAGATAATTTCTTTGATTTTCTTATGGCTTACAAAGTATTAATTCTGTGTAGTTTCACTAATTTGAATAAAATGAATGTAATGGAAAGAAATTATCCCAAAAATATTTTTTAGAATTTTTTCAATATCTATAAAATAAGAGAAAGGGGTGGATATAATACTTGAATGTAATTATAAGCTTTGATGGAATTCTTCTTCTGATCTGTTAGACGGATTTAACCTAGTAGAGTTGCATTACTCAACGCCCTCAACGAATGTTGTTGTTTATTCAGTCAGATTCCTCAAGATGTGTATCTAGGGCACGACGACATGGATTAAAAAAATTACAAACGTCTTTGATAAACTGATAAACGACACAGATCGACAAACTGAATGCACCAGAGTGTTCTAAAGCATGTCTTAAGAGTTGTTTGGTTCCATACTGAATCCATTGGAAGGGGGGGGGGGCAATAGTTTTCAAGAAGTAAATTGTTTCTTAATGAGCAAACTGTGCATTTGTCAAGCAGTCTCAGATGAGCGATATAGACCCATCTGGGCCTCTTCTTTACCTTTCACATCTTCCGAGCTCCTCTGGCATCTTCATTATCACATCTAGAAAGTCCTATCAAGTCATTAATCTATTTATCCTCCAGAACAGTACGTATTATGTATGAAATCCAACCATACTGATAAATGACAGTTGTTAATATTGTTATTCTAATTAATTTGTTAACAAAATTAAAATCGTAAACAGAACAGAGTATTGCTGTTGCCAGGTCCTCGCTATTCATACATGTTTTTAGTTTGTCTAATGGCATTCATCCTATTAGACTTTTTAGCTACGCAAGAACCATGGAGATCACATTTCGCAGAGAGAAGTAAGTTCTTCAGCCATGTCCAATTCTATCCAATATATCTATATTCCTCATTACTACTCAGTTTTCATAGAATTTTTCCTACATCTTGTCTTATCATACGATCATCCTACCATAAAAACCTGTATCAACATTATAATATATATACATAGCATATACATTTACAATGTTAAATATCGCTTAAATACATTTAGTACCTTATATACAAGTGATTTATTACATGTGGTATTGGGATCTAACGGCTGGTAATGCATGTAGACAGGAGACATTTACTCCTCATGATCAATTAATCGAACAGCGTACTACTCAGATTCATTACTTCCTTCCATTTAAACGAGAACCAAGTATACAGGTTTCCTCATTGTTTTATTTACATATCATATTTACATGTTTATGTGCGTGACACCTGTGTGTGAATCTTAAAGTACCTGTATACTCTTCATGTATATTTTATGCCCTGTCACCTTGCATGCATAATAATTTATGTCAATTTTATCATATTTCTAAAATTACTGAAATGAGGAAATGACAAGTATCTCCTATGTTAATATTGGTATCTGGTCGTAGTGCTGATATACAGGATAATAAGTTTACACATGCAGTATATCTTATATGTAACTGTACTATAATAAATATAGAACATATATACCTTTTAATTTTGTGCACCATATGCGCATTTCGACAAGTTATGTCTCTTCAGTGATGCTCGTGGCCGAACGAATGGAATTCTCAAAATATATGAAAATATGAAGAGCAGTGTTGAAGCCAAAATGACCGAAAGGTGAACCAAAGACAATATCTAAGGACAGAGCTATGCATGAGGGAGATACTCCTTAGTTTTAGAGTGATACTAATGACCACTCTCTCACTCTCTACAACGTGTGTATCAAACATAAGGGGAAAAAAGGGGGAAATGTATCTGTTGCAAAGAAATTCGTACGGAAAACAGTAATATTAGTAAACATCCTCAAATTTATACATTAATATAACACATCTGTATATTCTCCGCTGCCCCATTGTTAATCTTTAATCTAATCGTCTACAGGTATCATATTGGTGTTTTTATAATGTAAGATCAAAGAAATGCGTTGGGTCATGCACTATGTACTTACATTCACATTTATGGCAGTTGTTATTGTGGTATTGTACATTTTGGTCACACCAATAAGAATATCCTAATGTTCATGCACGACACATGAAGGACTCGAAAGAACAAATTTGATAAATTTAAATGAGAAATTTTCATTAAAAAAAATTGGACAAAAAGATTTTAACTGGAAATGTAGGTTGTTAGGTAAAATTGTTTGTAACGACAGCGCGACTGTTAATTTCAATCTCTCACGTGACACTCGTCGGCCACGCAATGATAACCTTGCCAATACTACATAAGGTATATGCCATTGTGGCATAGTGCAACCCTAAAACAATCTTTGATAATTTTCCAAAGTAGATATTACTTATATTGTCTATATAGCATATTTACCAACATCATAATGTTAGTCATGGACTGAATGGAGTATTGTCAATAAACATCACAACCTCGTAAAATATTGCCAAAACTTATGAATCAATGATGTAACACAATATTTATAAAATATTTTATAAAAAAATTTTTTATCTTATTATGGTTGTTTATGTCATATGTAGCTTCTCATGGAATATATTACACTAGAATATTTGTATATATTTGTATATATTTATATAACTGTATTATTTATTATATTTATATTACTAGGATTGTAATATAATATCGGCAGATGCTATCGCATTACAATGTAGATAATACTAATACATATAATATGTCTCTGATTAATATATAATATCTTGTGTATACTATAATTCATTCTTTGAGTAGCCTCAGTCGATCTATATAGAAGTCTTTCAACTTTTGTGTGCATTATATTAAAATGTATAACTGATACAAAGAAATTGTTACAATCTCTGGTGCTTCCTGATTTAATATTAGATAATTTAAATAATTTAAGTTTTTGTTTTATTTTTCAAGGAGGAGGGTCCTCATCAGCCGGTTTATTTCGACAGTTTTTGAATAACCCTGACCAGTTTGCACGTGAGTAGCAAAATATGAAATACATAATACAATAATGCCCAAACCCTAAAGGCCATATAACACAGTGGTGTGAATCTTGGACATAAATTCATATATGTCAGAGTGTAGGTGCGTCTCACTGCTTTCACACAGCCATGAAAACATTATACACATATAGTCTAATTCCAGCAGCAAGTATACAGAAAAAAGATCATCCAAATGTTAGAATTTCTTATAGATAATATTTTTGTGATATTTGGTGGGAAAGTGTTCTAACAGATTGTTGGCATTCCTATGGGTACTAATTGCGCGCCTATTCTGGCCGACATATTTTTGTACTGTTACGAAGCAGAATTCATACAGTCTCTGCTCTCGAAAAGCAATTAACAATTAGCATCTTAGTTCAACTTTACATGCAGATACATCGATGATATGTTGTCGATTAACAACCTTGTATTTGAGGATCATCTCAACACCATATATCCAAAGGAACTCGGGATAAAAGATACAAGATAGAGCGCATCTTCTGCTTCATACCTCGATATACTCCTATCAATTAGTGACGATGGTTCATTAGTAACCTCTCTCTATGACAAACATGACGATTTTAATTTCATTATTACCAACTTCCCTTTCCTAAGTAGCAACATAACTTCCTCTCCCGTATATGGCGTCTTCTTTTCACAACTTCTACGCTATGCCAGGGCATGTTCTAAATACGAGAGCAAGGCTTCTTGCCACGAAACAACTCTCACACGGATATATTGAGGAACGTTTGAAATTGTCACTGAGGAAGTTCTATGGTCGATATAGGGACCTATTGCAATTTCAGATTCCTCTTTCAAGAATGTTATTCAATATTTTTAGACCTGACCATACAAAATAACCATCTTTTTTACTATACTTGATTTGACATAATACGTATATATATACAGACATTTGTTCACATGCGTTTCCAACACACACCGGAATTTCAGGCAGGCAGCATTTCTTGCCTTGAATGGAAAAATTTGACTTCGTGTTCTTGTCCCCTTCGTGTGTTCATGTGTGTATATATATGTATTTGCCTCCTCGACTTGAAAGGTTGTTGCAGGACTTTTGCGACGGGTGTTGCATGCAACCAAAGGACGCTTACTCCTCCAGGGCACCTGGTCTCACCTCGAATTTATTGGGGTTTTTTGGTCTGAATATGACACTATACACGATATTCTCCTTTTATTCCATGGACAATGAGATATGGTTTACCCTTCGGTACTTCTTCGTTTTTACGAGTAACTGTGCACAGATGTATCAGTGCTGTAAACAATACTATAGAAATCTCGATGTGTAAGATGTTATTGGTTTAAACACATTTAATTGCTGAAAAATCCCCACTTTTTAGATATTAAATACAAAGTAATTTGTTAGATTTAGCAAAATTATAAACATGTCATGCTAAGCTTTCCAAGCTAATATAATAAGTAACAAAGATTATAAGGTTATAATATTACCAACTTGGAGACATACAGAGCATACCACATTTAAATGTAAGAATTGTTTGAAAGCTGTAAATCATTAATTATTTTTTGTTTTATTTATACCACTATACATCAGCTGATTTATAACCATTCACACCTACAACATGTTATCAATATTTCTTCTATATAACTCTATATGAATCATTATATCTCCGTTTTATTCTCTCCTTCAATAGATGGATAATAACAGATTGTCGTTTTGCGGACTACAGTGTAAGTAATGCAATATTTTATGTCAGTCTTGAAATCAGAAAGTACAGTCTAAACTAAATCGTACGTAACGGCAAGATATAATTAATCTACATGATGACACATGGTTCTCTTTGTAAGCCTGTAGTTAAAATTCAGTCGAGATAAAATGATAAATTATCATTGCGTTCATTGATAGTGTCATTTTTCCGGAATCTTACGTAAGATATACACAAAGAAGTAAAGTCCATTAATTCTGTGTAAAATGTCAAACATATTGCAGATAGTTTTTCTGAAACATTCATTATTCTACATAGAATCATGATAACAAAAGACCCGTGAAACCATTATCGTTCTGTAAAGAATCATTAGACCCCTCAAATCTTCATTGTTCTGCAAAGGATCATAATACCATTAGACCCATCAATTTACATTGTCTAATACCTCATAATTTGCATAATCATTGCAAAAACACAGGATGTTATCCCTAGTTTGGAGAAATTACCTATATAATTAGGTTGATTTATGAACAAATATTCAGTTATATACCTCAAAAATGGCGGACACGGACAAATTCCCACAAGGGTAGTAACTCCAATAAAATTTCATGCTAATGAAACTACCTATCGTTCTGCTTTGGACCATTATTGTTGTGAACAGTCTTTTTAAAAGAAAAACAATTGATATAACATTTTGCAGTGAATATATTTGGACTTCTTTTGTGTCATATCTATTGGCTATCTACCCCGGTAGGTCACACAAGTCCAAAGACCCACTTCTTTAGTATAAAATGAAACATTGAATGTGATAGTACAGAATTTAGAGTCCGTATCTGTTTCCCTCTTAATCTGTAATATTAAAATATAATTTTATTGTTCCAGTTATCTTATTTTAAATGAAAGGTTTTTATTTCATATTTTTCTCATTAGTGTATAAAGGAGTTTATTTGGCAAACATGATATCTCAAGGATGTCTTGCTCGATTTTTCATGTACGTGTATAACTTTAGTGCATCACATATTAAATCGACAACTGATGTATCTTCAGTGATGCCAAGGCTTAAATTGTGGAAATCCAAAATATATCGTAAAACTCGTATTTGAGGAGCAAAAATGACTTAAAATGCGAGCCAAAAACAAATCAAGGACTGAGTTGCACATAACAGAAATACGCCTTAATTTTAGAATAAACTGACACAAGTATATGTACAACATATCTATTATCATAGTATTATTATATTGCAGCTTGGAATTCTAGATGATTGGGAGTATCGTATATCCTTTGGAGGAGTAAACTGTACATTCTATTGTAAATTCTGTTCCGTTTATTTCACTATTTATCAACTTGTTTATAATAAAATTGAAATAACTCATAAATGTTCAATGTCATGTCATTTAGCACAGTGAAATGGTGGTTTCAAGAGAAGGATTTCCGCCATACAAGTTTATATTTACAACTTAACATTTCGTCATATACATAGTGCGTTATTCTGTGTTACTGTGCCTTGTTGAATGGTATGTATCTGTTACGCGTGGCATTGATAGCGTAGTGGGCTGACATGCTGTACCGAAATTAGTACATTCTCATGTATTACTGCGGGAATAACTCCCAGAGTGCCTCATGTTATATGCGTGCCTCAATACTGAGAGGTCCCGGGTCTGTGATGTCTGTACCCTGCCTTTAGTATCAGACAATCAAAAGAGAGGCCACGTGTCACAGTAGATATGGATAGGTAAATAATTCCTCACCACCTCGGCTGGGTATGTTGTATAGGTCTTCGATCTGTGTACAATACCCTAGACAGACGCCGCATCAGATAAATAAGAATATACTGACAAAAAGAAATGTAGGGAAAGAAATACTTCTACATCTGTAAAATGTAAAAATCATAAAAATATACATCTCCTCATATAAAACCTACAAATAAATCATCATAAACAATTAAGGTAATCTGAAATACCTACATTATACAGTTTAAAGATGCACATTTACATATCATTTATAGCGACAGATAAACGTTCAACACCTGTATAAATATCTTGTTCATTTGAATGTAAATTTAATTAAAATGAATAAATGTCAGTTGTTTTCATCATAAAACACCATAAGACCATCAAATATTTAGCCATGCTCTTTTTGTGGTATCTTTTCATTTTATAAATGATAATCTGGAATTTATATTTTTATTTCCTCGTTTATATATAAATTTACAAGATGTCACGTGAAATGTCACTTGAAAATGTTTATCTATTTACATTGTTTTACCTTTAACCGTGTTATTCCTGGAACATGTACAACAACATTACATTGTATGAGTCTAGCTCACTTTTGTATGTGCTTGGCTAGTGACTGAGAGGCCCCGGGTTCGAGTTCCACCAACTGCTCGTATGAATTTTGTTTTTCCGATGAGTAGAAATCGGAGTCACATGTCATGGTAAGGTTATCACGTTGCAGACCCCTCACTGCTTAAGGTGGGAAGCTTGTATAGGTATATATACGTAGAAATTTCTATTATACACATCAGGGCCATCATCGTATAAAGTGAAATACTCATAATGTGATGTAATAAACAAACAAATGAATTAGAGTAGCACGCACTATACACCTGTTTCTTTTACAGCATTGGATTGGTTTGGGTCAAAGAGATATCACTCATAAGAACCCAGGACTTTGTGATTCGCCAGGAATATACCTCATTATAGTGACAATTTATGTCTATCTTTATCCAAGACTAGGAAGATGGTTTTAGTATGGCAATTTGAGGATGACGTCATAATGTTTACAGTGTTAAATGTTATTCCTTCGAGATCTAAAAAACATAACTGCCCACGAATGTTATAGAGCTTAACTTGCAAAACTTTTTACATGATCGGATAGGTAAACGGTAACTTTACTGATCTTTAAATCTAACTTGTGTGTTCGCTGTACACGAATCGTATCCAATCTTGGATAATTATTGACATAAATTATATTGGCGGCCTGTCTGCAAAAATCATAGTTTGCGTAGGAATCACCTTCTGTCAAAATAGTGGTTGTGATAGAAACCATCATAGTGGTCACAGCAACCACATACCTTCTATATGGTGGCGGACTGTGTTCAATGGGAGAGAACATCAGAGCGAACATTGGAACTCCATAACATCGACAAGTGTTTTACGTTGTCCCTACTTGTCTTGGATAACGATCGAACACAGACTTTGGAATGTTAAAACTGTTGCTGTAATGAATTCAAACATAAATTTGGAAGCGATTCGTGAATTTGTCGTAAGTTTCACGACACGCATTTATTTACACTATAAACCCCTGTATTCATACATACCGACTCGGAGTCTGTGTGACAAACAAATGTAATAGGTTTAACAACGAATTGCATCATAGAGTAATAAGTAAAATCCTAGTCAAAGCTATTCCATTAGTCTTAGAGTCACCATTCTAGCCTTCGACCTGTTCTTTTGTTCTTGCTGCACTTTTTACAAGTCATGCGACTGACCGTACTTTGTTACGAAAGACAATCACTATTTGTGAAATGTCATATTACAATTCTGATATGCCAATATCATTGATATATTTAAAGGTTAACTATCGGTTACTGGATTATTAGAAGATCTGCGTGGTAGACTGAAGGTCTTGGCTTGAGACTAGCAGTCAAATCTCTATGTGGAACTTGTATCGGTAGACCTTTGAACCAATCTACTCTATGACGTTAGAGTAACACAGGGAGGATAAATCGACAAAACAAACGGACCATGCTTTCCTGGAGTCTGTTTCGTACTATTTTGGGAATGTCCTGCGAAATAAAGGGAGAGTCCTAGTGACAAAAATCCCAGAAATCGGAAGCTATATCTGCACTGAATTGTCCTTATGAGTTATCTTTTCGACGTGACCTAATTCAAAGACGTGCAGACAGGAAACAGGGACGTTCGAACTGGAGAACGTGTCTTACAAAATGTCTTAACTGAAACCTTCTTGTACATGTACCAGTATACAGTATTAACTTGCATCCCAAAATATCTAGCACCGTCATTATTTGATAGATCTACTTGCAGCAACTGCATTCAACTTTTCAGTGTCATTTGTTGCAGCACGTACGCTTTGAAGATTATAAAGTATTAAAATAAGTTGCAGAAAATCCATTCCCAGTTGTATGAATATGTGAAAATTGTAAGTCATTAAAGACTTCTTTTGCGATCTCACTACTACTAAATAAATGTGTCTACCAGACTGGTTACGGCCACTGCATAGAAAACATACTGTATATGTTCGAAGCAATATCTTTGAATTGAATTAGGACTTGCGATCACTCTTGTCTGATGGTATTGAGCTGCCAATGAAAGTCGGTTATAATAAAGTCTTGATCTATCAAAAGCTTCCTTATTCTCATACTTAAACATCTATACAATTCCGTGGAGAGTGTTCATTCGTAACTAAACGAGATATTCAAAATATTGGATTAATGTGATCTATTGGAGCCCAGGTCGGTGAAAATTACCTACTACTATAAGAATGATAACTCTTATCCTTTCATCAACGTATTGTCGTGTTATAAGTCTTGATTTTATAATTAGGTGCGTCTTAAGCTTACATGCATTGCACTTCAAGATAACTATAGAAGTGTAGGTCAAGTTCACTTTGTGACTAAAGAAAAAAACCCTTGTTTTCTCATTTACTGCTAAATTTGATTCTAAGTTTATTCCAAATACTACTTTCTAGACCGCTTTACTTCGCCTGGATTGTAGACGGCAATACGTATAACACGTTAAAATCGACTGTATTCTTATTAAATTCAACAGATACAGAAGAAAAAGTATGTATATATATATATATATATATATATATATATATATATATATATATTATATATATATATATATATATATATATATATATATATATATATATATAATACAAGAAATTTGAATTTATTGGCAAATTTAAAGCCACACAGAGCACACGGACACGACAAAATAACAGAGTCTTGAAAGAACACACAAAACTTATCCTATCAAATCCTCTAAACCCACACAAAGCACACGGACACGACAAAATAACAGAGTCTTGAAAGAACACACAAAACTTATCCTATCATATCCTCTAAACTCACACAGAGCACACGGACACGACAAAGTAACAGAGTCTTGACAGAACACACCAAATCTATCCTTTCATATCCTCTAAATCACTTGAACTGTGAGATGTTCCTTTGTTTTTTGTTAATATATACTGATGATAGCGTACTTTTACAGATACCTATTCGGTATTACAAAATATGATGAACACATTGTAGTGGCGAATGGAATATATCTGCTGATATAGATAAAGCGAAAATCATTGTATTTGATAATGGCGGCAGACTCAGCCGAGAATCGGTGTGATTTTATAATAATGAAACTACTGAATTTGTCTATAGTGTTTTACAAGGAAGAAAATATTTGTATACTATCAATATATGCCACTCACAATATAATACTGAATACAATATAAAACTGAAACAAAGCTGTATATATTTGATAGTTTTGTCATTAATATTTTAACTATGGAAATTATGTGTGGGGAATTAAATGTGAAAGAAATAAAGAACAGGTATACACAAACTAGAGTAAACGTATTCAAAAAGTAAGAAGAAGTGTTTCAAATTACATGGTTTACTTTGAATTATGAGGTACGCCTTTTAGTATAATCAGAAAAATATGAATTTCAGAATATTCAGAATTAATGAGAATCAGGCATCAGAATGACCTTTCCTTACAGACAGAACGCAAACAGTTTCCTCTATCCCTGCTACCTCTGGGGTTTTCCAGGGCACAGTACTGGGGGTCAATATTCTTTATTGTATTGTCCTATGACTTATTTGTATTTTGTGAAATTAAAACATGCATAAATGACTACTATGTTTTATTTCCCAAATTACAAATATGTATAAGGACAGTATGCAAATAATTTTTCCGAATACTCAGAACACTGTAAATTAAGGCTTCTTGCAGACGACGGCATTATCTATTGGGACATTGCATCACGGGAAGATTGTTGTAATTTATAGTCACACCTGACTGCAGCGGCACAATGGGAGGCTGGTAGACTTATGGCCATCCCTTCATACAAATGTACAAAGGTCACAGTTTTACACAAAAAAACTAACATTCTCACACAATAACAAACCCCATGACCACATCCTCGTATCAGTTTCTTCTGCTAAATCCTTGGGGTTACTCTGAAATCTAATTTATAATGGAATATTCACATCATAACTGCATAAATGCAACTTAATCACTACAGTTGGGTGCAGTCCTAACCTTACATTCAAGTGCACTTCAAGTTTAGTTTTTCGTCCTGAAAACCAGTCATAAAGTTTAGTCAAGTTCACTTGATATCAAGTTTGGACTGCACTATCACGTGACACCAAGTTTACTTTTCACATTTGTATATTACAATTATCCAGTTTCGTATAACAGGATAGAAATAATTGTGTTATTATGTACAATTGTATATTTTATATAAAAAAATTGTTTTAATAGAAAAATATAGTAAATGCACATGTACATAGAAAGTAAACTAAACTTGAAGTGCACTTGGAGTAAACTTGGAATCAAGTTTACTTGTAAACTTCATTCCAAGTTTACTCTGTTGTCGCCAAGTAAACTTGAAAAGCAGTCATAAAGTTAACTCGAAGTGCACTTTCTGTAAGGTTAGGACTGCACCTAACTGTAGGCTTCCTTTTAAAATCTTGAAGTTTCAAACACAGACATTAAATCCAAAGCATTTCAGACACTAATGTGTTCAAATATTGAATACAGTTGCAGTGTTTGGGACCCATGCTCATCACAACATCAAGAGCTAGAAATGGTGCATAGACGAGCATCTCGCTATTTTTGTAGCAATTACCACAAAAACTACAGCACTTGTACTACAAATACGATCAATACCCTTCAATAGCCTACACTAACTGAGCATCTTAAAACCAGACTTTTAATATTGTATAAAATAACCCACTATCTTATTGCAGTACCAGTAGATCACATCATTATACCCACTGATATCAGAAGCAGACATGCGCACTCCCAGGAATTTTAACATAGTCATGACTCTAAACACTTATACAAATAGTTATTGAAAACCATACGTCTTGTATTGGGTTCCTCTACAGTCTTATGCAGACTTTTACTTTAGCGTAGCACGCTAAGTAACAGGGCAGTGGGGGACTTCATGACGTGCCTTGTCCGAACCTTTTCAGAGGAGACAAGGTCCTTACCCTCGTCCCCTCTGACTGTAAGTCGGGACTACTACAGATCAAGATCTTAGCTCACTTGCAGATGGGCAGAGCCTGACTTATGTTGGGGTCGCTTAACATATTTTGATACTGGCATATTATTCCGTAAAACGTTTCGTATCGAAATATTTATAATTTCTGGTCTTGAGAAACCTATTGATCCTTGTTCTCTATATGAAGGATTATTTGCAAATTTTTACTGAGTGACGTTTATTTTCTGACCGTCCTTAATCGGTATCTAAACTGTTATACAAGCGAATATTTTTGTAATGTCCTTTTCTATGTTTATTTTACTATAATAATGTTTTATATACATTTCCTTGGTGATTTGTGTCATACAGCTTGGTCAGATGTCTCCTGTCTTCCCTTCTTCCAGCAAACAATAATGCATTGAAATACACTACCTATAACAGTTGTACAATCCCCTTCAAATTATATCTTAGAGAACGGCTGTCCCGAGTTGTTCTCACAACGCTTACATAAAATCTTTTCTTTCTTTCTTCCAAATATTTGGTGTGAAAAAAAACTCACAATTTATTTTTTAAGTCTGAAAAAGAAGAGAAAAAACAAAAACATCATTTATCAATATTTATGAATTTATATTTTAGTTATCTAATAAACACAAACCTGATGCCTGTGAGCTGAACACGTGCTATCCTCTCCATCGATCATGTATTCTACATAAAAACACTCAGGTCAATCAAAGATTTGGGGTTTTTCCCTCTAAATTAGTAAAAGATGTCAACTGCATCATTAATTGATTGATAACTGTTTCAAGTCGAGATTATTTCATCTGAATGACACCGGTTCAACCAGCACTTACATGGGATGTGATGGCTTATAAATCTTAAAACATGGCTTTATTCCTTGAACTAAAAACGTGGTATGAAAATATTTTGATTTCATTTTAATTATCGATTTCCCACAGGAAAACAATGATATCTTAAAGTATCGTTTCTATTTCTATCCCATACACTAATGACTTAGAACAAAAGTTTTAAACAGAAGGTGTCGATATATTCGAAAACTCTGTTAAGGTGATTATTATTTCTAAAATGTTAAACTTGCATAAGTATCAACAATAGATTGTGTATCACGAAGGCATTCAGTTTTCAGTTTTCATCAAAGCAAAAGACACCCTAAGCAGTTTCTCACTACTTCTTTAAGGAAATATCATTGTTAAATGATAGATTCAGAAATTAGTCACAGGTGTGTAAGACGGAAAAGAAATAACCAAAGCGATGGAAACAAATTATTTGTAATTTATACATTGTAAATTAAAATTACAATAGTAAGTTGCTAAAACAAAGCTCAAAATGTAAATTATGGAAGCATCATGTCTTCGAAATGTAGGGATGGAATAAGATGCTTCTCGTTCAAAACAAAATCAAAGACTTTACCATGACCGTATGCAGAGATACATTAGTACTTTAAAGACAATAGACAGATGAATGGATATATGAATAGACAATAGATAGATGAATGGATATATGAATAGACAATAAATATATAGTTATTAATAACAAATAAATCAATAATACCGAGACAAAAAATAAATAAATGCATAAATGGTTAATAATGAATAAACAAATAATAAATAACAGAATCAACCAAATAAAAACATCAAAACAATGTAAAGAAACAAGTTTTATTGTAAAACAACGAACAAACAAACTAAACACACTTTTTTAAAAATCAAGAAATACTAGTGCATGTACATTCAGTTGAAGCAAATGTAAACTGTAACAAGAGAGATATGGAACATGACGGCTGCGGGTTTTTGTTTATGTTCTTTTTTTTTTTGTATGTTTGGTTTTTTTTTTTTTCTTGTTTATTTTTGTTTTTGTTTTTGTTTTTTTTGTTTTTGTTTTTGTTTTTTTTGGGGGGGGGGGGGGGGTGTTGGGTGTTGTTTGGGTTTTTTTATGTGTATTTGATTAACCTTGAAGAACAGTTATTTCATCAAAATACCCGTAAAATGAAACACTACTTTATTGTACATATTTTTTTTCTTGAAAAAAAAACCCATTAGTTTGGATAAATGACTGTATGGTATAACAGTACGTGGCCCGGGTTGGTATAGAAGTACGTAGCCCAGATTGGTATAAGAGGACGTGGCCGAGGTTGGTGACATTGGACAAGCGCATTTGTAGCCAGATTGCTGATATTGTACGGGTAACTTCGAAAACTTTGTTACCCTGGAATGTATCTAAGAGTATTATTTATGCATTCTGGATACATGTCGTGCTTTGAGATGAGATTGCTATATGTAAACATGGAAAAAAGTGTTCCTGTTATAATTGTTTAATTCACACTTCCCTTCGGAGGACTTCTTATCATTTCTAATATCCATATGAATCATATCAATTGCATGGAAGAAAATGAATAAGTAGTTGAGCACTCTATTATTGAAACACACATACATACACACACCAGCACACGCACATACACAAGCCGACAAACCCCCCCCCCCCCCCCCCCCCCCCCCCCACACACACACCACCACCACCACCACCACCAAAAAAAAAGCAAAACAAAACAAAAACAAAACAAAACAAAACAAAACAAAACACACACACACACCTACACACACACACACACACACATAACTAAACCTCATAAATCACTAGGCAATGAACTTGTTAATGTTCGTCAAGTAAAATCGTACTGCAAATTAGAGTTACTCCCCTTATGATATGAACAAATATTCTTTGGCGACGCGTACATTTGTGTAACGAAAATAACTTAGCGTATATCAATTATTACACAATGAAACTGTGTGATGGAACGCTTCTATGCAAAGATAATAATGTCATAAATCCTTTGTACTGAGATGTTGGAGTGAGATAAATGTATATCTTAGTAACTGCTGTAATTTTGAGAAAGATGAGAACTGGTGCATGAATATGAAATAATAGTGCCGCAACATCCATTGGCTTGTTCCTATGAATGTGCTACATGGCAAGTGAGGATGTCCTTAATCTGAGTGTGTTCTTTTTTATGATAATTATGTGTATGCTTGAGCATACACGGATATAAGGTAGCTACGCCACTGTTATCATTGTAATTTTCGCACAGTAGTAGATATCGTACATCTTCAAAAGACTCGTACAGACCTGTATCTACACCTGATATATGGTTTGCATGTATGTAGCTACCTAATGGCGTAATGCCGACATTAAAAATGTTTGGAGGGTGTACAGTATCCAATCCAGCAGAATCTGATGAAGAAAGCAAATTACATAATTTACATCAGTTGGTAAGTAGTCCCAATCCTTTGTCGTTTGGGAAATAAATGAACCATTATATATAGAGAGGAGTATTTAACTTAGGCATAACAAAGTCAAGGTCATACCGTAAATATCTGGCATGCTATTCACACAGAAACTTAAGACTAACTCTTAGACTTGGTAGTAGGTTTTTCCATATCTGATTTAATTTATCTGAAAGTTTGATTATGGAAGACCGTGGAAAGCTGTATCTCGCTATACAATTACCGTCTAAAAGTAGAGTCTAGTCTACTTGTGCTCGATCATGGCAATCCTTTCTCTTCTTACATTTTTGTACATGTCTACTGCTAACAACACAGCAGCCCTCCTTTCCCCTCTCCTTTATATTATGCACAATACCTTGTCTTAAGTATAGAAAATTAGACTTTAGAGTGGTTTTGTTTGTCTCAAAGTTACGACCAATTAAGTCTAAGCGTAAGATTTTTTGTGAATAGTTCCTTACTTCTAAAGTTAAACTTAAGTCTAAGAGTTTAAGTCTTAACTTTCTTTGTGAGTAGCAAGCCTGTCACTTATTGATGAGATCGGCGTGCCAACAAGTTGCATCAAATTATGGAGTAATATTACTTAACATTTTATAAAGTATATTAATTGAAGTTTGCAACGTCTTTTAATAGGGTCTCCCATCCAAGCTCTACTAATATTTTTGCCTTTGAATATGATTCTGTTGCCCCAATTATAATTCTGTCCGCTTCTGTTAGGATTTTTAAAGAGAAAACAATATACCCAAGTGATATTTGCATATTTATATAAGGGACTTTATATCTGATTGGAATTTTAAAGTTTGTACGATACAAATTTTTTTCCTAGACTTTGATATTATTTTGTGGATGTGTTCATGTCACAAGCATGAGATACTAAAGATGACCGCGAGATATTTACGAGAATTCACACGTTTTAACTTTAACACTATAGTGGATTCGACAGGATAGCAGGCAGTAGATGCTTAACGAGATATTAATAGTTCTTATATTTTTCGAGAATTAAAATTCACAAGCAATTGTCTGATCCATTATGAATTTTATGGAGGTTGTAGTTCATCAGGTCAGTAGCAGATAAGAGGTCATCCACAGTTAAGTCTTCCGATATAATATTCACATAAAAGACAATGAATGTCCATGTCATCCTTATCATTCCCATCATGCCTTCTGACATTTACAGTCCACTCTCCCTTCCTGGACATTTACATCTCACTTTCCTTTCCTGGATATTTACATTTCCCTCAACCTTCCATGACATTTACATCCCACTCTCCCTTCGTGGACATTTACATCCCACTCTCCATTCCTGGACATTTACATTCCACTCTCCCTTTCTGGACATTTACATCCTTCCTCGATGTCTATATCTCACTCTCCTTTCAATGATATTTTACATCCCACTTTCCCTTCCTGGATATTTACATCCCCCTCTCCTTTCCTTGATATTTACATCTCATTCTCCTTTCCTTGATATTTACATTCCACTCTCCCTTCCTGGATATTTACATCTCATTCTCCTTTCATAAACATTTACATCCAAAGCTTCCTTTCCTGGACATTTACATCCCACTCATCCTTCCTGGACGTTTATATCTCAATCTTCTTTCCATGACATTTACATCCCACACTCCCTTCCTGGATATGCACACCCCTCTTTCCTTCCCTGGACATTACAATCTGCTAAAACAAGAAATTCCCTTTCTATAGATCTACCACAGCTTTACATCGACCTACAATCCACCAATATATCACTGAACCATGGACTGTGACGTGATCTCAGGAGAAGATAATCAATTACTGCTATCCATTAATGTGTGCAGCAGAACATTCATTATAGGTATACGTTACTATGATCCACTGAGACGAGACGCCAAAAGATACAAAGGATGATATATACCTTTATTTCAACAAAGAATATTATTATTTAGAATGGATATTTAATTTTCCTGTTGTAGTATTGACGTTAATGAGAAAACTTGTAAATTATTTAAAAAAAACCCCCAATGAATCATATTCTTTTACCTGTAAATTTCTGCGTAATTGCTGTAACATGATATCACGTTAAATTATTAATACGCTCCTTCTATACTTCATTGTCATCTTTCCCTTCTCATGAGGATAACACAGGGCGTGAGGATTTCTGATTATGGAATTCACTCTCTTATTTCATGAAAAATGCAACTTTCAATTTGAGACCAATATGACAGAGGAAATACTGGCTAAAATTGAAAAAAAAAATAAAATTTTCATCAATTGCAAATCAAAACATTTTATGTTATGAAGAGGAAATCAGTAAAACTTTAGAAATATATCCTATTTACACTAGAAAGCATTTTAACAATGTATCAGTCCATTGCCATTGTATTTCTTCCCAATTACCACCGCAGTTTTACTCCTTTGTCGTTCTTTCGCCATCACAGTTTGCTCTTTTGAATGATCGATAATAGGATATTGAATTCTCTTATATTTTCATTCTGAACATACAAAGGTCACTGTTGAGAGGGCCAAAGTAAGCTGGAGATTTCGCTTAATCATATCGCTATCGCCTTATTTTAGTACTCTGTTATTATATATATATCAGCTTATCTTTAGTAGTATTTTATTTCTGTTGTAAAGTCGGTGTGGCTCAGAAGATAAGGTGTTCTTGTCTTGACCGAGAGGTCCAGGGTTCGACATCCACTGTGGGCACAACAGTGTCCTTTCTTTCAAATGAGACAATAATAACCGATGTCCTGTGTCACACTAGGTGTGGCACGTAAAAGATCCCTCACTGCTTCGGGTGGGTCTGTTGTAAAAGTATAAATTTTTATGCAATGCCCATCATCCCCACATGACATTATAACATAATTCCTACATAACCATCATCCCTGTGCAACAGCATAACATCATCTCTACATAACACTATACCTACATGACATCATAACATCATCCTCACATGACATTATAACATAATTCCTACATAACCATCATCCCTGTGCAACAGCATAACATCATCTCTACATAACACCATACATACATGACATCATAACATCATCCCTACACGACATTATAACATAATTCCTACATAACCATCATCCCTGTGCAACAGCATAACATCATCTCTACATAACACCATACCTACATGACATCATAACATCATCCCTACACGACATTATAACATAATTCCTACATAACCATCATCCCTGTGCAACAGCATAACATCATCTCTACATAACACCATACCTACATGACATCATAACATCATCCCCACATGACATTATAACATATTTCCTACATAACCATCATCCCTATGCAACAGCATAACATCATCTCAACATAACACCATACCTACATGACATCATAACATCATCCTCACACGACATTATAACATAATTCCTACATAATCATCATCCCTGTGCAACAGCATAACATCATCTCAACATAACACCATACCTACATGACATCATAACATCATCCTCACACGACATTATAACATAATTCCTACATAATCATCATCCCTGTGCAACAGCATAACATCATCTCAACATAACACCATACCTACATGACATCATAACATCATCCCTACACGACATTATAACATAATTCCTACATAACCATCATCCCTGTGCAACAGCATAACATCATCTCTACATAACACCATACCTACATGACATCATAACATCATCCCTACACGACATTATAACATAATTCCTACATAACCATCATCCCTGTGCAACAGCATAACATCATCTCTACATAACACCATACCTACATGACATCATAACATCATCCCTACACGACATTATAACATAATTCCTACATAACCATCATCCCTGTGCAACAGCATAACATCATCTCTACATAACACCATACCTACATGACATCATAACATCATCCCTACACGACATTATAACATAATTCCTACATAACCATCATCCCTGTGCAACAGCATAACATCATCTCTACATAACACCATACCTACATGACATCATAACATCATCCCTACACGACATTATAACATAATTCCTACATAACCATCATCCCTGTGCAACAGCATAACATCATCTCTACATAACACCATACCTACATGACATCATAACATCATCCCCACATGACATAATAACATAATTCCTACATAACCATCATCCCTGTGCAACAGCATAACATCATCTCTACATAACACCATACCTACATGACATCATAACATCATCCTCACACGACATTATAACATAATTCCTACATAACCATCATCCCTGTGCAACAGCATAACATCATCTCTACATAACACCATACCTACATGACATCATAACATCATCCCTACACGACATTATAACATAATTCCTAC
Organism: Pteria penguin; assembly: GCA_035048485.1. Classification (NCBI taxonomy): domain Eukaryota; kingdom Metazoa; phylum Mollusca; class Bivalvia; order Pterioida; family Pteriidae; genus Pteria; species Pteria penguin. The sequence goes on along the minus strand of CM068586.1, from coordinate 13,473,602 downwards.
ATAACCATCATCCCTGTGCAACAGCATAACATCATCTCTACATAACACCATACCTACATGACATCATAACATCATCCCTACACGACATTATAACATAATTCCTACATAACCATCATCCCTGTGCAACAGCATAACATCATCTCTACATAACACCATACCTACATGACATCATAACATCATCCCCACATGACATTATAACATATTTCCTACATAACCATCATCCCTATGCAACAGCATAACATCATCTCAACATAACACCATACCTACATGACATCATAACATCATCCTCACACGACATTATAACATAATTCCTACGTAATCATCATCCCTGTGCAACAGCATAACATCATCTCAACATAACACCATACCTACATGACATCATAACATCATCCCTACACGACATTATAACATAATTCCTACATAACCATCATCCCTGTGCAACAGCATAACATCATCTCTACATAACACCATACCTACATGACATCATAACATCATCCCCACACGACATTATAACATAATTCCTACATAACCATTATCCCTTCGCAGTACCGTAATATCATCCTTACAGAGTAAATCATGTAGTCTTATATATTGTCCCCATATGTAACCCTTTTCTATCATCATTATACAGGAGAGGAACTCATTTTGAATATCATGTGCATTACATAAAATATAGATTTGTTTTCCATTTTGTATATTAACAGTATCTACAGCTCGAGCAGAATAATAAAACACAAACTCTTGCATGATTAATTACTCAACCTACTTAAGAATAAATATCATTTTAGCTTCAACGATTAAATGCATTTCTCTGAGACAACTATATAGATCTAATCCAAAAGATATTTCAACCTTGTGTGACTAAAGCAACTTGTGATAACGTATATTGTACATTTTAATTCTTACTTATATGTATAAGAAATAATGAAAAGACATAAGGCCACGATCGACGTAAATGATTTTATGATACCCTGATTGTCGGATCTCCTTTATTCGTCATTTTCCTATACAGGACTCTTCTCCATTTTGGCGTATATCTTCATAGACGTCATTATGACGTCAAAGAATTTCAATCGAAGCGTCAATTTTGTCACTCTATATCCCAATATTTACATTCCTACCTCGTTTCCCTTAAATGAATGTACCAATAAAAACACAACAATTTACAATAATGACAATCAATAATAGTAAGATGGTATCACGTGATTTGTAAGTATGCATGATAATCTTCAGATTTGGAATAAGTAGTTAATAAATTTTATGTAAAAGCTGAATTTAAGTGTCAAATAGATCTATATATATTCTTAATTTCCTTTTATTTCATCACATCAATTTGCAACATAGAAAATTTAGGGGACGACCATTTGATTCTGAGGGGGCCTGGCACTTTTTCGAAATAAATATTCTGATCCTGAAAATGCTGGAAATAAAAAATCTGGCTTCGAGTGAAATGAAAATATATATTCTGTCTACTAGCATTTACATACACCAGATCGTGCAAATATAAAGCTGAATGTTCTATAGAAAACATGTTGATTTTTTTTCCGGCTGGTTTACAAAGACAAACTGAAAGCAAAGGAATGATCTAGAGGGATGTGTGAAGAAGAGTTGTTATTTTTTGTTCTGTTCCGAAATCAAATTTCTGACGCTTTTTCGACATTTTTTTTTTACTTAGTAATTTTAATGCAGAAAAGTGGAATGTTTTTCATTTAATAGATAATGGTGATTTCTTATTGACAATTTTGATTAAAATTATGGTAAGGAATATCATTGTGAAAGAAATTTGTCAATATCTAAATTTTTTTATTTTTTTGTGAATTTTTTAAGACGTACAATGGTCACGCCCCCTACACTTAGCGGGGTGTGACCATTTTTCACATTTTCAAGTTTTTCTGCAAAACTGTTGGATCGATTTTAATAAAACCTGGATCTATGATCTAGAGGGATGAGTGAAGAAGTATTGCCATTTTGGTTCCCTTCCAAATTCAAATTTTAGAAGTTTTTACGACATTTTTTTTTTGGACTTCTTTGATCAAATTTATGGTACAGAATGTTATTTTGAAAGAATTTTGTCAATATCTCAATTTTGGATTTTCTATGAATTTTTAAAGACTTCCAAATGAAGGTGTATAGGGGCAATTCTTAACATTTTTAACCTCTACTGTTATACCACATGAAAGATTTTGATGAAATATGGTAAACATGAAGTACTATACGTCCTCTATCAATTTTGTACATTTCATCCAAATTGGTCAACAGGTGGTGCCACCATGGCTAAAAAATAGGTCTCACAATGGTACATATACCACTTGGTAATTTGAAATATGAAGATTAGTGGTTCAAATCCAGCTATAGTCAATTTTTTTCATTTTTTTTTTTACACATCTAAATAAGTTTTATATGTTTCACAACACTCAACATATGATATTAGGCTATTTTATGTTGGATCTGGACAATATTTGAAACAATTGCTGTTCATGACCCAGACTTGAAATCAGTCAACAAAAGGCCCCACCTAAAGAAAATAACTAACTTGTTGCCCTGAATCACATCTTGCAGAGACAAAGCAAATGCTTAATATCAAAATCATCTGAATGGATGTGCAAAAAGTTTTGTTGTTTTTTATTCTGGTCTGAAATAAAATTTGACATATTTTCAATATTTATGTTGACTTAGTCACAGTAATGCAAAAATAAATGAGTCATATTCCTTCCTGCATGACTGATCATCTAGGTACTCAGGAGAGCGATATAGGCCCACTTAGGCCTCTTGTTTAAAAATATATTCCCATGTCCATTTTGAGGGACAGACAGGGGACAAGGGCTCTACCATCAGCTTTCTGAGAGATTTTCTCTTCAGATTCTTGTTCGGAATAGTGTCATAAGTAAGTCAAAAACGAATCAAATATTATCATTCGGACAGGAAGCCAAAACAACAACACTTTCTTACACATCCCTCTATAGTGACAAATGGAAATTCTCTCCTTGGATACATGAGACTTAGACAGACTATACACTTCACTATAGAAACTAGTAGTATAAAATCCCATGCAATCAAAGTAGTGTTTGCATATTATTTGTGGAGTTTACCTTTTATTAGAATGTGTTTTGTAACAAAATATAATCATAGAAGGACGACTGCGTTAATGGCATATATTACAATGCAGTTCTAACAAGTATTTCTTGGCGACAAAAAAGTCAAGAAAATAAATAATCTGTCCCAGGATATTAAGGAAATAAATATTCTATTCTTCAAAGATATGAAAATAAATAATCTGGCTCGACCAAATTTGTCAGCCCCCCCCCCCCCCCCCCCCACACACACACACACACACACTCAGAATCAAATGGTCGTTCCCTTAATTGCAGAATTTGATTTAATAATTGCCTTCAAAAGGAAACTACTTAGAAGACCTCCAGCAAAGTAATGCTTCGTGCTTTACTTATATATATTTTTTCTATTCCCTACGGGCAATTCACACTAATGAAGCACAAAACACAAAACAATCCTTAAGGGTTTTACATCAGTTTCCAGATATTTAGTTTACGTCACAGTTATTTATCTTCAGATACCTACATTCGGAACAACCTCGCCCTTTACTTGTACCTACTTTTTTTACGCAGGAAAAGGTCGAGGATGTCCGAATGCAGATACCTACTCAAAAGGATAGATAACTCTGCATTACGAAACTTTTCCCGATCGTATATGGTATGAAGGTTCGATTATCAGATAAATCGCTTTCTGCTGAAATTTTCATTATATGGCTTGAATACTTGGATTGTATAATGCAAATCTGAGCGATAAAACAACATTTGTCCGAAATTGTCCCTTCAATCACAGATGTGGATCCAGAAATTTTGTTGAGGGAGGTTCCACCATAATGAATTTTGCAAGAGTGGGTCCATCTTTGTTTTTGTGTAAAATTACTAGTCTTACTTCCAAAAATACCAGGAAAAATAATTTTTGTCGAATCTCAGGGTGGGTCCAGACTCCCGGTCCATCCTTCTGGATCCACACATGCATCATAAAAAAGTCTGTCGGGGAATTCTGTCCGATCAGTCCATATAAACAACATAAATGTTATGGCGATGTCTGATGTCTGATGAAGTCATATAAATATTCTGATTATTAGTGGATACTTTTCATACCCAAAACGGTGGATTTCTTTTCGATCCCTGCACATAATATCCTAAATTATCGGTGGGCTTCTGTCCTTAGTATTCATATATATATATATATATATATATATATATATATATATATATATATATATATATATATATATATATATATATATATATATATATATATATATATATATATATATATATATATATATATATATATATATAATTCGGTACCATAGGTCGTGAGTTTGAGTCCCAGACGGAGAACGAATTAAAGTGAAATACAGGGTGCCTTGTTAGTTGTAGTGTCAGTGTGCTTTATATGTTTGTCTAATTTGTCTTTATTTTCTACAGGTATTTCTTCGGAGATCCAAAGTCCATAGTACTCCCAAGGGTTTCACTGATTCTATTTGTGCTTTATATATCTAATCAATACATATAGATATCTTGAATTTTGGTGGAATCTGTCTGATAACTCCAGATCATCAGTGGATTTCTTTCCAAGCATTTCATATGCCACCATTACTTTGTGGTGTGTCCGAATAATCCGTATAAATTCCCAGATCACTGATGGATATTTTTCTGACCGCATCTATCCCGATTTATTCATATTTCTATCCATGTTATTGGACATAATAATACCCTGGCTATAAATAGATACATTTCAGATCAATTTTTAAAAATAGTCATGCATGTATTATAGATGGATTTCCGTCTTGCAAGTTTGTATGAAAACCCGGATTATTGATGGATTTCTTTCTGATCAATTCTCACCAAGAAAATATTTAAGATGAAAATTAGTCTAGCAATATCTTATTTAAAACTTCTATTCCTATAACAATTTCACGAAAGTTGTCTAACCAAAAAAGTAATTATTTCTTGAGAGAACTCCAAATACATTTTGACTTTATGTCACAATACTGATTACTAAAAAATTCAAAGACGAAAATTCCAAGCTTTAACTAATAACCCCACTGATTTAACATAATGAAGCAAATTTCTCAGGAATTCTTAGGAAAACCTTTCCTCGCATTCTCGAGTGAAGAATTCCACCGGAAGTGGGGTTCTAGATCAATCATCGATCTAGCACGGTGTATTACTACGTAATTATTACTATACATATTGAGATACAAAAAGTTTTAATTAACTCTATTTATCTTTATATGTTTGTTTACTTATGTTGACTGGTTTCATGTTCTTGTTACACACTATTATTGTTATTAAAATAAATTTCCTATCTAGAACTATTTTAAGCGTAGTATTGAAACTAGGACAAAGATATGCAAAGTGTCAGGAAGGAAGAAGCACTAAAAGAGGGTAGAAAGGGGGTATATCTGGCGAGAAAAAGAATTAAAAATCACCTCTCTCCCAGATCGAAAGATATCATTCTCGGGCGACATACTTCGACACCCTAACCTCGGCTAACGCCTCGGATGGGATTATGCCGAAGTATGTCACCCTCGACTGATATCTTTTGATCTGGGACTCGAGGTGATTCTAGATTCTCGTATGAGTAATATTATGAAACTATGTCCTGTTTTCCAGATAATTTGCCCATATTCCACTCTCCTTAGAATACTTTATAATAAATTATAGTATGTAAATTCATTTTGACAACTCATTATGTACAGAAGATATTAATCCTATGCTACCATGATTAATGCTGCAAAGTACAAAGGGGCAGGTGTGGTGTAGTGGTTAAGCGCTTGGCTTGCGGCGCCGACGATCCGGGTTCGATTCCCGGGTTGCGCCACTACGTTTAAGAGGTTGGTAACCTCCTGCTTCCATGTCGCGATATAACTGAAATATTGTTGAAAGCGACGTAAAACACCAATCAACCAACCAACCAAAAAAGCAAAGTACAAACCACGGATAGCATCTTGATTTTATCTTTTATTCTTTTTCATCATTTTGACATTGTACTACTTGGCGTTCTTATTCTACGTAAAATAATAATCTAAAACTTTAATGTTTAAAACTATTTCATTATTACACCAAAAAAAGACTCAACCAACCACCTAAAAAAGATGCTGGAAGTGGAGCTTTCCATTTCGTTTAAATTAATGGCCTGTGGGATGTCATTTTCCATTCCATTATACTTGTCTTTAAACTATTTATCTATATACGATGTTGGGGTTTTTTCTCTTTTTTTTTTCTTTTTATTTCTTTTCTTTTCTTTCTTTCTTTCTTTCCTTTTTGTGTTTTTTTTTTATTAAATTTCACTAAATATATTTATCATGAAAGTGTTTGATTAGCAATTATACGTTTTTATCGAAAGCCAAGTGTTTAAAACTCGAATCTATGCAGTAAACTCTGTAGATTCAGCCGTTTTAACATTGTTATTACATCTCTCTCCTCCTTATTACATCTATTACATAAAAACGTGTGTCTTTTGTCGTCCTTCCATCATCATACAATAACTTTTCTGGTCTACAATGCTGTTTACATGAGTTTTGTAGTCACTTGTCACTCGCGAGGTATAACGCACCAATAAAACCGATCTAAACCGCTTAGTACGTGACACATGACCGTAAAATGTACTGAACCGTGACAAGGGCACATTCTTCCAACCACCGCTCTTATCTTTTTATACCATCATACGAATTCTGATGCTCCTCATTTATTTGGATTTTAACCTACAAGTCTAATTATTTTCACTGACACTAATTTGGTAAGTGTATCGTATATCTAATTATATTTTAATTGAAATATAATTATTAATGAGTATTTGAATATTATAGGTTATAGTGAGTCCCGTTAAGTCGTAAGTTTAATTCTATACTCTGTTGATTAGATGATCAAGTGATATTAATTCAAAGAATCAAAACTTTACAATGAATGAAACAGTTTGCCATCAAAAAGTTCCGCTTCTGTCTTAGTAATAACGTTATCATTATCATTAATTGTACTTGCATGTATAATTTACTTACCTTCCACTTTTTCACATCAAAGTTGTACTTGGATAATAAACCAGACAACAGCTAAGGACAAATTAACAAAAGATACATTTATTATTAACGTCAACATCATTTCTAACATGTCGATAGTCTTATTCTTTTCATAAGGCTTATTTTATATTGATTATTTTATATTGATTATTTTATATTGATAATTTTATAATAAAATTATAGTGATTATTTTCATCATTATTGTAATTGGATTTTCAAGAATGCATATGAAATAAGAGTGAAAGTTTGTCTAGACGGTACCAGGTTTTACCACCGGAGCGTTTGTCGCATCCTGTAATTATTTCGGGTATTTTTATTTTAATTTTAAAATTTTTTTTTTATTTATTTCTTATTTATTTTTTCCGTTGTAATTACAGAACACCCCACAACTCTCCTTATGGTAATGATTGTACTGTGCATATACTTGTTATTGTAATATATATAAGTTATATGACTTTTGACTAACAAACTATATTATACTATCACTACACATTGCTTTACTACTAAGACTCATTATTATTTATACATGTATATAATAATGTGAAAGCAGATCATAAAAAACTGCATTATTTTCAATAATGCAAAATGGATTTAGGTGTAACACTTTGTAATATGACGCATCAGTGTGACGTAGTAGTTTTGTCATATATTGCCTTTTGCATTCATACAAATTCTTCTTTACTTCCTTTAACACAATTATAATGTATCATCTCTGAACACTCATAATCTCTCTCAGTTGGGAAGGTCTGACAGGAAACCGGCAACCAGCCAGACGTTTTATCCTTGTACCCAAGTCTCCGTCACATCTAAACACTGACTGACAATACATAGATAAAAAAGTCAGGGAAAACTCTTATCGAAATTAGAATACAAAAGATCTTACGTATAGGTACGACGTTCCACGCTAACGATGTTATAAAAATATCGTGTACATAAACTGACCACAAAAACGTCAGTAAAGCATCGATTTCTCATACTGACATGATTTTATCCATGCAGTGTCTATCGGACTTTGGCCTAAGGATCATGTTTATTGACACGCTAAAATACGTAAAACATAAACAAAATCGTCCGTTTGTTGGGAGAATAATGTAATTGTGTATTAGTTTTAGGGAATCAAATATTCAATTGATTTATTCATTTACGTGAAAATATTTTTTTTTCCAATGATTTTTGATACACTTCAAGCAGAGTCATTGAGAAGACATATAACTTCCTATGAACAAATAAAATGAAAAATAAATAAGGAAATTAAAAGAAAACAAACAGAGGCATAAAGATACAAAAATGTTTTGTTATTGGAAATACTTAATTAGGTGATCGTGGCTTTTAGTGTATCTATGAACAACATTGCACTAAACTGCATGTAAAGTTTTTGATATTGAAAATTGTAGTGTAACCGATTTTGAAGTGAAGGTACAAGAATGACTCAACAAAAGTGAACACAATTTCCCTATGTGAAGTGGTTATAAATAGCTATCATACACTAGTTAGTAAGACATATAATGCAGAGTGTGGTCAGACTTGTCATATAGTCTATAATACAGCTTGTTATGTTATCTATCATAGCTTTTTATAATATCGTGATAAAAACATCCATTCAACGATATATTACTCATCACGTGACCTCGCCTGAGATATCGATCATTCATGGTTCGTTAGAGCGATACACATTTAAATGTCAATTTATACACAAAGAAAGATAACGTTACATCCTGAAAATATAAACAATGAAAAAAATGAAATACTACTCATCAAATACTTGTCACTTTTGGGTGACGCGACCTTTCAGGATGGGTTGTGACATTTGACATGAAAACTAATATCAGTAATATAAATATGGTATAAATGTATTCCTATATTGTGTAACGTACACACACGCGATGAATTACTCCATGTCGGTCATAAAAGCGTCCAAAATGACACGGATTCCTGTCATTCTAAGTACATTTATTACAATGGACATGACGCCCTCGCATGAATTCCTACTACAAACGAAGACCAAAAAGTTGCAGGTGAGAGTACCCTGGAATTTACTTTAAACGAAGACCAGAAAGTTGCAGATGTAAGTCCAATGGAACCTACTACAACAAAGACCAGAAAGTTGTAGGTGCGAGTCCCCTGGAACCTATTTTACACAAAGACCAAAAAGTTGTCGGTGCGAGTCCCCTAGAAACGTGTTCTTTTCGTTTTATACTACTATAAATTGAACTGAGTCACATATCAAACTTGAATTTATAGCAAAGTTGCCGTACCGCGTACTACCGGGAAGAATTTTATAAATCTCATCTTGCGCACTTCTACAACCAATTTTTTTCTGCACTTACATTTAATGTGTGTATAACATGCAGTGAATCCTCAAAGAGAAACATGGAAATGAGAAGTTAGTAGTAGAAATATCATAAAACCAAATTAACATTCAATTTATTTAGATTAGTGAACGAGTGGTGAAGATCTGTACCATCACAAGAATGAGACTATATATTATATCATAATACAGTCATTTCATGTGTGTATGTTGATGTCACAGTGAATATCTCAGGATATTCCCAGAGTAAAAAGGACATAATTGTACATCATATACACTACATGTTATTTCTACTCGTATAGGTTCGTATGGAATCTCTCGTGATAAAAATCTATAAGGCCACAAGAAAATAGTTTTAGTTCGGATTCTTGTGGGAAAAAAATTGGAGCGAGGGGGCGAAATTTTATTTTTTGTAAAAAACTTTTGAAATCGCTATTTAAAGAAGCGAGGTTAATTTTGATGAGCGGGCAAGTTTTATTTTAAACTAAACATGATTAAAATGATATAAAACATCTCAAATTGTGGTGTATCATACACAAAAATTTCTTTAAAAATTGATTCAAAAATAAAGAAAAAATTAAGTTTACGCAAATTTATTTGTAAGTCTTTCTTAGACCATAACAATGAAACAAAATCACAATACCATAACAATAAAACAAAATCTAACTGTATGCAAAATGCGAAACTTTTTCAACAAACATTTGGAAATCAGTTAAAGTTGTTCTAAAATTTTTATGTACAAGAGAAGACATACTTATTTAAGTAAATACTATTTGAAGCAATGGATTTTTCTAGACATGATATATAACTCAAAAGAATATATTCTTTACAAAATTTTACTATTGAAGTTTTATAAGTGATGATCACTACCATAGCAGTTGTTTTTAAAATAAATTTGTCACCTTTCTTGATTGATACGATGTAAAATCATATTGTTTTTGCAATGGGCCTCGGCCGATTGTGTATTAAGATCGTAAATTCGCTTTGAGAACGCATGTGCAAACTCCATTAGCGTGGCATGTTGGGTAATAATCTAGTACTAAGAAACAGTATTAGCACATAATTCTGCTGTAAATATTGAGATTTCTTGAAATAAATCTTATAAAATGTTCACAATTTAAAAAAAAAAGATTTGCTCACTACACAAACCAACTTATTTTCGAATATTAACGATAACATCCGAGAGACTAAAAAGGAAAAAAGGCGCGGCTACTTTCCCAAAAGGAAAAACTGAGGCGTGGCTTTATAAATCTTAGCGGGAAAATTCACAAGTGCGCATAAAAAGATGGTTTCAAAAACAAGAACATGTAATTCCTATTTACATAAAGCCATTTGGCTTTGTGACCAACAGCTTGAAGAATTATTGCTATTCTGGTTGCAACCTATTACTTTTTAAAAAGCTAAGCTTGTTAAAGATATTCTAGAATTTCGTTGCCTTCTTTCTACTTTCGATTTGTGTTTAATCTGTGTCCTCTAGACTCTTTGAAGCACTGTTACACGTTTTGAAAGCGGGTAAAGAGTTTTAAAGACCGAAAATTTACCGCTTTGAAAGATTTTTATTTCCGATCTCGATATTGATGCAGGCGAATTTTTTTTTTTTTTTTGTAATAAAAACAGACTAAACTAAAATCGATCAGATTGTTGTGGCCTAATGGATCAAGTTATACATCAGTATACATCTATTAGGTTTAATAAAATTTTATGTGTCGTTGGGTGTTGTATACAATGTTCATAACAACTGATTTTTAGGACTGTAATTAACCCTTTCTTTAAAAAAAGAATAATGATAATAATAGATAAATAAATTTGTATAAAAAACGACAAGTCGAAAATCGGTAACTCTATGATATCACGTGACGTCGAAAGATAACTGGCAAAAGATCATATGAGGGCGCTTTTATGTAAAAAAAAAGTCCTTTCAGGTTATGTGATGGCAGGGCCCTATCGTGGCAATATGGGCCAGTTAAGTATTTTTTTTTTTTTTTTTTGATAAATTGTAAATTAATACACAATTCTCGGACTTTTTTGGTCTTGTCGTATCTAGATCTGACCTTGACACAGAATATCCATAGAGGAAGATTTATGGTCGTTATGAGAATGTATTCATATTATTAATGATCAAAGTTATGATTTACACTTGCATACATAGTATTTAACTAAAGAAGAAACCAAACAGAATTTGACAAGTTAGAATCTATGCCATGAAAACTACATGAATGTAATAGATAACGTTCTAAAGTCAAACAAAGTTCACGTTCAATGATGAAACCAATAGTCGATTCACAGAAAGAATGGGGGAAATGTAGGTTGTTTTTAGGACACATCATATAAGAAAATTTAAAGATTATAATGTCCACCAAAAACAATAAGTATATGTGACGAACGTAAATTCATGAAATTATTATACATTTTGTATATGTGATATCGTCTTTTGTATTGTTTCTTTCAAGTTTGCTACTTTTCAGTATTTGATACCTTATCAGTTTGCTGTTTATCATGAATATTAAATAGGTCTTCATACTAATTCAATACACCATTGTTGGCAATCTGCAACTGATGAAGTATAGAGAAAATGATTATATCACTTCGATACACCCTAATGAATAAGCTACATCTTCATTACATTTCAATAATTTGTTTTGCAAATGCACCCTTTTTCTTGCACAGACTCGACGCATGACTGTAGTCACCTAGATGCATTTCTTGTAGATTATATATAATAAAAGTCCTTGATGAATTATCTACTAGTAAAATAATAATTCTTTTGTTTAGAATGAAATTCTTGGTGAATGGCATATTAATTACATGTTTTAACAATTATAAAGTAATTAAGTAGTAAACATATGTTGTTTTCTATTTCAGAGCAAAACCCAGATCCTTATTGGAAAGATGTATATAGCAGCGTCCGTCATTGTTCTCTTTCTTTCTGAAATCACACTTATTTGTAAGTATTGTACTACATGCAATAAAGTATTATTTTTAAATGAAGCAAAGAACAATATTAACATTAAGTAACATGAATTCACTTTTATGGGCAAATTATTGCTCAAATAATAATCTACACTTTGTTGATGAAAGACAGAATAGTCAAAATAATGTCAAATTATATCGTTATAGTTGCACAGCCACCAGGATTCGGAGCAGGGCCCCCTGGGCTGTTAGGTGGTCGTCCTATAGGCTTTGGAGAGGACTTTAGGGGTGTTCGTTTCGGGAGAGAGTTTGGTGGTGGGACATTTCGACCGGGTCTGGGATTAGGACCAACAATTGGCGGTGGAATCAATGTGGGTGGTACAGGTTTAGGAAATGGGTTTGGTGGAGATGGAGTAAGGCTGGGGACAGGATTTGGTACACTTGGAACAGGTTTCGGAACAGACTTTGGTCCTACAAGAGCGGATTTAGGAAATCAATTTGGCGCAACAGGAACAGGTTTTGGCACAGGAATAGGAAGATTCGGAGCCACAGGTGGTGGTATGGGTTTAGATACCCCGGATGTTATTAGGAGATTAAGAGTAAACAACGAGTTTGGACTCGATGGTGGACAGGGCGGATTACAAGCTCGTCGTATAAATGCTATCAGAAGAAACAGATTAAATTTTGATGATACTTCTGGACTTGGGGGTGGTCGATTTGGAATCGGACGTACATTAGGTCGGCCAGTTAGACTTGGTGGAACAGTAACAGCGGGGAACGGCTTAACAACTTTCGGAGGGGGACAACGCACATTTACAGCCCGACGAGGATTAGAATTACCCAGAAGTACCATACTAGCAGGTTTAGGACAGGATCAAACAGATTCATTTCTTGATCCAGTATCAGGGCGAATGGTACGAGTTTTGACCAATAATGACGCCAACAATGTGCTGACCAGGAGGAGAACAAGACCTACTATTGCTACATCGACGAGAAGAATAGACACTACGGCAACACGAACTCGCCTACCGGCTACATTACCTGCAACTATACGCCAAAGACAAGCTGTTCTAAGACGACAAACACCAGGTGAGTAAAATTCATATTCACTCAGTAAGTAGCAGATAATGCATGGTTATTGTTATTTCTATTGATTGTCTTCATTAAAATACACATAATCACTGCACGGTATTATAAAATCAGCCTGGCAAAACGGAAGTATACGAACCTGTAGATCTGATGCTACATTCTGTTACAGTTGAAAAGGAATGGAATTTTGTTTCTATTGACTACGGTATTATTCTGTTACTAATGACTACAGTAGAATTATGTTACTATTGACTACGGTAGAATTCTATTACCATTGACTACGGTATAATTCTGTTACTATTGACTAAGGTAGAATTCTGTTACTATTCGCTACAGTAGAATTCTGTTACTATTGAGTTAGGCAGTATTCTGTTACTATTGACTAAGACAGTATTCTGTTACTATTGACTAAGGTAAAATTCTGTTACTATTGACTGCGGTAGAATTCTGTTACTATTGACTACGGTGGAATTCTGTTACTATTGACTACGTAGAAATCTGATACGAATGACTACGGTAGAATTTTGTTACTATTGACTACGGTAGAATACTGTTTCTATTGACTACGGTAGAATTCTGTTACAAGTGACTAAGGTAGTATTCTGTTACTATTGACTACGGTAGAATTCTGTTACTATTGACTACGGTAGAATTCTGTTGCTTTTGACTACGGTAGAATTCTGTTACTATTGAATAAGCTAGAATTCTGTTACTATTGACTACGGTAGAATTCTGTTACTAATGACTACGGTAGAATTCTGTTACTAATAACTACGGTAGAATTATGTTACTATTGACTAAGGTAGACTTATGTTACTATTGACTACGGTAGAATTCTGTTACTATTGACTGCGGTAGAATTCTGTTACTATTGACTACAGTAGAATTTGGTTACTAATGACTAAATTAATTTTCTGTTACTATTGACTACGGTAGAAATCTGTTACCTCGGTAGAATGGTAGAATTCTGTTACCATTGACTACGGTAGAATGGTGGAATTCTGTTACCATTGACCACGGTAGAATGGTGGAATTCTGTTACCATTGACTACGGTAGAATGGTGTAATTCTGTTACCATTGACCACGGTAGAATGGTGGAATTCTGTTACCATTGACCACGGTAGAATGGTGTAATTCTGTACCATTGACTTACGGAAGAATGATGGAATTCTGTTAATATTGACCACGGTAGAAGGATGGAATTCTGTTACCATTGACCACGGTAGAATGGTGTAATTCTGTACCATTGGCCACGGTAGAATGGTGGAATTCTGTTACCATTGACCACGGTAGAATGGTGTAATTCTGTACCATTGACTTACGGAAGAATGATGGAATTCTGTTAATATTGACCACGGTAGAAGGATGGAATTCTGTTACCATTGACTACGCTAGAATGGTGTAATTCTGTTACCAATGACTACGGTAGAAGGGTGAAATTCTAGATCTGTTACCATTGACTACGGTAGAATGGCGTAATTCTGTACCATTGACCACGGTAGAAGGGTGGAATTCTGTTACTATTGACCACGGTAGAAGGGTGGAATTCTGTTATTATTGACTACAGTAGAAGTGTAGAATTCTATTACCATTGACTACAGTAGAAGGATGGGATTCTGTTACCATTGACCACGGTAGAAAGGATGGAATTCTGTTACCATTGACTATAGGTGAAGGGTGGGATTCTGTAAATATTGATTACGGTAGAAGGGTGAAATTCTGTTACCATTGACTACGGATGAAGGGTGGGATTCTGTTAACACCGACTACAGTGGAAGTGTGGAATTCTGTTATCAAAGACCACAGTAGAAGGTAGGGATTCTGTTAACATTGACTACAGTAGAAGGGTGGAATTCTCTTAACACTGACTGCAGTAGAAGGGCGGAATTCCGTTGACATTGACTACGTTAGAAGGGTGGAATTCTGTTAACATTGACTACAGTTGAAGGGTGGAATTCTGTTACGATTAACTACGTTTGAAGGGTGGAATTCTGTTAACATTGACTACAGTTGAAGGGTGGAATTCTATTTACATTGACTACAGCTGAAGGCTGGAATTCTGTCACCATTGAATACAGTAGAAGGGTGGATTGCTGTCACCATTGACTACAGTAGAAGGGTGGAATTCTGTCACCATCGACTATAGGTGAAGGGTGGAATTCTGTTACCATTGACTACGGATGAAGGGTGGATTGCTGTCACCATTGACTACTGTAGAAGGGTTGAATTCTGTCACCATCGACTATAGGTGAAGGGTGGAATTCTGTTACCATTGACTACGGATGAAGGGTGGGATTCTGTTAACGGTCGAAGGGTGGGATGGATTCTGAATAAGTGGCTACTTATCTGGAGAGTGCACATCGTATTGTAGCTCTGGACAATGGTACATTTACATGTTTAAACAGTATTCAACGGATATTTTATCAAGACCATTTGCTTTTCATTTTTTATTTCATTTCACAGTGGTACAAGGCTATTGGAACACCTAACATGTATTCTCTTCTCTCTCTTTATGCTGTATAAGAGTCGTATATAATTCCATGCACCATATGTATATTGTATTGGTCGCTTTGATTTATGACGATAATTACATAGCTACATCAAACGAATCGTGTTCCTTTAGCATGATTATTCTAACGGGTTTATTATGAATTATAACACTTCTCCTGTTGATATACAGAGAGACATAGAAATACCATTTTATCACATCAACAATTATACACACTATGACATATATTGCACTCTAAAACCAATTCATATATATATATATATATATATATATATATATATATATATATATATATATATATATATATATATATATATATATATATGTATGTATATAGATAGATAGATAGATAGATAGATAGATAGATAGATAGATAGATAGATAGATAGATAGATAACATAAAAGAAGTTCATATACATGTACTTGTATGATTATTCAACAATACCAGCACTTACTAGAATGGGGAGAACTTATTATTTCATAATGTAAACACCTTTTGTTAGGTTGCGATGTCCCTTGGTACCCAAGCCGTAGTGGCCTAGTGGATAAGGCGCTCGGTTCGTGATCGAGAGGTCCCGGGTTCGACTACCGCTCTGGGCACACCGGTGTTCTGTCTTTCGGACGAGACAGTGAAAACCGAGGTCCCGTCTCACTGTAGGCGTGGCACGTAACAGATCCCTCACTGCTTCGGGTTGGTCCCTTGCAAAGGATTAAATTTCTATGCCCTGCATCAAGCAGATGCCATTACCATATACGTGAAATAATCGTGGAGTGACATAAAACAATAATCAATCAATCAGTTAAATTAAAACCCTTGGTTCCCATCTTATGGTTTCTATATTTCTCACTTGGTTCGATTTGCTAGAGCTGGTACTACTGTTTTGGGCTTTCATATTAAAACAGACAAACAAGAAACAATTTGGTGCAAGCACCAAACGATGGACCGGAAGACGTGCGTGTTAAAACTGTGAAGTACGTTAAAGGCTGATACAATTTTAATACACAACGAGCTAGCTTACATTCAGTGTCGCATGCAACACTTGTCCCCTGCCTTCGTCAGTCTTTGAAACACAACTTTTAATTCGTTCCAACATTAGGAATTAATGCTTGTCATGTACTATCACTGTGTAAAGTAACTTCAAAATTGTACATTGCTAACAGAAGCTTCATCTGAAAACCCGAAATCTATTTGACCTACTTATTTGACCTATTGTCCCCAAACACAATCCCATGCAAGCTGTCTTCATGTACTATCACTGTGTAAAGTATTTTCAATATTAACGATTCCTATAACTGGTTATCATCTGGAAACCCTAAATCCATTTTTAGTAACAATGACCTACTTATTTGACCTACTAATAACTATTAGCATGTTGGCATATACGTTCACAATGGCAATCAAAATTTTGTGTTAAACAAAGATTAGAAAAGAAATAAATTCACAAACGTTTATTGCAGAAATATACACTACATAAAAACATATTGAACTGCAATTTTATTCTAAATATCATCCATTCTGGACCCAGGTTTCATAGAAAAAGAATCCGTTTGTGTAAGGATAACACATAAGTAACCCGAATGTACGGCTAATGTAAGCATAATAAGGCACAGTCCATAGTTCTTCTAATGAGGGGATGGGCAGGCGTGGTGTAGTGGTTAAGCGCTTTGCTTGCGGCGCCGACGATCCGGGTTCGATTCCCGGATTGCGCCACTATGTTTAAGAGGTTGGTAACCTCCTGCTTCCATGTCGCGATATAACTGAAATATTGTTGAAAGCGACGTAAAACACCAATCAACCAACCAACCAATCTAATGAGGGGGGGGGGGGCGTTTGTGCAAAAGATTAAACAGAAAAACTTTCATAAGTATATCAAACGAACAAACCCAATTTCACAATATAACGGAATACTTTATTTCTACAAATTTTATGTGAAAAAAATATCGCTCTTACTGATCCTAGCATAAATATCAGAGTACACCCTTGAATGTCGAATGGACGGTGCCTACATCTAGCGTATCTAGGTCAAACATGTGGGGGAACCAAAATAGAATGTCTTTGAATAGCTTTTAGTCTCGCTTTTGTTTTTCAATAAAAGTTGGCAATCAAAATAATTTTTATACTACACTCATATAAATCTATCAGAACGTGTCAGCGACTTAACACGTGGTCATCCGCACTGAATTAAGTCCTAATTAAACCATTGGTGTAAAACTGTTGGGGGCGTGGTTTTACCGTACCGCGGTAACGCATGCGACTTTCCTAAACTTATATCAAAGGATGGGCCGGCTAGTGCCGGCCCACAATAACTTCTAAACTTTCGACTAAGAGTTGCATTGCAAATAGTATAAACTTCTGTAAAATGCTATGGGTCCTCTTCAGAGCTTTCATTTAATTCGCCACAATTACTTTTCAGCTGCGTTTGTCGTATAAAATCTCTCGAGTATTCGAAATTCGAGGGTAATAAATTTCGAATAGTTATGTCTCACCGGGTTTAAATATAAGTTATCGTCTTGGTGGTCGATAATAGAACTCCAAGATCATCGTAAATACTTAAAATCTGTTTTGGGGTCCAAGGGCATCTACAGCATATGACCATTTGTGATTTTGTTTTAAATGAGCGTTGTGTGAATAACAGAGTGATGGGTACTTTATGATTGACCTTATCTAAACATGAGCCAGTGTCGCTCAGTGGATGAAGTTCCTGGTTCGACTCCCACCGTGAGCATCCCGGCGTCCTGTCATTCAGATTAGACAGTGAAAACCGAGTTCCCAACTCACGATAGAAGTCATACGTAAATGATCTCTCATATGAGTCCGTTGCAAATGTATAAATTCCTTGCAATGCATCGGGCAAATGCGGTTACCACATACGCGCACAAAGGCGGAGTGAAGGAAATCATTAATCAACCAATCAATATCTAATTATATATATAAAGATTTTCAGAGAAGATATAGTCATGAATCTTTCTTCCGTGACTGTAAGTCGGTTTTCCTGCACACCACGGAACACTCATATAAATATTTTTGTAATATCCATATGTTTAACAATTCAAGTTTTGTATGCATCACCGTGAAGGACTTCGTACAGCTGGTGTTCTATATGACTTTTTACTGATTGTGACTACGGTTGTTCTGTTATCACTAGATATGACTATGAGTTCTACTAGCTCGCATAACACTATGACATCATGGCAGATGTGACCGGTCAGCAGGGGATGCTTACTCCTCCTGTGGTACCTGATCACACCTCTAGTTTTTTCTGGGGGGTTTTGATAACCACTATCTCTATTTTCTCGTACTATTTTACAGGAGATGTTCCTTATTTACTATTGCTCTGTATCTTAATATTTTAGTTCTAAGCGTTTGTTCCCACTCTTGATATCCATATCCTTTTAGTGTTTGCTTTGCATGGGAAGAAATATAAGGTTGAGTTACATTTCATACCCCTTTATCTATCCTGGTTTTTCAGGTATAGTACAGACAGGTGGAGTACGACGTGACACTTTGGCGAGAACTGGTACGTTGACAGGAACCACAGGAACTGGTCGTAAGTGAATGTAGATTAAGTTCCATTACAAGTTTCAGCAAAATTTAACAAAAGATTGATATAAATTAGTGAATTTTCGGCTCGATTTTGCAGACTTCAATAGCATGTCTAGATGGAATAAAACGAATATTGTAAACAATATATAATGGTGTGAAAAATCTTACATTTATGCTACTATATTAGGAAAAGAAATCATATAAGATAAGTTGTTCTGCACTGCACAAATGTGTTATGTGTTCTAGCTTTTTATGCAAAATTCGAAGATATGCTTTGTCTTTGTTTTGTTTTTCTCCACCACATGGAACGATAATATTTTTATTACAATCTATTTGACGAAGAACTGACCTTTCTCAATGGCGTAAACGGAGGGCGTATGCCATTTCAAAGGCCGCTCATACCACTTGATACATTAGACGGAACACCGTTTATTCCACTTAATGCTTTGGATGTCGGACCAGGTATTCTAAACAGTAGTGTCCTTAGGTAGACTAGGCATGATTTACGATGTATTAGTATTTGGTAAATTATATCTAGTATGATTATATACATATGTATATATACATAGTACATCTGTCATAGTTTATACCTCTTTGTCCTTTGATCTGAGCGTCATGTCTTTTGAAATAATGGCATTGAATAACTCTAAGAACTTATATGTCAATTCTGTTTTTCTGAATCAGATGCTCCTTTCGAAAATGATGTCTTTTAAACGATGCTTAAAGCAGCCTGTACAATGGAATTCTAAAATGTATATAAAACACGATCATCACCACTAATGGCCTATTAAGCAAGCCATAAAAAGTCTAAGGATAGAGCTATGTGGTACCACCTACACACTGAACATTTGGCTGTTGATAGGCCTACCATCGTACGATATATCAGTAGTATTACTGATGCCGTCGTATGATACATCAGTAGTGTTATTAATGCCGTTGTATGATATATCAGTAATATAACAGTAACCATCGTATGACATATCAATTGTATTACTGATGCCGTTGTATGTTATATCAGTTGTATAACTGATACCGTCGTGTGATATATCAGTAGTATAATTGATACCGTCGTATGATATATCAGTAGTATAACTGATACCGTCGCGTGATATATCAGTAGTATAACTGATGCCGTTGTATGATATACCAGTAGTATTACTGATGCCGTTGTATGATATACCAGTAGTGTAACTGATACCGTCGTATGATATACCAGTAGTGTAACTGATACCGTTGTATGATATATCAGTAGTGTAACTGATACCGTTGTATGATATACCAGTAGTGTAACTGATACCGTCGTATGATATATCAGTAGTATAGCTGATACCGTTGTATGATATAGCAGTAATATAACTGATACCGTTGTATGATATATCAGTAGTATCACTGATACCGTCGTATGATATATCAGTAGAATAACTTATACCGTTGTATGATATACCAGTAGTATAACTGATGCCGTTGTATGATATACCAGTAGTATAACTGATGCCGTTGTATGATATATCAGTAGAATAACTGAAACCGTCGTATGATATATCAGTATTATAACTACCAATTATGCTAATACTATATTAATATGACAGTTTGTCTCCTATTTTGTCGCCGATAAATCATTAAGATATTTTAAATGTCTCTCTTTTCATCGTATGTCTGCATGTTTATCCATCGACTCGTCCGCCTATCTCACCATATTCATTGTTTTAGCAGGCCACAAACGTGTTACTTGTTACGATATCTTCTACTAATCGAATTTGTGATTACCAACTGCTAAGTCAGTTATTATAAAATTGTCTTCGTTGATAATCAATAACAAACTATTAGTGTAATTGCTGCTTGTCTCAGTTCTTTGTTTTGATCTGTTGAGATAATGTTGCATGCTGTTTTATTATTATTATTATTATTGTTATTATTATTATTATTATTATTATTATTATTATTATTATTATTATTATTATATCCTGATAACTGAGGAAGTGAACACAGAGAAAAAGATAAGATTCCACTCGGAAATGTAATCTTAAACAAATACAAACGGATAAGAATTGAATATATAAATGTATATTATGAAATTATAACGTATATTTTTATAAGAACTGTATAAAATCTATAAATTACAAACAGCAATAGAACTATTATAAAGTCCTTTCTCAAGTAACCTCTCAATGTAAGCCATGACGATACTTGGTAAGCAGGAACCACCATATAATATAACAATATTTATAATATAACCGTATACCCATTTTCAGAGACTTTAATGAATACTAGACTTCCATTAGCCAATGGTCTCGGTGGAGCAGCGTTACCACAGGACTTTGATTCTTTAAATAATCTAGCCATTGATATAAATAGATTCGGAGGTAAAATTACCTTCACATCGTAGCATGTTGGTAGATCTCGGATGACAATGAGTACCTTGACTTCCTGTCTGTAGTCGATCTATATCAATGTATGCCTAGTTTTTCTCTAAATATAGATTAATCAGAGTATTTCCTATCTTTGATTTAAGTAATTTATGTTTATTCTTAAAATCTAGATGACAATCTAGGGGGTTGGGGGGGGGGGGGGGGGGGGGGGGGGTGTTGTGTTTGTTTGTTTTGGGGGGGGGTTGTTGTGGTTACTTTTTTTGTTTCTGTTTTCTTTTTTCTTTTTTTTTTTTCTTTTTTGGTTTGTTTTTCTTTTTTTTTGGGGGGGGGGGTATTTTTTGTTCTTGTTTTGTGGGTTTGTTTTCAGCAAAGTTTAACCACTTCTGTAGATATTATTTTCTAAAACAACCTTTATCTAATACAAGTAGCTAGATCCTCTGTCGATCATATATCTCGTAGATTCCTATGTCAGTTGAATTTTTTCGTGTAGAGGATCTTCATATATACAATGTTGGAAAATAGTATTTATATAGAATAAACGAGACTTGAACAAACCAAATTTTACGAAAAGTACTATGGTCGTCGTTATAACCCCTATATATATTCCCTACGTAGAATTCTCAGTTGCTCTTAGTATTTAGTCCATTTTTACATTTTTAATACCCTGTGTATATTACCTTCTAACTCTATTGTCTTATTCTCACTTTGTCAACATTCACAGTGTCGTGCAATGTTCAAACTTGAGCTATCAATTGGCCTTTTCTACTTATTACATCAGCAAAACGTAGGTGAACGTTTACTGTATATATTCTGCTTCTGCATGTTGTGTTTTATGGTTTTCGTTATTTTTATTGCAAAAGTGTACTGTCACGTAGAGATGACTTTGTGATAACTGTTATTATCATTATGCTATGTTTCTTATTGAAATTTGATAAATTATTCCTTATTATCTAGGTCGATGATTACACAAAATGTTTGTTGTTGATATATATTACAATTTGTTGTAAATAAAGAAATTGCCATATTATTTCTTCATAGAAAGATAACAGAAAAACGTCTCATATTATATCACAATATCTTTAAACCGTTACCTGTTGTTTTTTATTTCACTTCTTTTTACTTCCGTATATAAGTTAATGGACGACTGGGTGTTATACCAGGCGCTGCTCTTCGTGCTTTTGATAATTTATCGCCTTCACAAAGACCGATAACAAGATTTCCAGCACCATCAATGCAGTCTATTGTTAGACCACGACCTCGTAGTTTGCGCATACACCAGTTCAGAAACACTATTCGAGAACAATCTCAAGCCAGACAAGTTCCGCAGCAACCAACTATTAGTTCGTCAACAACATCTAGACAGCGCGTTGCTCAAATAAGAATGCGTCAAGAAAAATCTGAAGCATCATCTCGCGCGATCCAAAGAACTGCGAGTTTGAAAAGCAACCATAACGAACAAACGTGGTTACAAATGCAACAATATATGGCACAAGTGTTACAAGCTCAACTTCAACACCAGCAAAAGTTATTTAGCGAACATACTAAAAAACAAATCAGTGCACAACAGCTGAAAGATCAGGAAATAAGAAGACTTTTTAGTCAACTAGCGGCTACTGTTGAATCGCTAGAAAAACAGCAAACAATGCATCTCGAAGCGATACAGAAAGAACGAAACAGTAAACGTCATCTTACAAAAGATAATGAACGTCAGCAAAAGGAATTGCAAGGTTTAGTTCAAAATTTAATCGAAACTCTACGAGGTCAGTCTCAGAGTAAGCATAACAATACACCACAAGCGAATGTTGAGATGCTGTCTTTGGAGGATAGTAATTTAATACTGCATCCAGTTAATCCAAATTTTGTAGAAAGTAATGGGATTCCATCTACGTCATCCCCTTCAAACTCCACATTGCCAACAGACCTAGAATACTCTTTACAAATGTTACTGGACAGTGTAGCCGCATTACAAGGGTCACCTGATCATGCAAAGCCATCAACTCCATCGATATCCGTGGATACGTCTGTAGATATGCTTATAAATGATATACATTCCTTAGACAACAATGCAAGTCCGGATGCCACGTCTTTGTCACCTTCATCACAATCCATATATCAAGATCCTTCAGTCACATCATTTGATATGTTTATATCTTCGCAGTCAGCGCAACACAGAAATTCTTCCAAAGGTTGATCACTGTGTGTGAGATACATAGAGTCTTGTGTCAGTGATGTTAGCTATTGTGTACGTGCGATGTATGCTTTTCAGCTAGGATAAAGATATTTCATTTTAAAATATTGTAGTGGCTTAAATTTCGTGTCATTTTTGTTGTAAAACATACCCATTTCTTCATTATTACAGATTTGGTAAATTTCCACAATTTAAGTATCGAATACATTTTTATAAAAATCTAAATCCTTATGCACGTGCTTTGTGTGCGTATTGATGCAGCAATGTCATGTTTGTCGGTCGATTTTGTCTGACTGTATGATTTTAAGAAGAAAATGATAAATGTTTTAAATCATAATTGGAGAAAATATTATAGATAATTTGAAATCACCAAAAAGATATATTTTTAATTGTTTGATACAATTTGTAATGCTGATTTTATTATTTTACTAGTGCTCATTCCTTTGTTATTCTTTAAGCAATCTTGAAGTTTACTATTTTCACAGGAGATGTATTTTCTCAAACAAGGTCCGATAGGATTACTGGACAAACCGGATCTCCCTCTGCTAACATAGGAGGTTTTGTAGTATTCTATACTTTCAAATAACAAGACCTTTAAACATTTATAATATTCGTAGAATACTGCTTTTTAAAGAAATGATATTCCCGTAATTTTTGTTTAATTTTCACACTGATCAAGTTCCACAGTCTTTTTCCACTTTGTTTTATAGGGATAGTCAGTCAGTCACAGGTCAGACCATCAAATATTGAATATGTGCCCCTTATACCGGGTTCGAATCCTCTCAACGACATACAAGAGGGAAGCTTGGTACCATTCCTTCAAATTAATCAGGAGCAAAGATCGCAACTAAACGGCACAGATCGTAAATATCACATAATGAATATATCCAACAGCACACATATTTATTGTATGCTACTCCCAGAGTATATCTTCCTCTGCTTTTTCCATAGCTCAGAATAACGACGAAAATATGGACAGCTTGCTTTTTTTCCTGGGTAGCGAAGACATTAACAAATCTTCATCAAATTACATGCCTGATATTCAAGGTGTGATGTGGTACTTATTGCATATAAATCCTATATATGTACATACATACAAACATATATATATATATATATATATATATATATATATATATATATATATATATATATATATATATATATATATATATATATATATATATATATATATATATTGAATTATGATCTCAGGAACAAATAAGAAATTATCCATGCCATCGTATAATATTAATAGATACGGAATCTCATACAGTATAATATCTATATGTTAAAACGACCTACATCCCTTAGAATTACTGTCTATTCAGGAATACATAATTTTAGGCATGCATTTAAAACTTATCACACATTCCTGAAGAAAATTGTTCAGTAAAAAACAAAAACTTCAATGATCCTAGTTTCTGCTAAGTTACCCTTTTCTCCCTTTTCCTAATACTTCTATTTGAAATTACTATTTCTGTCATTGTCTTAAAGCATCAATTAGTTAGGGTCTTGCACAACATTTGTCTCAGAAATATAGTAGATAAACTTGGATTTATTAAGCAACTGAACTACATGTCACTGATAATATGACAATTAGTGTATATCATTTCATGTACATGTACATGTACCGGTACGTGTTTTAGAACACATTTCCTAAATAACAGCCAAAAGAATTCTCTTGATTGTGTCATTTCTTTCGAAAATATAATGCAAAATCGGTTGAAACTTTCACCAACTCATGTCTTTAAAACATATGTGGTATAATTGCAGTTGTAAATTTAATCGATCTTGCTATGCCGCCTTCCAATGGTACCATCGTGAGTGGTGGTCATCTGGTGAGGAACGTATTCAATGATACGTCCACTGTTGCCACGTCTAGCCCTGCTTATAATGCAACACCAAGTGGTTCTTCAGGTTGTAAATACCTCATGTTAACGATATAACTATGGTATATTATAACTGTACATAAACAGAGCATGAAGCTTCAGCCATTTGTATCATGTACATGTGTTCGCTGGCACTATATATACATTATTCTGCTTTTTGATGGGGAATGATTTAATTTTATTGTGTTGTGGATGTTGATGTTGTTTTTATTGTTTTTATTTTTGAGGATCTATTGATCTGTTAAAAATGATGAATAATTTGATTGTATGAAATTCTGATAAAATCGTGTTATAATTGAGTATTTATATATAAGAATTGATATGTTTTACTTGCTCAGAAATGTACGATGACAAGAATTCGTGAAATTAATTTTGAATCTTGACACATCACATAGATAGCTTACATGTATTCTTTAATATATTTCATATACTTGAACCACTGTGTATATTTCATGTTGTTTAACGCAGGAGACGCTATTATTGTCGAGGGTCAATCTTTTGTTGATTGGTCCTACTTCAACAAAGTTTTGCAAGAACAAGGTATACTAGAACCGAACGCCACTACGTCTGATCATCCAGATGTTGTTGCAGCACAAGACGCTTTGCAGAAATTGATCAGTGGTCAAGGACATGCTGCCCAAAATGGGCACTCCAATATAGTAAAGAAGCAAATCCATCCTGGCGTCGATGCAAACATACAGAACAACAAATTGCTTCAATCCATGACCCGAACCGATGGAAGTCCAACTGACCAATCTCAACTTCAAAATGGACCTTCCAGTAAAGCTTGATATAGAAAAACATATTGGCTTATGCAAGAACTGTTTTTATTTCGAAGCAGTTCTCGGTCATTCCTGCTTTCAACATTCGCTTTGACCTTCAATGTAATGTGTTACCCTCGCTTCTTTCCAAAGAAATGTATGCTAGATTACCCAAGCATGCCTTCATGAAGAGCTTGAATCAGCTTCTTATCAACATTTGCTTTCGGGTGTATTTTATCGCTTGCAAGTATACCTACAAGTGAGGAGAACATGGGCAATGCTTGATTTTCTGGACATTAATTAATTTATTCAGCTTTGCTTATATGCATACTCTTAAAATAGTAGACATACATTGTTGCGATAGCGTTTATAAAAGTATTATTCTTTTGTGTCAAATTCACTTTAGAATGATTAACCACAGCGTGCGCAGAAATGTTTAGAATGGAGGTTTTAGCCTATTGTAGTAACACTTTGGCAAGGAAAGGAGGGGATATCCACATCCTAAAATACTAAATTATTTTCCACTGCAGCTGCGTTGCGACTTAATTAAGCCTCAGCCAAAGGATTTTGCATGAAGAATTGAGTTCACACGTGTCCGATTCATATCACATTCACAATGCTGTCAGTCTTCTTTCTTATGACGCATACCAAGTTTTTATGACTTTATTTTTCTTACAATATAATATCGACTTTACAGTTGCAAAGATGCCATTATAAAACATAAGATAGAAATAATATACGCTACTTATATGCTACAATAAAGTTAGTAGAGTCATATTATTCAATTTGATTAGACTGCCAAACGTACATACCTATACGTAATGTGGAAGTATATATTGCCTGGATTCAGTCCTTCTTCTTTTTCTTGTTTCGTTTAGAAATTTACTCATAGATATACATGTACTTAGAAAAATTATAATTTTAATGTGAAAGTAACTTAAATCTCCGTTCACAATCATTTTTCATATGTTTTATATTGCAATTAGAGATGATAATTTAATATAAACTTCTTTCGTATTGATATTATTATTTTAAAAAGATTTACGTCTAGAAGTTTGTTTGTGTGTGGTGAGGTACTTAAATATAAAAAAAAATAACATATGATATATAATGTGTCGCTTCATCGCCATCATTATCCTCTGTCTCTCCTTTGATGTGTGAACATTGTAGTTTACGGAGTGATGCAATTATATTTCCATCACTTTCAACATAGTATTGTACTTATGCAAATGATTATAGTTTCTTATACTATATATTCACATGTGCATGGGATATCAGATTTCTAATTAGCCTGTCTCCTGTATAGTATGACATGCTTGAAGTATATCATAAGTATATCATATAAAAGCATTCATAAAATATTCAAATCAGCTACAACAATAAGCCTTCTTTCACTACATGTGCAATTGAAATGTATATGAAATTCATTTCAGAAAATCATATTCTAGTAAAAAGTAAGGATAACTTTCTATAAACCTATGATAACTTCTTTTGAAATATAAACTGTTTCAAAGGTATGCATAATTTGTCATATTATAATGAAATTGACGTTTTGCAGGTGCTAGAGGTTTAAATGCATTAAACAACATAGGGACCAACCAGCTGACCTTCGACTCAGTAGATCTTGCCAATTTCGGCTCCGTAGATCCATCTCAAAGTGCTTTCTTACAAGGTATAACTTGCATTTGTTTTGCATTTGTTAATTGTCAAAGTGCTTTCTTACAAGGTATAACTTGCATTTGTTTTGCATTTGTTAATTGTCAAAGTGCTTTCTTACAAGGTATAACTTGCATTTGTTTTGCATTTGTTAATTGTCAAAGTGCTTTCTTACAAGGTATAACTTGCATTTGTTTTGCATTTGTTAATTGTCCGCAACAATTACATGTTTGAGAACATTTCTTTTCTGAATTACATCTAAAACAGATCCGTTGCATTGATAAAGTACACGCTCTCTCTCAATCAGTCACAATGAACGTAAAAATGTCAAACTTTTGTTTAATTCAATCTGAAGCCGTGGCCATTATAAGGACGTTTCTGTCTCTTGTAAAGTACATATTATCTTGTCTTAACTCAGTATTATGATAACGTTAGTAAATACCGTTACAGAACAATTCGCATTTTTATGAGGGACATATTTAACTACATTGCTTTATACCTCTTTTCATTTTACATGTATATGGAATATTCATTTAGGAAAGATCCTCATAATAGAGGGTTGGAAAAGGTTTATAAATAGAAAATTTCCCAATGGTTACATGTTCTTAACTTTATAACAAGTTTGTACTTAACATAATCTTCTGGGTTATTTGAAATATATCTTTGAATCTTTTATGCCAACATGATTACATATATTTATGTAGCAGAATTGCTGACGAGGTGGTTGATATTATATACTGTTACTTTTTACAGACAGAACAGCACGGATCGCAGGTTAAGATATCAACTGGTGACGTCACAGTAGAAGCCATTTATTAATCGTGCATGTTTCAAATAACATCGGTGTGGTTTTAGTACTCGTGTAGATGACAAATGACATGGAAAATGTAGCTTACTAATTCGGATAGGATCAAATCAGTAACAGTGAATATTAAACGACTGTTCAGTGCACGTAACCAATCAGAAACATTTGAATCAATTTAAAGACAACTTGGCGAGTTATATTCCTTGAACGTTACCTCCACATATTTCTTTCTTGAAAGAATATATTCTTTTCCTATGCTAAGCAAAATAATTTTTATATATGTATACGAGTGACAAAATTGTTTACATAGCTGAATGTACATTTGTATAGTATGCTGTTGAAAATAAATATACATAAAATCATACACTCTCTGTTGGTGATTCCTCCGTTAAATAAACTCATTCAAGAGGGAATAAGAAAAAAGAAAAAGGTATTTACTCATCAAACATTTATGCAGAAGTAAGATTGAATAATCGACCACTAACTTCCACCATTTGTTTAATACGTTCACTTGATTGGTTACTGACTTCCACCATTTGTTTAAATACGTTTGCTTGATTGGCTACTGATAATGATTTCTTTCCGGAGTCATGCATGCATTGTCAATATCTTTCATGTTACTTGGATTTCATGGTGTACTGTACTACGAAGTCTGATGTTAGGGATAATAAATCTCAGTAGAGACCATACTAATATACTAATGAGTGGGATGAAAAATAGTATTTTTCTTTTTACGGTTGTCTTTTAAAATTAAAAATCTGTTAAAAGTAAACCAACAATATCGATTAAATGAATAAATTATCAAATTAAAGTCTTATTAATTGATGAATTTCACCTGTCTATAAAATACCGTTAAAGGGTGTATAATCTTTCGTACTGTACCAAGAAATTGAAAGCAAGTATAGCCGGTGATTAAGTCCGATTTTCTATGTTTGAGAAATAATAAATCTTAAAAAGGCAGGAATATGAATCTATTAATGTTGACTCACACAACGAATATCGAATATCTAAAACTACAGTCATATGCGATATATTAACGATAACAGCGGTTTATTAACAAAAATAGTTTTCTTAATTTACAACGCTGTTTAAGTAAATATGTGCTTTGATTTGACACCTTAACCTACAGCACTGTTTAAGTACAAATGTGCTTTGATTTGACATAATAATTTTCTAGATATAATATAAATTCACATTTGAATCATAGATGATATGAGATATAAATCAAAAGACACATAAATTTCGTCTTTACTTTAAATGACAATATATAAACATAAGTCACAAGTATTTGTTTATCATCCACTGAAAAAATACCCCATTGATCTAGTGTAACTCCTCCTTAAATGCATGCTAAACGGCTGGCGATCGATCACCAGGTTGATTTTATTCTACACTTACAATTTATTTCATTTAAATACTTAGCAAGCATCATTTGTAAAGCTGAGGGTCGAACATATATTATATGTACCTTCTTTCTTTTGTGTTGTGGTTGTGATTTTCTATATGTTGCCAGTGCGAACTACTCTTATATGTACAGTTTTGTGTTTAATGACATTGATGGCAGTGCGGCTAGAAAGGCGCTAAATTCTCCAAGTAACTGATCCCATTTCTAATTTTTAATTCTTTTTAATGCCCTCTGCGATACATTGTTGTACGTACCTGTCACATAGCACCAGTCACTTTCGTATTTTACAATTTGTCACAATTATGTAAATGATAAATGTTAACACTGATAAAATGGCACCACGGAAGCTGTAACAAAGAAGGATTTCTCAGATAGCATGATATCATATTCATTTCCATTATCAAAAATATTGATTGCTTATTATCCTCTTATAATAAATACCTTTGTTTACATCCAATCATCAGACTTAATGTAAAATACGAAAGTAACTGCTGTCACATGACTATGGCATCAACAATGTACCACAATGGACATTCACGGACCCCTGAAATTCAGGTGATAGACCAGGTGCCCGGGAGGAGTGAGCGTCTCCTGATTGATTAGCCACCCCCGCCGTGAATGCCCTCACATACAGACAAAACAAGTATAGTTCATCACTGTTTATATACATGAATATGAACAAACACTGTGTAGCAAATACCACTGCCACATAAAATCAGGAAAAGGGTGTACTAACACTTAAGTAAAACCCTCCGCGGGGAACTTTTATACGAGCTCCAAACTGCAACGGGAATAAGTGTGACGCTAATATAAAATACGAAAGTAACTGGTGCCACATAACTATGGCATTATCAACAATGTACCACAGGCAAAGTTTAATTTACAGAGCGCGAGGTATACATTTGGCTCAAACCTGACTCGGACTCGAACTTTAGACGTCGAACGTATATTCAACATATCAATATGCAATGGGCAAATGACATTTCAATTTCCAGATTGATTGGTTTATCATTCAACCACCATAAATTTTATTTGTAATATTTAGAAACCAATATTATCAGTTAAGAAAAGGTACGAATAATGTGTTCACATGTGTGGTTGATATTGTGATTTCCCCTGGTATTATATTAAGCGCTGTACTCTTTGAGAGTCATAAGATCTATAAGGTTTATCTAAATGAATATTAAAGTTACACATGCACTCTTACTTTCATATTCAGGGGTAAATAGTGCCACATTTCTCCCTGCTTCTACACTTAATGGACAACAAGGTATAAACGGTGGGCGAACCCAGTTGACAATGGGGAATTCGATTGACGAAGCTGCAAGAAGAGCACTGTCAGTCACTAATCGGAGACCCATCGTCAGGCAAAACGGAATGATTGGACCTCGCCTGGGAGGTGTGACAAGATCAGTAGGCGATACAGCACCTGTATCATCTGTAGCGGCTGCAGCAGCCGCAGCAAATGCAAATGTGAATGCCCTGGCAGCCTCCATTGCTGCACAAAATTCTATGGTGATGAGTGCAAGGCAGCCATCGACAACCACAGTCATACGAACCAGTGCAAATGCTGTTCCCTCATCTAATGGAGCAGCAGTACGACGTGTTATTTCAGCGGGAAATAATCGTAGGGGAACAGTGAATCGAATTCTACAACCTAATGGAACGCGAACTGTAATACGACGAGTTCAAACTGCTGGTAACGTACCTAGAGGAAATGGACAATCCACAATGGCTAGACGTACCGTTGTGCAAACTGTTCCTGGATCCACTGAAACTATGTCTAGAACAATTACCACTTCAAACGCTGGAAGAGCAGGAAATGCTATAGCTCGAACGAACCAGGCCCTGGTGGACAGTAATATAGATCTAAATAACCTACCAACCTTAGATCTAGGTAGCGTTACAAGCGATTCTACCTCTTCATTGTCTTCGTCATCGTCTTCTTCAACTTCTTCATCATCAACATCGATGACATCTTCTGATTCTTCCGTTAGCAGCAACCAAAATATTGACTCAAATGTAAATCAACCAGGTGCCGTAAGTGTAATTACACGAACGACAACTGTTACAGAAAATAAAAGTAATGCCGGCGGTCGAGATTTAACAGCAATTGAAAGGCAACTTTTAGGGGCAGCTGAGACAGACAGGCCGGTGTTTGCTATTTTACCATTAAATGAAAGGGCAAATGCAGCAGATCTCCAAAATATAATGGAAAACATTGCTTCTTGTGAGTATAACACATTTCCAAATCCATATACTTTTTTCTTTTCATTGTAATGCCGTTTTAACAAAATCGTTTAGTATTAAATATTCAAAACAATATCTTTTCTGTTTACTATTATCACGTTATATACAAAGTTCTACTATATTAAATTAGCCGATCCCGCATGTGACCTATCAGGCGATTCCTAATTGCACACAAGCAGTCTGAAATGATTGTTTATATTTTCCAACTCTCATTTTTGCTTTTTACGAATCGTCAGTTTCCTTTATACCTACATGTTGTATCTTTTATATATTCTTATTTTTTCCTTTTAAGCAATGAGTACTGCGAATGCCACAGTGCCTCCAGTATTACCTTCTATGACAAACCTTGATTCATCAAATACAATAACAGTAACAGAAAAGGTAACTCTCTTTAAATGACACACGTATATATGTTCTTATATTTATAAAACGATATAACATATATCATCCTAATTTTCAATTATACTTCAATAGGAAATATCTCTTAGTAAGGCTTCTATCAGTAAGAATATGTTTAAATATTGAAACATATCAATTATATCAATTTTGTTTTTATTTTAGGTGAATCTTCCAGATCCTCTAGCAGTTTGATCGTCCTCGGTATACTGTTGTTTGGTCGTCCTCGGTATACTGTTGTTTGACTCTCCTCGGTATAATGTGGTTTAAAACTAGACGTTCCAAAAGCTGTTAAATATCGTTTATTCATGAAAATTATAAGCGCGAAAATAAACATTCATTATCATGTTTCATTGACATTTGAAACTAAGATCATAACACTTACTGCTGTCATAGCAATACATGTATTATATATCATTGACAAGTACCAAACATTAACTTTTCAATATATTTACAAAACGAGATCACATAATATTTATATTCATATACACGATGTATGTGTACGCTTCACATTAAAGTATATTTCGTGTCACATGTGCTTCGATCGCTCAAAGACAGGTAGAAACATTTTGTATTGTCTACTTTTCACATAAAAAATAAACATAAAATGGAGATAAGACGACGATAATATATCGGCACATACATTATATAGACAACAAATTTACATATATAACATTGTACATTTGTGTTAACAAATCGTACACTAAACACATGAGGTAGTCATACACAGAGAGGACTACTTTATACTGTGTAGTATATACAAGAATGGCACTATAGACCGCTGCTCACATTCACATCAATGCTGGTCAGGACCTAAAGAAAATTGACATTTTCATCATCAGTTGTTTCATAACATGAGTTGTCAGAAGACAGCAGAACTCACCCGTGGCAACCAAATTTAGATAACAAAAGGGTTTTTTTGTAAATGGGTCAATCTTCAAGGTCAAGGTCAAAATGTACAAAATTTTAATATGTAATGAAAGGTCTTGTCAAAAGAAATACACCCTTGACATATTTAAGCTCTATCTCTTACTGTTCATAATTTATGACCAGTAACAAAGTTTTGTAAAAGTAGGTCGAACTTCAATGTCAAAGTCACAAAGTCAAAATTTTGGTACTCAATGAAAAATCATGGCATAGGAATACACGTTTGAAATATTAAAGCCCTGTCTAATGGTTCTAAAGTCGTGATCATGGTTAAATTTTTTGTCTACGGACGACGGCCACGACAACAATAACGATGAAGAGGACGCCGGGGGTATGACAATAGCTCTAGCGGGCTAAAAAGTGCTCATGAATAAAGTAGAACATGGTTTGTTTATCCTTTTAACTTCAATATGTAATGCTGGTAAAGAGTTACTCGGCCGACTTTGTCGTAAATAGTGATCTCAAAATACTGATTATTTTTATACATCATAGCTGGCAGGAAACACGATAATATAATGACTGTTGTCATTGTTATACCAGAGGTGGTTACGATTTTGTTGACTTTACATTGAAACAGAATATTACCTCAAGCACTTATTCGTTCTGGATTGGCGCCCACTGTATAACTAGACAATACAAAAATTACAATAAATCAGTTATCATTATGTCGAAAGATAAGTTTCTGATTTATGTTTTAAATAGAAAATTGATTATAAAACAGGTGACTTAGTTAGATAACTGATGTAACGCTGACATGGTAATTGTATCGGTGATAATAGGTATGGAATAATTTCGATGTGGCGTTAACAAAAAGAAATACACAGATAAACAATACAACATCAACATCGAAGAATATATCATAGAAATTATAAGCTTTTCATATTTCTTTTTATAACTATAAATAAATGCAATAATATAAAGAATGCAAATCGTTTGCAGTTGTATTATGAATAGATCATTACAAGTGTATGTCAAATAAAATGGTTGAGATGGTACCATCGAAGAAATTCAATCAACTACATCAATACATGTTTCTTGTAGCTGACGTTATAATTTTGTAATCGAACATTACTGAGATGAGTTATATATGTTTGTCTTCTTACTGTCCTTCGTGTTGCACTGGGGTCTATCGTGTTATATGGTGCCTAGCCTAGTGTCTTATACGGTGCCTAGCTTAATTTCTTATATGGTGCCTAGCTCCTACTACTATCGTAGTAGTAAGCAATAAATGTTAATCAATCTAAATGTTGCAGGGTTCGAATAATATGGTACAAAATCACATCAATACAACCGAAGAAATAAAAGACGATTTTTGGACTGGAAAATCTTTCCTGATCATCAAAGATGGAATAGCTTTGAATATTATGATGATAATTATTGTACAGAAACAACAATAGCAAGTTTCGATTTGAAATTCTAATGAAAGATTTAGAAATTCAAACATATACTCACCAATGTTACTCTGAAAAATATAGCAAGAGAATAGATATGTGATATAGATATAATAAAAGTGACTACCTGGAACTCCACCTGGAGCACCAATAGGAACAGAGTTTTGTAATAGACCGTCTGCTCCTACGATACAAGTTAAATTAAAATTAAATGAGTAAAATAGTCATATAAACTTGAAAATATCCCAAAACTACATAAATACAATCCATCAATAAATACATAGCTTTCTATTTAAAACGATTACAATGATCTTTACTGTGAAAACAAATGCATGGTCAGCATGTTGAGGTTTATCTAAATATATCAAAGCTTAGGCATAATCATATTTATTATGTAGACAATGGAATAAGCATAATCTGTTGAATAGATGCTTCACATTGTTATGTTGTACACGAATGATATTCATATAGCGTTCACATAGCTTTATATAACAGAGCGAAAGGAAGTAAGAAAGGAAAAAAGCACAAGACTGTGTACTAATTCCGCAGCAGAATTGTTTGCCACTGAAAAAAACTTTTAAAAAACATTAATGCAAGGAGGTCGATATAGTCATAAGCAAACATGAAAACTAATGTGCAT
Organism: Pteria penguin; assembly: GCA_035048485.1. Lineage (NCBI taxonomy): Eukaryota > Metazoa > Mollusca > Bivalvia > Pterioida > Pteriidae > Pteria > Pteria penguin. The sequence goes on along the minus strand of CM068586.1, from coordinate 13,437,486 downwards.
GTTGTACATTTAACATTTGGGAAACATATAGAAAAACTTATCATGTGACACTGGTGATTAATGATCTAGAAATAAACATTGCAACTGGATGAATGTTCACCGAACAGAAATGGAAGAATGCTACGGACAAGCATGATAGGAAAGTTACAAGGAACAGAAATGGAAAGCAACTATAAAGAACATGAGGTTAAAAGACATTGTTGACACAACATGAGGTCAAAAGACATTGTTGACACAACATGAGGTCAAAAGACATTGTTGACACAACATGAATCTACTTACTCTCACGTTGTTCTACAATTCTTTGCAGGGTATTTATCATAGCAGTAAGGTTTTCTTTGTTTGCATTGGTAAGGTCAATGACTGCCATTATGCGCCCACCTCTCCTTCTCGCTAAGAGAAGAAAGGCAAATGCAGACACACAGGTGAAACAAGAGACAGAGGAAGTTAAACAGACGCAATACTAGCATAGAAAGAGAATATGAATAGAATACAATAGAAGAATCTAAGTATCTATGTGCTTTAAAAGGCGATAAAAGTATATTGACTCAGCAGGAAGATAGGGTAACAAAAGCAGGAATAATCTATTGCAAAGTTTTTTGCAAAGTGTGATAATTGTATAAGAAATGTGAGCCAATGTTACATTCTACAAGAATAGCTGTAAATCAGAGTATTATTTTGCCAACTATTATTAATCAAGCTCTAAAGTTTTGAAGGGTTGGTTTCTATTTACGGTAGAATTCCTCCTTTCAAAAGAGAAAATTCGCTATATTTATTATTTTACCTCCCGATTGTCCGGCTGGATGAGCACCGGCATTATTTTGAGAAGCTGGAAAAAAGGTAATACTGTTATTCCTTTTCGTTAATTTATCGAAAAAAAATTATCAGAAAAACATTTTTTACAGACAGTCAGATAAAACATAATTATATAAATTTTTAGCTTTATCTTTTGTTATCTTAAAGAAATATGTTTGAGTAAAGAGTGAATTTTTAAATTAGGTTACAAATATATCATGGTAAAGACACATAGAGCAAAGCTAGACTGTATACACACATCAGAAAGCACACATGATATGAACGTGAATAGAGGTTAAAAAGGCGTGTTCGATATGAAAATATAGAGGTGGGGATAGACTATGTGAAGCTATACAACAAAATCATATACATAAAACAAAATGTCACTTCATTGATGATTTTAGATATAATACAAAAATTGTTATGGTGTCGTAGAATTTGAATGTCTACACTTTGCGCACATTATACAACAAAAACACTCATATGTAAGGAAAAAGAAAATATACAAATATAGTTTTATGGAAAGTTTACAGATAAATATTTCATTTTATCAAGTAGTAATTAGTTGTTTTCAGTTCAACATTCTCCAACATTATGTGCAAAAATAAAATATGAATTAAACAGAGTAAAATGAAGGGTATGATCTTTTATTGGAAAAAATTGTCTCTTGATCTGTGATATTAATACTTTCCAATCTTTGTTTTATTATACTTACATAAAATACTAAGGTCTTCAAATACGTCAATGGGCGGCGGACGTGGCTCTCTTAGAGGAGATAACGTTGTACTTGCGACTCTTGGTGCTCTCGTCGTACTTGGTTTTAAAGTGGGAGGAGTTATTTTTTCTAAAATTGGTTGATCTAAACAGTGATAATATAGCAATTCAGTAAACTCAAGATCTTATCCTTTGCTGATTTCTAGACGTAATAAAATTACGGAATACACACCAAAAATACAATATTTTTCAAACAATACCTTTAGCAACAAGACAAACAGTCCTTTGAAGTCATGAAACTTACTAAAGTATTTCTACTGTAAGTCATCTAACATTACTGAGAACAATTCATTCATTCCTAATTCTGCATAATTTTACGCATGAATCATACATATGGTTCCTTTCCATTATACAAGTTTTCAGTTATATAAAAGATGATATATCAAATTATTTATGGATATTCAAATGGAGGATTGAAAGTAGTTGTTTTACCTGACATATGTTAGAGATCCACCAAGTATAGTAGCTACCAGCCTTCATGCATGCAAATCAAATTGATGTCGTAAAGAAAACGACCAAACCCAAACTGGACATGCAAATAAAGTAACCACTATGTCACCTCTTCGTTAACCTGTTGCTTGCGTTCGGAGAACTTTTACCTTGACATTTGTTTTCCGTAATTATTTTATATTCAAATCGTTGACGATATTTTACGCGACACGGGTGTGTTTTATGGGATGAAAATCTTCTTATCAGAATTTTGTATACACTACAAAAATATATAATATTTCTATATGAATAATTACAATTCACCGACTACAACACAAAGAAATAGTGAGGAACCTACCTCCCTCGCCTTCAAAATTAATTTGAAATAATTTGGATTCTCTTTGAATCGTTTAAACTTATATATCCATATAATCGCTGACAAAAACCTCTGTATCCATTATTGCTGCCCTTATGTATACTGAAGTATTATCTACACACAGTATAAACAGCTCTGAACTGTTTCTTTGTTGATTACCCTACAGAACTCATATTTCCGATTCGTGTTCAGAAAAAAATTGAAGAATGAACAAACATCTCTACACATAAATAAAAATCGACCGATCATGAAAGGAAACTATTTATGTATTGAAATTACACTACTCTTTTCTACGTGAAATGGCGTGAGCAGATGTTTAAAACTCATACGCAGATCTTTCGCCATTGTGGAATTACGACATTAGTTTTTCTTTATACTATGAATTAAACTGTCTGCTTTTCCGTCTGTTTTGAACAAATGATTTCCCATGATAATGATGTAGTGGTATAACCCTGTCACACGTTAGTACAACAACAAGACAGTATTAGAAAGTTATATTTAATACTCCATTTGATATAAAATTAGTTGTAGAGACAGAAGTATTTGTAGAGGGTAAATTGAAATTTGTCTATTTTCTACCAAAACTAAATTGGTCCATTCCTGTAGCGCCTCCAAGTTGATTACTTCCTGCTCCCCCGAATGGCAAACCACTAGACTGCTGTCCGCCAGCTGTTGATGCGCCGAATGAAAATCCAGCAGACTGGCTACCAGATGGAAATCCACCAGCACTGCCTCCTGCTCCTCCTAATGAAAATGTACTACCGGCGCCAGCTGTTCCTTGGGGAAGTTCAAACATAGTAGAACCACCAGCACCACTTTGCCTTGTTTGTTGACCACTCTGACCACCTACTCATATTGAAATAATCATTGTACGAAGAACTTAAAAATAAAGTATCCTTCCTAAATGCACAGCACTGACATTAGTTATAGTATTCTTAGCTTATTCTATAAACATAATTCATAACAAAAGCGATATATGAACTGTTGTAATTAAGCGGTCCGAGAAACTATCAAAACTGAATGTAAGTAAAGGTTGTAACGTCACAACATTTAATGCTAGTTTATCTCCCCTTACCATAGAGAATGATATGTGGACGGACATTATTTTTATTTCTGGAATCGTTAGATTACTAATGAAACATATTTATGAAGTCTAATATTTAAACGTTGGATGTTGTATATTTATTCAAGTAAGTAGCGCATAACAAATCAATTGTCGAGTGGCATTTCGTGTGGTAGATGCTGACATTTGGCCTCGGCATCTTTTATTTCCGGATTTAACTGATTACCCGTTGATCTCAACACAATTCAACCATTATATATTATACTTTCTCGCCAGATATTATGTTCTCAAAGTGTAATCTAATAATTATGCTGTCAGTACACAAATCCCCCTCTCCCTCTAATTCACCCGATCACCCAATCACAGCTTTTCTTTCAAAGTCTCGACACTGACAACATTCATATAACATAATTAAGTGTTTGTTTTGATTTAGTTTTATTTTACGTCACATCAAGCTTATTGCACTTACATGGTGACAAAATCTGCCATTATGCAATAAACAATTGCAGATACCTGTATAACAGACAAACCCGAGACAGTGAAGGACCACCTTTACCATCAACTGGGGACTCATTGTTTTACTAAACCATTGGCGGCACTCGAACACGGGACTTCTCGATAACAAGTCCAGTATAATACCACTCCGGGACCAATAATATAGTATCATTAGAATATATTATAATACATAACGCCATGTCCATTAGGATACCATACAAATATTAATGTAAACATTTAGAGATAATAAAACTTTCTTACAAGTTTTTTTTCTATCTTTTTTATTTATTTATTTTTTTTTTTTTTATTGTTTGCTTTTGGTTTTTTTTTTCTCCTTTTTTGTTTTGTTTTTGTTTTATTTATTATTATTTTACGTACATGTCACTGTACTACAAAAGATTAAATGATATAATACAGTAATATTGTGCAAGAGAAACAATTACAATATATCGTGTACAATTATAAAGAAAACGAAAGTTATAAGCGCTTACCTGCTTGAGGGAATGCATTATTTGATGTCCCTAGACTTTGTAAGAAACCTACAGAAATCACAATATGCTTTCAGAATCATTAAAAGGGAAGCAGTACTCACCGCAAATTAACCAAAGCAATACTTATGAATAATGAAAGGTAATAGTTTTATGCATACAATAATAAAGGTGTATATGTTATTAAATATCAGTTGATTAGAATATCTCATGTATGTACTTGCATGCATAGAATTGATGCATATCTATAAATCTTATCACTTTCTAACTTGAAAAATTCATTTCAGAGGGATCCCTAACATAAACATGAAATCTGAATTTTATTCTGAGTAAATTCATTTACAGTAAGTACTTTTATGTTTCAAAGGTAATAGAAGAATTTTATTAAATCACACTGAATGTTCATGTCTTAGTGTTGGTACGCTTGCATATACCTCGCTTTCCTACCTCTGCCTTAACATATCCTGTTTTGATTTATAATAGTCTAGATGGGCATAAAAACAAGCAGGTGATTGTGTGTCCGATACATAGAATGGTTTATTATCAAAAAACGTATTATCTTTCTTTTTAAACGCATTTCTTCTTCGTACGTAAATATGATAGAAGAATATCAAGTATTGGTAATGGCTAATCTCGCTAAACTTTATTTGAAATGAATAGAAATATGAGAAATGACATACCCCGCTAAACAGCATCACAAATACAAGACAGTAAACATCGCAACAAAGGAAGCAGCGCAGGTTATGAACCCAATAAAGCCAACTTCGCATTCGACTTACTTGCAAATTCCGGTACTCGAGGCATTACGCGAGGCGCACCCCCCGCGGTGTCTTGACCGCTGGTACTTGAGCTGTCTGATATCACAGAAAATACCCTTACATCAGTCACCAAGCACCAATGCACAGAATGATCGAAATGAAATTTAAACTACATGTAGTTAACAAATACGTATATGATCGCAATTTGCAGCAAACATTGAAATGTTTCCGAATATATAAGTTTTATTTGAGCTTACAACATAGAATATGTGCCTACCTTGGCTAGGATCAATTCCTTGAACAATCGGCATTCCTGGTAAAGGTGGAAGACCGCCGCTTCCTACAAAAGCAAAATAAAAATTGCAGATAAACACTATTGCATTATCCAGTCTCTTTATAAACCTTTTTCATTTTCTAGCTTTTTCTTTTACACAAGAATGTCAAGAACTATGTCAAGAAATCAGACATTAAAAGTATTTGAAACGTGAATTAATAATAAATACGATTAGATATACTCCAATATCACACATGGCATCGTTCAGTAAGTTTTGCATAATGTTTACATAATGGTAACTTTACACAAAATGAATACTAGAATTTCAAACTTGGAAAATAAGAAAATACATTTTCTACTAACCTGCTCCAAACTGTGTTCCTGCTTGTGCTCCAGTACTTTGTCCAGCTTGCGTACCCTGGGTAGTCTGAGCGCCTTGGCCGCCCTGGGCAGCACCTGCTTGCATCCCTGGCATACCTGGCATTCCTGGCATACCGGGCATTCCCATACCTGGCATCCCCATTCCGGGCATTCCAAATCCTGGCATTCCCATTCCGGGCATACCCATTCCGGGCATTCCCATACCTGGCATTCCCATCATTCCGGGCATTCCCGGCATGCCCATACCTGGCATTCCAAGTCCTGGCATCATACCAGCTTGAGCGCCGACTTGACCAGGAAGTCCAGTGTTTGCTCCAAGCTGTGGTCGCTGTGCTGTAAATAAGTAAAATCATTTTAGATATATCGGGGAATATATATATATATATATATATATAGAGAGAGAGAGAGAGAGAGAGAGAGAGAGAGAGAGAGATTCTGATTCTACAACTAACCTTGAACAGCTTGTCCTGTACTGCCTGTTGCTGATGTTGCGGTAGAAGTCTGCTGTTGTGCAAAATTTTGTTCTGCACTACTAATCCCACCTACAATAGCATATTTTGAAACCATTATATTTGTTTCAGAAATTTTCATGCGATTTGTTGTTTCAAGAAATAACTGATATGTTTCATTCGTACATATTTTGATTACAAGGTCCCCACAATGTTTAACTACTTACCACCGGCACCTTGTGTAGCCAAACCGTTGAGACCTGCTAATAGAATATGTGTATCATACATATAAGATAAAGTTATGGAACAATCGGCAATATATAGTAGAGCATTTTACAATACATCTTTCAAACATCAATTAAGTGTGATTCCTTATTATTTTATCTTTGTATCTTTCAACTGATATTCAACTGTTTTTAGATAAATATTTCATAAGTGGTTAATATCATATGGTTTAACGATAGTAAAAAACTGTGTTCATATAATTATGATCTTCACAGAATATAAAAACGAGGTGAACTCCACTTTAATTATATTCAATGTATTAACAAGATACATTTAGTACTTCGTGTTATTATACCATTTTTTCCAGATGTCATGTGACTTCGACACTTTCTACACAGTGTTCACATTCATGTAAATTTCTGGGGGCCGTAAATGTCCACCATTGTATATTATTGTTAGTGTCATAGTCATGTGACATCAGTTACTTTCGTATTTTACATTCATATTGAAATGTAAGATATCTTGAATAAATTACCCTGAGCCGCTCCTGCTTGTGCACCAAGTCCACCGAGTCCTGGCATACCTTTTGAAAAAATAATAGAATATATGATTTAATGATGTTTATTTAGATTACATGGCATGATAAAATGATTTTACATGATCAATTTAGTATGTATATATATATATATATATATATATATATATAGAGAGAGAGAGAGAGAGATAGGGGGGGGGGGGGTTACTGTCTTAATCGAATATTGTATGAATTACTTTGTATAAGGGTTTGTATACATATTATTTCAGATATCAACAAACAATATCAATGTAAGATAAAGCTGGATACCAAGCTTGAAGCTAAGGTAGTATCATTTTAGTTAAATAGATGACTTAATGTAATACAATTATGTTGTGACATACCTCCAGCACCGAGCATTCCTGGGAATCCCATCCCTGGGAAAGGTCCTGTAATGGGTAAAAGATCTCCCTTACTATGATATTGATTGTGATACAGTGCAGAGATGATGAATAAAAGTCACAATAGCAACATCTCTATGTTTAAAATGTACATAAACGTTAACCATGTTAGTGTTAAGTTATATTAATATTTTAACAAATTAATTTGGATAATTTTAATTGGATGTTAAACAAACCGGAAAGATGCACCCTTAACAATAAATATTACACGTTCACTTTACAATAATAAGTACTAGTAAGATACTGCTAGAAAATGTTAGCAGTAAAAATATTTGAACTTATACTACCGCAAAGAAGTATTCCTAAATAATATAATCTAATGTAACTGAAACTGTGAAACTAATACATCACACCACTACATCTATATAGACTTCTGCAAAGCAATCCATATGTCGTACTCCATGAAATGAAACATTCATTTCAAATACGCCATAACAAGTATACTTTCTAATTCCGGTCATTTTGTGTTTGGCAGTCCCTTACATTTATTTAATACTCTTTTAATAATGAAATTTTACAGAAGCAAATTATTGATGATATGCAATATGAAATGAAATGTCTATAAAGATGTGCAAGTGATTGTTTGGTCATATATTAACTAGGATATAAAGACTGAAACGGTCAATTTTGTCGCCTTATGTTTTTAACGACAAGTAAATACCTGGAATTTATCAGTAGTGAATTTTTCTTATTTTTCTAGCTTGATAAGCATTCAAATTCAAGAATATCGTAAAATGTTTCGGTTTATTTTATAGTCTCCCAATGCAATATATGTAGAAAAATATACATCGTATGTTGTATATAAGCATTTAATATTTAAATATTAAATCAAGCTAATGTTAAAAATACATTGCAAATAATGGAAATACATGTGCAAATCATTTGATTAAATGTGATGTAAAATATGATATTAATATTGTACAGATAAATACTGTTATCACATGATACATATTTAACGATTGTCCTAATACTTTGTAAGAATTTATTTAAGACACCTACATTGTAATGCTTAATTTGACATTTCATATATTACGTTTTCGATGATGTCGCAGTTTACAAGTATTGCGACGTAACATATACCAAAAAAGAAATATTGTCTAAAGTTTTAATGTAATCCGACTTCATCACTTTTATCAGGGAAAATGCTCTTTTTAACCTAAAATCATGTGATAACTATTAATTCTTATTTCAAACAATGTTTTATAGAATTCTTTTCGTGATCTATATCCCTTGCTTAAGTTTTTGGTTTGGGATATACCATCACACAACTCGTTTTATAAAACAGCGTTTGAAATAAAAGGTATATGAGGTCATGGCTATATGTAATGTTCTAATACTACTGACAGAATGCTATACTGTACTACTACTATGATCATATACTGATTCTAAACCTAACTACATATATAGGATCAAAACATGCTATATCTAGAGTTTAGTTAGCTCTTACTTTGAGGGAAAAAGGGATTAAAACCTATTATAAAATATAAAGATGGAATGAAATTAAGTATAGAATATAATGCAACTGTCTATCATAACCATGCTAGCACACAATTCTGTATAACATTTCTCAAAGTTATTACAATATAGCTTTTGGAAGGTAATTTAAATTCGAAATTTTTAATTAACTCTAAATTGTTTTATATACAAATACACAATTTTCTCTGCAGAATAACATCTAAATGACTAAGAACCTTCAAAATGTTTTAAATTGTAAGTCAATACATTTCAATTATAATTTAAACCATCCTTTGTCCGAGAACATATATATCTTTCTACTATAATACTACCATCATAACACTTCTGCATAATGTAATACCTGGCATCATTCCTGGGAAGGGGAGTCCTGGCATTGCTGGAAGTCCACCTAAAATCCAAAATAAATTCATTCAATAAAGATAATATGATCAGTTATTACATACCAACAATATACACAAGAACAACTTTGTTCTTTATGTTCTGGATCTACGTTATTACTAATGGCGTTGCTCTTTTATCGTGACGGAATCTGCCTTATACAATACAGAGCAGTTTAGATTTCCTCAACGCACTCACCCTTACCTAGCAGTGAAGGATTTTGTTTGACGTGACAATGTACCTCGTTTTCACTGCCTCACCCTTAGCAGTGAGGGTTGTACGTGACATAGGAACTCGCTTTTACTGTCTCACCCTTAGCAGTGAGGGATTTTGTTTTACGTGATATGGGACCCCGTTTTTACACTGTCTCACCCACTAGCAATGAGGTTTGCACGTGACAAAGGAACTCGGTTTTACTGTCTCACTCTTACCAGTGAAGGATCTTGTATTACGTGACATGGGACTTTGTTGTTACTGTCTCACTCGTAGCAGTGAGGGATTTTATTTTAGGTGTCATATGACCTCGTGTTCACTGTCTCACCCTTGTCAGAAAAAAGTTTGTGTTACGTGAAAGGGACCTTGTTTTTAATGTCTCAATCTTACCAGTGAGGGATTTTGTTTTACGTGATATGGGAAACCATAGTTCTACTGTATCACCCTTAACAGTGAGGGCTTTATGTGACATAGAACCTCGTTTTTACTGTATCACCCTTAACAGTGAGGGCTTTATGTGACATAGAACCTCGTTTTTACTGTATTACCCTAAGCAGTGAGGGATTTTGTTTTACGTGACATGAGACCTCGTTTTTACTGTATCATCCTTAACAGTGAGGGCTTTACGTGACATAGGACCTCGTTTTTACTGTATTACCCTAAGCAGTGAGGGATTTTGTTTTACGTGACATGAGACCTCGTTTTTACTGTCTCACCCTTAGCTGTGAGGGTTTTGCGTGACATAGGACCTCGTTTTTACTGTATTACCCTAAGCAATGTGGTATGATACCTTGTTTTTACTGTATCACCCTTAACAGTAAGGGTTTTACATGACATAGGATCTCGTTTGAATGTCTCACTCTTAGCAGTTAGGGATTTTGTTTTAGGTGACATGAGACCTCGTTTTACTGTATCACCCTTAACAGTAAGGGTTTTACATGACATAGGACCTCGTTTGAATGTCTCACTCTTAGCAGTTAGGGATTTTGTTTTAGGTGACATGAGACCTCGTTTTACTGTATTACCCTTACCAGTAAGGGTTTTACGTGACAAAGGATCTGGTTTGACTATCTCATTCTTAGCAGTAAGGGACTTTGTTTAACATTACATGGGACCTGTTTTACTGTCTCATCTGAAAGACAGCGGACCGACATATCATGAATCAAGCAACTAACCAATAGGTCTTTTTCCTATTGATCTTATACTTCGTTCCATGACAAACACACGTAGTTTGTTGTAAAATTTGCATAATTTTACTCTGATGTCACAATGTCATCATTAACATCAGAACATGCCTGGCATAGGGCCCCTCGCATCATGTTCAATTAGGAAAACGTATATTGAGCTACGGTGGCTTCACATTAAGATGTTTTGCTATAAAATACATTATTATCTAGTATAACATTTACAAAATTTCGTAGTTACATAGTATATACAATAAAATGCATTCTATTATATTCATACCGGCTGTTTGAGCTCTTTGTCCAGTCTGCCCTGTTCCTTGTTGTCCAAATGCATTTGTTTGTTGCCCTGCTAAACAGAACAATTAAAATAAGAATTGTAAGCATAATAACTTAAAACATGAATAATACCATTATAATAGGTAAAGAGGAAATAAAACGCTAGGATATGATAATTCACGATAACGATGTATATTACCGGTAAATGATGACGATTTCAGAATTACAATCAAAGCACTGATCATATAGACAAGACTATTATACCAATATTGGTCGTTTGCTTATTGAAAGAGAACATGCAGTCTTTGTCATTTTCTATCACATGTATCAACTTCTACTTTCGCTTTGCATGTTCAGGTTCAAAATAACATTTTGGCAACAAACAATACATAATACGATTTAGAAAGAAAAACTAATAAAAGTTACATATTCCATTATAAAACTATAAAGCCCGACAACTAGAAAATATAAGATGACATTTCCTTTAAGAAATTTCAGTCAAAGGCGAGTGACAAAGAATCAACCAATGGCAATGGAATTTTCACACTGTAAATTACGTGAATGAACACTTTATCAAATGCACATACAACGCATGCACCTGAAATTTTCATCACCAATTTTTTATGAATTTTATAAAAACACATAAGTTCGTAAATGAATATTTACTATTTGTATTTTTAATTTCTATAAACACACAGTTTTTGCAACAACTTCTCAACGAATAAAGCATATTTTCTGTACTACATATCTGCGTATATATTATTAGATTATTATCTCAACTAAGCTTTATCTTTGGATGGAGGTAAACCACGAAAACAAATGACGAAAAACTGCATCATAGGGCATGGTGCACAAGTTTTCCGGCCTTTTTTTCGTGGTATACCTCTATCCAACGAAAAGCAAATTAGATTTATTCCTTTCTCAGAAACCGCTGTTTCTCAACATCTTTAAATTTCTGTGTGAATACTGACGCCACTGTTAAGAAAACTAATGAAAATGCGAGTTACATGTAAAATTAATTGATTAGCTTTTCTTCGAAGTATTATTATGTCTTGATACTACTAAATCCTATTTTAAGATTCAACAGAAATGTTAAAAAAATTACGAAAATATTTTTGTTGTGTCATGGTAATATTCACAAAAATTTCACAATCAACATTCATGAAATGAAACGAAATCGACTCCACAATCAACGTTCATTCATAAAATGAAACGAAATCGACCCCACAATCGACATTCATGAAATGAAACGAAATCGACTCCATAATCGACATTCATGAAATGAAACGAAACTGACTCTACAATCGACACTCACGAAATGAATGAAATCGACTCCACAAACTTAGGAATGACGTATTGAGATATAGGTAAGACGGATGACGTCATAATAAAGTTTAGGCGGATGACGTCATGATAAAGGTAAGTTTTATATGAAAAACATAAAAAGATGTGTCAAATAATAAGCATAAATTTACAGACATTTAATTGAATCCCTGCCAGGAAAATATTTTGCATTTTAAATCTAACATCTCAATACAAAGATGATCAAGGTTTTGAAAGATAATGGCAACACATGATATTGCTGAGAAAGAAGAAGGTCTGACGTTCTACAATTGTCATGTCATATTTTTTTTAATTTACTTGTAGTGATATTTTACCTTCCATACATGTATATATTGACATAAGACAACATTCATTATGATAAGATATACTGTGCCATGCATATGTATGGTGATGAAGCAAACATGATATACTGTATAAGGATACATTTTGGGAGGAGGTGGGGATTAAAAATTTAAACTTTGATACGCTATATTTATTGTATCAATACTTGTTTTTATTCTTTTATTTTATATGAAATAAAGGAAATAACTCGACTGAGTTTTCAATGCTTGGTTACAAATTAGAAGTTAATATAAACTTATTCCATTTTCAAAACATTAAGCTTCTTAACCGATAATAATCTTACATTTGGTTACTTCGGTATTTCACATATAGTATATGCACCCTCTAGAAAGGACATACAATTCAATCCCATATATTTAGAAAGTCATTTCAGTAATTTCACATTGAACCCCTGCCCCTTGAGCGCCATACGCTTTTCAGAAAAGCCAAAATCCTAAAATTCTGCAATTATGAGTCCAAAACAAAATCCGTTCCTGTACAATATTTCATTTCTTCTGTTATAACAAACTTGAATTAAACTACTAACATGTATAATATATATAGTTAGTATGAATTGTTTATTTTGAACAATATATATTGCATTCTTATCATGCAAGTTTATGAATGATGCTTTTTCAGGAAGTTATTTGAAATATCAAACTTTTAATCTATCACATATTGCTTGTATGATCATCGCTTACATAATTTTCAATAAATACTTTATGGCATTATACTAACCACTAGCTTGTTGTCCAAGACCACCAAAACCTTATTAGAGAAAAAGATTTATTATAATATTTCCATAATGTAGCATAATGTACATTCTCCTTACATATTTTTGATAGCAACGTATTATTCTATAATTGTTTCGTGTGTAATAAATTTTTATGACGTCTCTTTTTGAGAAACCTGTTGATCCTTGTTCTCTGTATGGAGGATTATTGATAACTTTTTTAATGTGTGTCTTTTGAATGTGCTGCTTTTGCGGTGAGTGGGAAGGTGGGCCCCCCGAAAACCGCTTGACCACACCAGTTGAGTGACGTTTGTTACTTCAATTGACCGTTCTAAGTCGGTATCGTAACCGCAGCACAATCGAGTATTTTTGTAATGTCGTTCCGTGTATATTATGCTATTGTCATTTTTTATGTGCAGGTCCTTGGTGATTTGTGTCATTCAGCTTTGTCTTCTGTTTTCTCTATTCTAATTCACTTCTGTTGTTACTTGACTTAATTGTTATTATACCCTTTTTCTTGATGTTATGTGGCTGTGACACTTTCTACACAGTGTTGGTTCACATTCATGTATATATACAGTGCTGAATTATATTGTTTCGTCTGTATGTCAGGGCATTAACGGCAGGTGTGGCTAGCCAAACAGGAGACGGTCTCCTCCCGGGCACCTGGCCTCACCTCTGAATTTCAGGGGTCCGTGAATGTCCACTGTGGCACATTGTTGTTAGTGCCATAGTCATGTGATATCAATTATTTTCGTATTTTACATTCAAGTAAATGCCATTTCAATATTTATATATATTCAAATACTGGTCGTAAAGCACAAGTTTACCACTTCAGAAAAGAAAACGGGAAGATGAGAAAATGAAAGAACAAATCAACCAATAGTCTACTTTATTATAAAACTGACAATAAAGAAACATATACATATATACCTTTTAATACGACTTAATTATAGTTTTGAAGAGAGCGACCATTAACAACTCGATCGGTATTTGGTATAACTTCGATGTTTTATTTTCTTTTCTTTTGTTTTGTATTTTCCTCCTCTCCTTTATTAATAAGATTATTTCTAAACTTCAAATGCTAGAAAACATACTATAATCTTATAGAGATAGCCATCTATATCTTTAAACCTTTCATTTCTGTTCTAGAACAACTTTGGTTATCGAAGAAATATATAAATAAGGCCCGTCGTGAGTCTCCATAGAAATGGGGAAATATGTCATAAATTCAAATGGTAAAGTAATACTTGCATAAAAAGTGAATGCCAATAGAGGTGAATGAACAGTTTTATTGGTTTCGACTATTTCAACGCTATCATATTGTTAAAACTACCAAAAGTCTGTTTACAACATTAACCAAGGTGCACCTGTCTAAACCAATCAAATACTTTACCATCATCCCCCAATTTTACCATGTAATTATTTTAAATCACCATCCTTTAGCTTATGCTTTATGCAATTATAAAATTTAATTAGAAACGCGTATTTTGTAAAAATAATGCACTTACGTAACAATATATAAATGTACTGTTTACAAATTTCACATATCTTTCGTATCATCTTAATATAATAAGAGTTCCACTAAATAAATATGACATAATACTAACCCCCAGTTTGTTGTCCAAGACCAGCAAATCCTTTTTAGAAGAAATAAAACAAGTTTTATTCAGATGTTTAAAACTTTGGAAGTTTAACACATTCTAGGTTTTATTTTCTGTAAGTTTTATATATTCTTTTGCTATACGACATTTTAAAACTACATTGCAACTAAGGAGTAATTAACTACTTGTTCATGATAAAATATTGATAAAGTAAACCGATAATAGTATAATTATAAATCCAACTTTATTTGTCAACCTTAATTTCATTTTCGTATTGATACTGTTTTAATTAAATAAGTAATTTATTAATGTTAATTAATCACTAATTAGGTTGATTGTGATAGTATCACTTACACATTTGCCATTACATTATGACCAGTACATTACGACTATTACATTGTGACCATTACATTATGAACATTACATTATGACCATTACATTACGACTATTACAATATGACCATTTCATTATGGCCATTACATTATGACCATTACATTGTGACCATAACATTATGACTATTACATTGTGTCCATTACATTGTGACCATTACATTATGGCCATTACATTATAATCATTACATTATGACCATTACATTGTGACTATTACATTGTAACCATTACATTATGACCATAACAATATGACCATTACATTATGACCATTACATTGTGACCATTACATTGTGACATTACATTATCACCATTACATTATGGCCATTACATTATGACCATTACATTATGACCATTACATTATGGCCATTGCATTATGACCATTACATTATTATCATTACATTATGACCATTACATTATGACCATTACATTGTGACATTACATTGTGACCATTACATTATGACCATTACATTATGACCATTACATTATGGCCATTGCATTATGACCATTACATTATTATCATTACATTATCACCATTACATTGTGACCATTACATTATGACCATTACATTATGACCATTACATTATGGCCATTGCATTATGACCATTACATTATTATCATTACATTGTGACATTACATTGTGACCATTACACTATGACCATTACATTGTGACATTACATTGTGACCATTACATTATGATCATTACATTGTGACCATTACATTGTGAGCATTACATTATGACCATTCCATTGTGACCATTACATTAAGACCATTACATTAAGACCACTGCATTATGACCATTGCATTATGACCATTGCATTATTGCAGATAAGTAACTTTTCTCGTTACATACGGTAACATACTAACCCCCAGCTTGTTGTCCGAGACCACCAAAACCTTATAAAGAAAGAATTGCAATGTGGATGCGTTTATACATCTCCAATACATTTTATAAGATATACTCCAGATAAGTGGTCAGTATTAATAAGTCAATTATAATTCTAAAAAGAAGCCAAACTTAAAGGTGTTATAGCTGATACCAGTTATGTTTTGTCCATATTTTGTAAATCACATTTAGAATGAATATACAAGTACATCTTCTTGAACTAAATTGGGATAAAACCTTGATATTATCTACGTTGTAGATGAATCTTCAATATGCAATTGCAAAATTTAAAGAAATAAAACTTATGGTATAGAATGTATTACATGTATATACATTATACAATAAATGTATTACAAGCGATCAACCGCTTTATTTCAACAATGGGTGCAACTAAGCAGCAATTAACTACACAAATGTCCAACTGAGTATTGAAAAATACACCAAATTCAATAAAATGTTTCTGCCTCATGATAAATCATTTCAAACTGATTATTCTTTTATTTAATTCTTTTATTCATTATAAAGTGATTATTATTAGACTAAGAAAACATAGTACTGACCTCCAGCCTGTTGTCCCATACCACCAAACCCTAATAAGGTAAGATGAAATCATCCATAAGGATAGAATTCAAAAAGTTATATACATGTATATTATAATATCAATAAACCTTTCCCAGCCCCTACCAAAATAGAAATAAAATGTTGGGAATACTGTATAGATGTAATACATTTGTAACGCAACGTAGTAACAATATCCTATTAATCAATATTATACAATAGTTTAAAATTTCTGAACTTCTTTTTGAAAATTTATGATATTCACCCATGTGGTATAACATTTAGTTAAAGTATTCAATTTTGAACTACATAATGAACATTTGTAAATGGTGTCGGTAATTAAACGAAACACATACTGACCCATGCTTGTAAAACATGCCCCTGCTGTGGGTTTATCTCACAGCATTAACAAATCTTTCCTTGATAACTTTATTTATTATAAGTTTCATAGGCCACAATTCTTATGACATATGACCAGTACTGACCTTGACTTTTTGACCTACTAACCCCAAATTAAAAGGTATCTTTCCTTTTTAATATGTTTATATCCAAATTAGTTGGACGGATGCAAGAAATTTGATTTATAACCCCTAAACCAATATCTGTTCTATTTTCACAGATGTGGCCTTGACCTTTAACCCCCTATATCAGTAAGCAACTTCCCTTTTAAATAGGTATGCATATATCCAACTTTAGTTTGGATAGGATGCAACGAATCTGTTCCCTAACCTTATAATTGTAATTTATTGGTATATTTACCAGTAGCGATCTCAACTTCTGACATATACACTCCTAAATCAAAAGTTATCTTTCTCTTTCCAAGAGTATAAATATATACAAATTGGTTTTGACAGGATGAAAAAGTTTTTAGTTATCATCTTGAAACCAACTGTGTGACAAAATTATGGTATGACGGATGGAAGGATAAAACAAACACTTAATGCATGGCCGGAGGTTCTTTAAAAGTTTAAAGAAAAGAAGTACGGTGAAATCATTATATTTCGTGGGGGCTCAATTTTCGTGGTTTTCGTGGATAGCCTCATCCACGAATTTACATCCCCAACGAATAATTGTACATAAAGCAAGAAATTGAAACAACTTTTAATGACAAAACAAGCATGCATATTTTATAGGCGATTGACGTATAAACACCTTCCAATAACGTGGACACATACGTTAATTGCTTTTAATTGCAATGTTTGTCAACACTGTTTTTACAACTGTTTGCCACAAGCCAACATTGCGAAACCTGCAACGGTAATCTACCTTTTATCATCAATACCGGCGACGGTGACTTGGTCCGAACCCTTACACTCCATTGGCGGGCGGCATCCACGAAATTACGTCCCCACGAAAATACTGAATCTCACGAATCCAGGAAAATTGGGCCCCACGAGAATAAATGATTTCACAGTATGAAAAGAAACAAACCTGCTGTCTGCCCTAAGCCACCACCTAGACCTCCTGGCTGACCTAAGGCACCACCGAGACCTCCTGCTCCTCCTAATCCACCTAAGCTTCCTAACTGACCTTGAGTACCTTGTCCTGTAATCAGAAAAGAAATACATTAATAGTTCCTCAAAAGCATACATTTTTCATAATGTTTCTGGAAAAAGGGTATAATACCCTTTTTCATATATTTTTCATGATGTTATGTGGCTGTGACACTTTCTACACAGTGTTTGTTCACATTCATGTATATATACAGTGCTTAATCATATTGTTTTGTCTGTATGTCAGGGCATCCACGGCGGGTGTGGCCAGCCAAAAAGGAGACGCTCACTCCTCCCGGGCACCTGGTCTCACCTCTGAATCTTAGGGGTCCATGAATGTCCAATGTGGTATATTGTTGTTAGTGCCATAGTCATGTGACACCAGTTATTTTCGTATTTTACTGGTAAAGAAAAGAAAGAATGGCATATTTTCTAACACTCTAGTATTAGAACTTAAAAATAAGTTGCTCAGGACATATCCTCTGAATGCCAATGTAATATTTTAGTTTTATGGATAATCCCAAGTTGACTGAATACTAAATGAACAAGAGCTACCTTACTTACATTGTACGTTTCCATAGAGTAGAAAATGTCGTTCAAGTCCTAACATCAGAGAAAAGTTGAACACACTCTATGGTGTATATCTTTAGTAACCCATATTAATAAACATTACTGCTTTGTTTGAATTTGGCATCCACTACCATAGTGTACATTTACGAACTCCTGGTCGAAAAAGTTCGAAATGGTCGAAAAGTGTCAGATAACATACTAGCTCATAAATGCCAAAACACTGACGAAAAGAACTCTTTCAACGATGCAGATTACCTGCTAAACTGTTAAGTCCTCCAAGACCTTGAGTTCCTTGGCCATTTTGAGTACCAAGTCCTGGAAAACCAGGTCCAAGA
Organism: Pteria penguin; assembly: GCA_035048485.1. Classification (NCBI taxonomy): domain Eukaryota; kingdom Metazoa; phylum Mollusca; class Bivalvia; order Pterioida; family Pteriidae; genus Pteria; species Pteria penguin. The sequence continues at coordinate 13,418,247 of CM068586.1, read as the reverse complement.
CCAGCTCCCAATCCTCCTCCAAGTCCTGCTCCAAGTCCTGCTCCAAGACCACTTCCTAGACCTCCGAGTCCAAAACCTGCAAGCCCTCCTTGACCTAGTAACACAGGAAAAGTGGATGATTCCCTTTTACAATATGATGTTTTATCCATTCTTATTTTGATCTACGAGCGTATCAACAATATTACAATTAATATCTTGTGGGAGTATTTCATATACCACTTTTACAGTAGATGTTTATGTGCAAAACACAATGATAATATCAAAATGAATAGAATACCGCAAATGTAACAACATCATGGTCAGTGTCTTCTCTGGAAATACACCTGATATGTTTACAATGTCTTTCTCAAGAGCTGACAAATGACTTTGAACATCAAAATGAAATATATATTTAAACCTTCGACAGTGAAATGAATTTATATGTCTTAGATTCAAACTGTACTGAATGTTTACGTCTACATACCTACCATTACAAACTGTGGTAAATATATAATACGTGAATGGTTTTCAAAAATGAAAGTCATACGATACTATATGCATGTACATCCCTTTTAACATAGTCAATGTTGCATGTACTCCGTTCTTTTTGACAATTTTTACTTGCATTGTACTGTCACGTCTTTTTATATATGGCATATAACACAAAACGTCTTAATTTGATAGACTACTGAACTATTGTCAATATATATGCTTTTATATTCTTGCTTATCAAGAACATATTCATTGCAATAGATATTTACCTATGAACCTGTAAAACGAAGGAGTTTCAGAATAAACAAACAGTAGAAATGCGCCTAGTTATAACTAGAGTTTGTCCGTGACTGGAATTAATACCCATCGCGACAACATATTTTGAAAAAAAAAATCGGTGTTTCTAGCAAGCAGGAGATGCTCACTCTCCCCGGGCACCTGATCTGACTCCATCACAGGGGTTCACATATGCTTTTCAAGTAGACATATTTTGTTATTTTCCACTTGTTTTTCATTTTCACTGATTTTGTATGTCCTCTGGTTTCATGATTTTTAGACTTATGGTTTGGATTTATCCATCATCTTTACACATCAATTAATATCTATTGTAATGCATTATGAACAGATTTTTGTATTGTGGTCAAAAGTCGAGATCTCAAAGAAATTTATCTGTTTAAAATATTCAAATCTTACGATTAAAAAATACGTGAAAAAGTCAAAGTCAATAGGTCAAAATTAATTATCTTAAGTGAAAATCCAGATCATTGTGTATCAAAATCTAAACATAAAGAGCTCTATTTAAAAGTTGGTCAAATTTCAAGGTAAAAAGTAAAAAATCATCATTTCATATTAAAACCCACTGTCCAATGGAATTTAAATTTGAAATATGTTTTAACTCTTAAAGGTAAGTCATTATCTTAAAAGAAAGCCATTGTCATACTTTATCTATATTAAAATTGATATGTGAAACTAAACATTTACCATTAATCATTAATTTTACTAGTAGGTCACATGTCGCGGTTTATAGGTCAAAAACACAGCATCATATAAAATTTAGGGTCATGGGGAATGGAATGAAATATGAAACCACTAACATTTGCTATAACACATAGATATCACACCCTTACCCTTTCAAGTAAAATGGTATGATGAAGGTCAAAAGTTTTGAATCTCAAGGTACAATTCCAGGGTAAAGGCCAATTAGTATTTATCATAGCACTCTGTTTTTTTTAAATCAAAGCCAGTATGTATCCATATCTATCTTTAAAGAATGTTTTTAAACCTCTTTACCCGATTGACAGACAGATATGGTGATTCCTATGTACACCCAAAAACCGTTTGCGAAGGCTGAATAGCTTAAGTATAAATCAAGTACAACTATAAGCTGCAGTAAATCTACATCTAGCTTTTACGATTAATTCATGCAAGGCAAAGAAAAGAGGACCTACAAACCATGTTTATTTGATAAACAAAATATAAATTTATGTATTTATTTGCATAGACTATATGTGCGTCCTTTTACTTACAACATAATGAAACTCATTTGCTAGTTATGCCCTATAAAAATAAGTTTCTTAGTGACTCAGAAAGCCCAGGAGGAATCCAAAGCTTTCCTGATACGTTACTGTACTGACCTCCTAACTACAAATATCGAGTATGACCGCATTATAAAACTAACCATAATACGTATACAAATCAAATATATTAGAAAAGATACAAGATTTAAAAGAAAATAAGCCAATCTGACTAAATTATCCTCAACTGTTTCTAATTTGCATGGGATTAAAAAGGGTAAACTAGACTAATAGTACAGGAAACCTACAAGGGATAAAGCAGATCATTTTTTCAGAAGTTTGTCCATATGTACTATTACCTCTACGTCTTCCAGGAATAGAATGATCATGTGATCTACGTCTATCTGTTCGCGACGTTTCTAGGTAAAACACAAATCAGTGAAAGCTATGAAGTTGTAAATACGATATACTACAACATGAATGCCCATTTTCTCGGTATTGTTATAAAAAACGACAACCATCTTTGGGTATTGTAGAAAAAATCAGCATATTCACGTTATATCTTTGTAATTGCCTAAGTATTTTTCAGTCAAGGCATATTTCAAAGTAAGTACACGTATATAAGTGTATAAACTTATGGGCATTGCAGCCAATAATTTATCTTATCAAATATAAAGAAGAACAGATTAGTAATGCATTATAATTAGTTGTACAAGATAATTTACATTTTTAGAAAAAAAAAATGTTTATGCTGATAACGCTGATTTTCTATAACATTTCACAAACATGTTCAGTTTGTATGGAAAATCCGTTATCTAACTGCTTGCTACTGGTCTACGCTACTTGTATATGAATTACATGTTATAGATTATCTACCGTCTACACTAATTGAGCTACTTAGAGTTTCAGTTTACCTCTCTGTCCGTCAGTGCTTTGACTGGACTGACTGCCTCCCAAAAATTCTATTACCAATAAAAACAATCAATTTGAATGTCTTTGAATGAGAACTAACTTATTAAACTATTTGATAAAATTTAACATTTTAAGAATGGACAGTTATGGAAAACGTGAAACATTTATAGATTAATTTTATTTTATAATGAAATTTTGATTGAATTTTCATTATTTTCAGTTATTCTTTAACAAAATCTTTCTCAAAAAATTATCATTTCACTCATCTTCAACAAATTCTGATAAGAGTTTTTACTTTAAATAAATTATTTCCATTAACACTGAGGGAATTACCTGTGCTTTCTATTCTACCATCAGCACCAATGTTAATTATAGGTATACGACCATCTAATAGGGAACGACCTTTTGAATAGTAATGCACGTTAGACATATATTCATATATCTGCTATATCAAGTAATAGTCTTCTATGTAGTATTGACTATTTATACTTATGTAAAATGAACTATCATAGAGCCCTATTGAGTGATATATCGTAATAGTCAAGTGATATCTTAAGATGCCAAACGTGTGTCAGCAGCAAATAGAAAAAAGGTGTTTGAAAACTCTTCATATTATGTTCTGTTGGAATTTAAGGATTTACATTTTTAACTTATTCAAAATAAGTCTTCAGTATTTTAAATGCACTAGCTGTGTTAACTGTTTATTGTTCCTATTTGTCCCAAAATGGAATGCACAGAGACTTGACATATACAATGTTTTATCTGGCCTTATTCCAATATCTCTGATGTACGTTTGCGTTTCTATGTACGTAATTTATAGAGAATAAATGTCTGACAGATTTCATAACTATGTTATGTAATTAAAAGTTGACATCTGCTTCTCGTGTTAACTTAATAATGAACAAGACAAAAAGGCTGGTTGTTTTCAACCAATAATTGAGTTTCGAAATTTTATTTTACAAAAATATTTTCTGAAGTGCTGTTACAGCTTTATGGTATATATATATATATATATATATATAATATATATATAATATATATATATATATATATATATATATATATATATATATATATATATGAATATCTACGACATTAACTAATTTCTTGTCATCTATTTTGCCTGTTTGGCCTACTTAATTTTTCTATGAATACTTTCCTATGTCTGAAATGTATTCCAATTATTTATGCAATGTTGTTAAAGAATTTATGTTCTGTACATTATTACGGTGAATGTTTGTTTTTCAAACGTTTCCAAAAGTACCTGTTTGTCCTGCTTGACCTCCTTGTCTTGTCTGACCTGTCTGACCAGCTTGAGTTGTTGCACCTGCCTGACCTGGCTGCTGACCACCGAATCCTTATGCAATAAAATAAAATATCACTTGAGACTTTTTGAATAGATTTGGAGACATTATGCAAAAATGAAATTACTTTCCATACAGCAAAGTGTGAGACCCTTCTTTGATATAAAAATTTACAATTAATACCAGTATGATAACCATAAAGTGCCGTGGCTATAGCTTCTAAAACATTTTTATGCCTTTGTTTATCGGTCTTCTAATCATTTATGACATCATCACAAGCTGCCCATGTTCTTTTACATCGAATCAGCTGAGAAAATAAAACTTATTTCTAAATAGCAGTTCTTTAAAATTTCAAATGTTATTAAATTCTTTATTATATATAACTGTTATATTAAGTCATTACATAGCATTTGTAGTAATCCAAATTAAATTGACATAACATTCGATTACTCAAAAGGTGAATAATAAAATTGCGCTCTTCAAATGATTATGTCGACACAAAAAACTGCCTTTTTTCATTTACTTCTAAGATTGTGATATCATCATTCACCTCAGCATGAAAGTTCTAATACATTAGACGTTTCAGATCATGCAATCATGCATTGAAAGGACAAAGCAATGTGTATGGTGACTGGTACTATCATATAATCACTTATCATCGTAAGATGCAAGACAGCTATACGTTAGTGAAAGCTTGCAATGAACGCTGGATTAGTACAGCTGAAAATAAGTCTAAAAATGAAAGGTGCAAACTTACGAATAATACGTGTTCTAGGTCTTAATACTGCCCTTGTTCGTTGATTTGGTCTCTGTATTTGTAATCGCCTTGATGTTTGAGACCTTAATATAGGTCTTTGGGCTCTCGATCTAGGTATTGGCCGCCTTGGTATTTGCATTGATGGTCGGGATACTGGTACCGGCCTTATTCTTGTTCTTGGTGATCTGTTTCTAAAGCTTGGTATTCTGTTTTGTGAAAAACGATTTCTTGTGCGTGGCATGCGTTGAGATGAAAATACATTTGGTGAGACAGAAAAAGCATTAAGCAACCTCCTTGGCACCCCGCTTTCTCGCACTCTCATACGAGGGCGTCTATTTCTATTAGCAATAAGCGTGTTTGCGGCATTATTAGACAATACAAGCATTTGACTATCCTCACCTAGACCTGGTCCAATTCTTGGGAACATTGGAGGGAACATTGGTGGTCTACCAAATGGCATCATGGGCAAACGTGGAAATCCTCCCATAGGACCCATGCCGCCAAGTCCTGGAAGTTGTCCAGCCGCATTACCTGCTGCTCCTTGTTGACCGCCAGCTTGACCACCTCCAAAAAGTGGTACTGTTACTGCTCCCAAAGCCTGCTCAGTTCCTTGACCTTGTTGTTGGGCTGAAATTTCAAACGTTTAATTCTCCATTTAAATACCACTTTACACATGCATGCATTTTTCTGGTAAAAAGTCCGTTTCAGTTATCTTATATCTTAACTAAACCTCAATCAATGGGTGACTCCAATAGCATACAGTAATGCTAATATTCACTTATAGATGGGATGGTGCATAAGAACCAGGAGATGTTGATAGGAAGAAGCAATAGAACCAAGAAATATAGATTTCACGATGCGTAAGAACCAACTAAAACAAATAGATGGTATGGTACATAAGAACTAAAAGATATAGATGGGATGGTGTTTAAGAACTAATAGATATAGATGGGGTGGTACTTAAGAGCTAAGAGATATAGATGTCATGGGCATAAGAGCTCAGAGATATGGATATGATTCTGTATAAGAACTAAGTGATATAGATGGAATAGTGCTTAAGAGCTAAGAGTTATAGATGGGATGGTGCTCAAAAGCTAAGGGATATAGATGGTATGGTGCATAGGAGCTAAGAGATATAGATAGGACACTGCCTAGGAGCTAAGAAATATAGATGAGATTGTGCATAAGAACTAAGGGATATAGATGGGATAGTGCTTAAGAGTTCAGAGATAAAGATGGGATTGTGCTTAAAAGCTAAGAGATAAAGATAGTATGGTGCATAAGAGCTAAAACAAATATAGATGTTATGGTACATAAGAGCTAAGAGATACAGAACCAAGACAAATGGATGGGATGGTAAATAAAAACCAAGAAATATGAATGGGGATAGCGCATACGAACCAAGAGTTTTGGATGGAATGATGTAAAAGAACCAAGAGATGTAGATAGTATGATGTATAAGAACCATGAAAAATTGATGAGATAATGTGCACGAACCAAGAAATATAGATGGATGATGCATAGGAACCAAGAATTATATATGAGATGGTGCAAAGTACCAAGAGATATAGATGGGATAAGCCAAAAGCAAGAAGAATTACAGATGGGATGTGCACAAGAACTGAGAAATAAAGATGGGGTGGTGTCTAAGAACCAATAGTTATAGATGGGATGGCACTCATGAACTAAGCAATATGAATAGGATAGGTCATAGGAACAAAGAGTTATAGATGGGAGGGAGCATAGGAACCAAAAATCTCAACAAATATTGAAAACGAAATAAGTATACAAACATAATATATTTATATTTTATTGTATGCATTTATTTCAATTATGATTTTAGTTTAAAGTTTTGTTTCAAAACAGTAATTGATAACCACCAAACTGAACATAAAATCGTACATTTACATAATTTTACATTGATGTTATTCTTGTTCATAATTATAAGATTTTGCCGTAACAATATTCTTACCAAATATAGAAGATAACGTTGCTAGTGTCAAACATAATGTGTGTGAAATTGTCATGGTCGGTATTGTGTAGAACTACTTGTATGTCTGGAAAAGCATAAAACAAAATCAAGATTAATTCTATGTATAAGAATTCACGCAGTAAAATCATACTTATTGTTAATGGGGGATATTTTTCTTTAATGGTTTGTATTAAGGATGTAATGATCATTAATCAGTTTGATACTTGAGCACATGAAAATTCAATTATTATGAGTCACTTGTCATTGTACATGTTCAAAATACATGAACTCACATAAATACTACTGGTAGAGTTTAGGTACAAAATGACTGGCTAGACATAATGTTGGTTTTATAAGGGCAATCAGTATAAACATTTTAGAAAGAGAGGTAACTAGACGTTTTCAAGTTTTCAGTTGTCAAGCAATATGTTATCATTATTATACGACAGTATCACAGTAACACACGGGGAATTATTGGGAATGTAGCACAATGCCTTATATAACTGCTTAACACAGTGACATTCGTTATATGTTTAACTGTATGTTCCTTTCATTTGATGGACACATACCAAAGAAAGGTTGTATTTTATTATTCATTATTCTAAGATGCATAACTATCTAGGAATTAAGTTTTAATGATGGAGCACCATATGGTATACAGGAAAAACGGAAAGGAGTTGAATTAAGATGAGCATTTTACAGAATTATATATCAAAACTTTGATTACATGAATTAGTGAAAGTATGAGATGGTACAGGAAGATCTCCTGAAATTAACATCTTTTAAACAATACGTGATACCTTGTCATTCAAACTAAGTTCATATCTGCCATGGTTTAATCCCACGATAAACCTCATAATTGTTAATTACATAGAGATCATGTGACACAAGAAAACCACGTGATAAACCATATGCTAACTGTTCATATCATGCACGTAGCTTGCTCACTGTACATCGTGATTGAAGGTGGCGAGCATTTTTATGATATCACGTGTTCGTTCGTCAATGAAAACTTAAGGTCACATGAATGTTCTTTGACAACCTGTATTTTAATATTCACAGAGACACGTGGCTTCATATTTCAATACGACATTCTCTCTCTAGACAGATCATAGGAGAAATATTATATTACATAACCAATATGCATATGGCTGTCATTTCATGGCGTAATATGCGCCTTTCACACGAATTCTTCTTAATCATATTTATTTACGTTCCTAAAAGACCACGTAGACAAGTCAATCAAGAGTAGATATGTATGATTTTATTACACTAAGATAAAAATATTGAGTAAATAAAACAGATTATAGGGAAACTGCAGAAGTCCAGATATATCTACAACACCGGTACAATCATTTTATGTGTGCCTCCACTTGAATTAAAACTAGACGAAACAAAAATGATTGTGATATTTTACTATACTGTTGTGTTAGTCCAACATTATACTGGCTCCACGAACACTTTAATGTAGTAACTACCCATAGACGATCAGGGGCCAGTTGTTCGAAACAACAGAGTGAGATAATTTCATTTGTATAATTTCTGTATAAAAATCTAAATAACTTTACAAAGCTTGTTTCATGTGCTACAAATCAGTACACAGACTATGACTCAACAACTTTTCATTTCAAAGATACAGTCAGATGAAACTGAACCATTGGTTAACTCAAATATCTTTTTCCTTTCTTTCACAAAACTGATTGGCTTTCTGGCAGGGTATGCTTATTCTTTTATCATAGTTTGATCATCTTTGTCTTCCTACAATATCTGTCTATAATTACTAGTGTCACACAGTTTGTCGTCCTTGTAGATTTGTTTCTCTTACATTTGATCAAATATCGGATTTCAAGTTGTGAGTATGGTATTTTGGGGCCGTTTATATCATTAACATACAGCAATACCATGGCACTATCATTAAACAGGACAGGGTTTTGGAAAGTCAAGAAGGGTAACTTCGTATAAGAACACCATGGACAATTACATCAGTAGACGTAGTAAGTTACTGTCTAACCTTTAACACCACTTTGTTCAGACTTAGATTCCATTTTGACGAAGAAAACCAAATATCCGATACCGAAAAGCAAATTCCACTGACTGTCGGTACACTACACAACCTCTCCACACACGAACATATGTCGCCACACACGGAACTATATGTATAGCCCACAGTCCAGAGCATTGCTGGAGTACACTCGACTACAGTGACCACACACGGAACTATATGTATAGCCCACATTCCAGAGTATTGCTGGAGTACACTCGACTGCAGTGACTACACATGGAACTAAAATTATGTATAGCCCACAGTCCAGAGTATTGCTGGAGTACTCTCGACTACAGTGACTACACATGGAACTACATGTATAGCCCACAGTCCAGAGTATTGCTGGAGTATACTCGACTACAGTGGCCACACACGGTACTACATGTATAGCCCACAGTCCAGAGTATTGCTGGAGTACACTTGACTACAGGGGCCACACACGGTACTACATGTATAGCCCACAGTCCAGAGTATTGCTGGAGTACACTCGACTACAGTGGTCACATATAGAACTACATGTATAGCCCACAGTCCAGAGTATTGCTGGAGTACACTTGACTACAGGGGCCACAAACGGTACTACATGTATAGCCCACAGTCCAGAGTATTGCTAGAGTACACTCGACTACAGTGGCTACACATGGAACTATATGTATAGCCCACAGTCCAGAGTATTGCTGGAGTATACTCGACTACAGCGGCCACACACGGTACTACATGTATAGCCCACAGTCCAGAGTATTGCTGGAGTACACTTGAGAGCCCACAGTCCAGAGTATTGCTGGAGTACACTTGACTACAGGGGCCACACACGGTACTACATGTATAGCCCACAGTCCAGAGTATTGCTGGAGTACACTCGACTACAGTGGTCACATATAGAACTACATGTATAGCCCACAGTCCAGAGTATTGCTGGAGTACACTTGACTACAGGGGCCACACACGGTACTACATGTATAGCCCACAGTCCAGAGTATTGCTGGAGTACACTCGACTACAGTGGTCACATATAGAACTACATGTATAGCCCACAGTCCAGAGTATTGCTGGAGTACACTTGACTACAGGGGCCACAAACGGTACTACATGTATAGCCCACAGTCCAGAGTATTGCTAGAGTACACTCGACTACAGTGGCTACACATGGAACTATATGTATAGCCCACAGTCCAGAGTATTGCTGGAGTATACTCGACTACAGCGGCCACACACGGTACTACATGTATAGCCCACAGTCCAGAGTATTGCTGGAGTACACTTGAGAGCCCACAGTCCAGAGTATTGCTGGAGTATACTTGACTACAGGGGCCACACACGGTACTACATGTATAGCCCACAGTCCAGAGTATTGCTGGAGTACACTCGACTACAGTGGTCACATATAGAACTACATGTATAGCCCACAGTCCAGAGTATTGCTAAAGTACACTCGACTACAATGGTCACACATGTAACTGTAGCCAATGGGCCAGACTGGAGTACAGTCGACTACATTAGCTACACACGGACCTATAACAAAAGACCAGAGTATTGCTGGAGTACACGCAATTACAGTGACCACAAAGAGAAGGAAATTTAAGTTATTCTCACAAAGCTTTTATTAAACCCTATCAAGACAGGAACAAGGAAGTGGCTTGTATTAGTGGCATTTATTAATCACCTGTCGTTTCACAGTATTTTCATTAGATTGATAAAAAGTCCCCATGAACCTGTCAAACTTATCCTTTCATATTTCTCAATATTGTATGAATCACTTGACACTTATTGTATTGTTAACACTGCATGAATTGTGTTTTATCAAGTGAGCATTATGTAATTAGTTACAAATGTAATAGCAGAGTAATTAACTATTTAGTGTACTAGAACAGAAGATCTTAAACGTCTTTGTTGTTGAGCTTGTGTGCATCCATTGCGGTCATGTGTATTATTCCATTGCGGTCATGTGTATTATTCCATTGCACCCATGTGTATTATTCCATTGCGCCCATGTGTATAATTCCATTTAGGCCATGTGTATTATTACATTGCGCCCATGTGTATTATTCTATTTGGTCCCTATGTATTAATCCACTGGGCCCTTGTGTATTATTCCACTGCGCCCGTGTGTATTATTCCATTTAGCCCATGTGTATTATTTCATTGGGTCCATGTGTATTAATCAATTGAACCCTTGTGTATTGTTCCATTGCTTGTGTATAATTCTATTTGGTCCCTATGTATTAATCCACTGGGCCCTTGTATATTATTCCACTGCGCCCATGTGTATTATTCCACTGCGCCCTTGTGTATTATTCCATTTAGCCCATGTGTATTATTTCATTGCGCCCATGTGCGTCCATTGGTTCCCTGTGTATTATTCCATTACGCTCCTGTTTTTATTCCATTGCGTCCATGTGTATTATTCCATTGGGTCCATGTGTATTATTCCATAGGGCCCATGTGTATTATTTCATTGCGCCCACGTGCATTATTCCATTGCGCCCACGTGTTTTATTCCATTGGGTCCCTGTGTATTATTCCATTGGGTCCATGTGTATTATTCCATTGGGTCCCTGTGTATTATTCCATTGGGTCCATGTGTTTTATTCCATTGGGTCCCTGTGTATTATTCCATTGGGTCCCTGTGTATTATTCCATTGGGTCCATGTGTATTATTCCATTGCGCCCACGTGTTTTATTCTATTGGGTCCACGTGTATTATTCCATTGCGCCCACGTGTTTTATTCCATTTGGTCCACGTGTATTATTCCATTGCGCCCACGTGTATTATTCCATTGGGTCCCTGTGTATTATTCCATTGGGTCCATGTGTATTAATCAACTGAACCCTTGTGTATTGTTCCATTGCTCTCCTTCGTATTATTTCATTGCGCCAATGTGTATTATTCTATCGGGTCCCTGCGTATTATTCCATAGGGCCCCTGTGTATTATTTCATTGCACCCATGTGTATTATTCCATTGCGCCCATGTGTATAATTCCATTGCGCCCATGTGTAATATTCCATTGCGCCCACGTGTATTATTCCATTGGGACGCTATGCATTATTCCATTGGACACCTGTGTATTATTCCTGTAACAGGTAGGAGAAGAAGATGTGGCCGGACCCGGAAATCGAACCCAAAACATTCCGCTATTAAGGCAGACGCTCTCAGCATTGAGCTATCTGATCCAATATTCGTTTCCATTGCGTCGCTGTCTATTATTCCATTGCGTCCCTGTGTATTATTCTAACCCGCTTTTGGCACAGAATAGACTCATCGGTATTATCATCACATGAAATGTACTAGATATAATGCAGTTTTCATTGACATATATAACTTATAGTGTATAGGACCATCACGTCTCTTTATGCATGTGACCCCCTAGATCTAAGCACTACTCTGTTCGAGTACATATGAGCACTGAATAGGACGGATGGACACGAAATATGTAATTCTGGAATATTACTAAGTGAAAGAAACCATTTTTTTTTTCATAATTACACTAAAACATCCAATATCTGAATTCATTAGGATTTGAGAAACTACAGAGGAATAACAAATATTGCTGCATTTTATGTACCCGATAAAGCTCTTCTCGTTAAAGCGTTTCTGAGCGAGAATTACTGATCCTACTGCAATAGACATTGCGAGAAATCAACCATTCTATATTTCATTCTATATCTCGTACAATTGGCATTTTATCAATCGTGCGAATGTTTTATCATCTGAAATATCCTGATCATCGGAACTGCCCAAAAAAGGTATTACACAACACAGAAACTTGATACACCGAACACATTGAATCTGTAACTGACAGGGGATCGGTGGCCGTTACTCAGTTACACAGTGTCAATACAGTGATCATGCCCCATGAACCTAGTAATTGCATGGTGTCAACACAGTGATTGTGAACCAATGATCCTAGTAGTTACATGGTGTCAACACAGTGGTCATGAACAAATGACCCTAGTAATTATATAACTATAATTACACGGTTTCAACACATTGATCATGAACCAATGAAGCTAGTAATTACACCGTGTCAACACAGTGATCATAAACCATTGAAGCTAGTAATTACACCGTGTCAACACAGTGATCATAAACCATTGAAGCTAGTAATTACACCGTGTCAACGCAGTGATCATGAACCAGTGAGCCTAGTAATTACATGATGTCAACACTGTGATCGTGAACCAATGATATAGTAATTACGCGGTGTCAACTTCAACACAGTGATCGTGAACCAATGAGCCTAGTAATCACACTGTGTGGTGTCAACACTGTGATCATGAACCAATGAACATAGTAATTACACTGTGTCAACACAGTGATCGTGAACCAATGAGCCTAGTAATCACACTGTGTGGTGTCAACACTGTGATCATGAACCAATGAACATAGTAATTACACTGTGTCAACACAGTGATCGTGAACCAATGAGCCTAGTAATCACACTGTGTGGTGTCAACAATGTGATCATGAACCAATGATCATAGTAATTACATCGTGTCAACACAGTGATCATAAACCATTGAAGCTAGTAATTACACAGTGTCAACACAGTGATCATGAACCAGTGAGCCTAGTAATTACATGATGTCAACACTGTGATCGTGAACCAATAATATAGTAATTACACGGTGTCAACTTCAACACAGTGATCGTGAACCAATGAGCCTAGTAATCACACTGTGTGGTGTCAACACTGTGATCATGAACCAATGAACATAGTAATTACACGGTGTCAACAAAGTGATCATGAACCAATGAACCTAGTATTTACATGGTGTCAACACAGTGATCATGAACCAGTTAATCTAGTAATTACTTGGTGTCAACAAAATAATCATGAACCAATGAACCTAGTTATTACACGGTGCCAACAAAGTGATCATGAATCAATAAACATAGTAATTACACAATGTCAAAAGACAAATGGGCATATGTAGTCTTGTCGACACTTTTAAATTAACAAAGGACCAGGATCAGGCAAAGCTGTACATTCTCCTTTGTCTATTCAGTTGGGGTAATATTGCATACACTCTTTTGTTGACTTATGCTTCTTTAGCTAATCAGTGAAGACACTGCCATTTATGTCCCCTTGTCTATTCAGTGGAGACAATGCACCGTATCCTTCTTTCTCGATTAAATAGCGACAATGCTGTATACCCTGCTATGTCTATTCACTGGAGACAATGCTGCATAAACTCCTTTGTCTATTCATTGGAGACCGTATTGCATATGTTCTTTTGTCCGATCAATGGAGCCAATGCTACATATGTTCCTTTGTCGGTTGAGTTATGGCAATGCTGCATATGCTGCTTTGTCTATTCAGTTGAGACAATGCTACATATGCTCCATTGGCGTTTTACTGGAGACAGTGTTGCATATGCTCCTCTGCTTATTCAGTGGAAAAAACACTGCATTTGTTCCTTTGTCGATTACTAGTAAGTGGCGGTATTGCTGAATATGTTCCTTTGGCTACAAAATGGATAAAGTGGCTGCATATGCTCAGTTATCGATTGAGTAAAAGTAATACTGCAAATGTTCTTTTGTCGATTCAGTGGAGACAATGTTACATTTCTTCCTTTGACTCTTTAGTGACGACATTGCGGTAAATACTTCTGTGCCTATTCCGTAGCGACAATGCCTGATCATGATGTGTTCCAACATTGATATATATGCTTCTTCAGTTGTATGATGGCGTTGATGTTGCTTGTGCGATACTTAAAACTGTACAGTGGCGACAACACTACATGTGGCATCTGCTCTATCGATCTTAAAGTGGTGGTGGTGGTGTGATGTATGCTCCAGTAATCGCACGGTGGTGGCGATGTGGCGTATGCTTCATTAATCGTACAGTGGAGGCGGTGTTGTGTATGTTCCATCAATCGTACAGTGGTAGCGGTGTGGAGTATGCTTCATCAATCGTACAGTGGTGGCGGTGTGGTGTATGCTTCATCAATCGTACAGTGGTGGCGGCGTGGTGTATGCTCCATCAATCGTACAGTGGTGGCGGTGTGGAGTATGCTTCATCAATCGTACAGTGGTGGCGGTGTGGTGTATGCTCCATCAATCTTACAATGGTGGCGGTGTAATGTATGCTCTAGTAATCGTACACTTTTGGCAATGTGGTGTATGCTCCATCAATCGCACAGTGACGGCGGTGTGGCGTATGCTCCATCAATCGCACAGTGGCGGCGGTGTGTTGTATGCTTCGTTAATCGTACAGTGGTAACGATGTGGCGTATGTTCCATCAATTGCACAGTGATGGCGGTGAGGAATATGTTGGATCAATGGTACATTGATGGCGGTGTGGCGTATATGCTCCATCCATCGTACAGGAATGGCGATGTGGGGTATGCTTCATCAATCTTACAGTGGTGGCGGTGTGGCGTATGCTCCATCCATCGTACAGGAATGGCGATGTGGCGTATGCTTCATTAATCGTACAGTGGTGGCGGCGTGGTGTATGCTCCATCAATCGTACAGTGGTGGCGGTATGGTGTATGCTGCATTAATCGTACAATGGTGGCGTTGTGCTGTATGCTGCATGAATCGTACAGTGGTGGCTGTGTGGTGTATGCTCCATCAATCGTACAGTGGTGGCGGTATGGTGTATGCTGCATAAATCGTACAATGGTGGCGTTGTGCTGTATGCTGCATAAATCGTACAGTGGCGGCGGTGTCGTCCATCGTACAGTGGTGGCGGTGTGGCGTATGCTCCATCCATCGTACAGGAATGGCGATGTGGCGTATGCTTCATTAATCGTACAGTGGTGGCGGCGTGGTGTATGCTCCATCAATCGTACAGTGGTGGCGGTATGGTGTATGCTGCATTAATCGTACAATGGTGGCGTTGTGCTGTATGCTGCATGAATCGTACAGTGGTGGCTGTGTGGTGTATGCTCCATCAATCGTACAGTGGTGGCGGTATGGTGTATGCTGCATAAATCGTACAATGGTGGCGTTGTGCTGTATGCTGCATAAATCGTACAGTGGCGGCGGTGTCGTCCATCGTACAGTGGTGGCGGTGTGGTGTATGCTCCATCAATCGTACAGTGGTGACGCTGTGGTGTATGCTGCATAAATCGTATAGTGGTGGCGGTGTGGTGTATGCTGCATCAATCGTACAGTGGTATCGATGTGTTGTATGATCTATCAATCTTACAGTGGTGGCGGTGTGGCGTATGCTCTATCAATCATACAGTGGCGGCGGTGTGGCGTATGCTCTATCAATCATACAGTGGTGGCGGTGTGGCGTATGCTTCATCAATCGCACAGTGGCGGCGGTGTGGCATATGCTCTATCAATCGTACAGTGGTGGCAATGTGCTGTATGGTATATGAATCTTACAGTGGTGGCGGTGTAGCGTATGCTTCATCGGTCGCACAGTGGCGGCGGTGTGGCGTATGCTCTATCAATCGTACAGTGGTGGCGATGTGCTGTATGCTTTATCAATCTTACAGTGGTGGCGGTGTGGCGTATGTTTCATCGGTCGCACAGTGGCGGCGGTGTGGCGTATGCTCTATCAATCGTACAGTGGTGGCGATGTGCTGTATGCTTTATCAGTCTTACAGTGGTGGCGGTGTGGTGTATGCTCTATCAATCGTACAGTGGTGGCGATGTGCTGTATGCTTTATCAATCTTACAGTGGTGGCGGTGTGGCGTATGCTTCATCGGTCGCACAGTGGCGGCGGTGTGGCGTATGCTCTATCAATCGTACAGTGGTGGTGATGTGCTGTATGGTATATGAATCTTACAGTGGTGGCGGTGTGGCGTATGCTTCATCAGTCGCACAATGGCGGCGGTGTGGCGTAAGTTCTATCAATCGTACAGTGGTGGCGATGTGCTGTATGCTTTATCAATCTTACAGTGGTGGCGGTGTAGCGTATGCTCCATCAATCGTACAGTGGCGGCGGTGTGACATATGCTCTATCAATCGGTATAATCTGCTATATGTACTGCATAAAATAAAGTATGACAATACTGCTGTGGTGGGTAACATACTATGTACCACATTATGGGGTACCTCAGGACAAGTTTAATATAACTCAAACATTGTAGAAAGTGACTTAAAACTCCAATTGACCAACCAACCAACCAACCAACCCTTCTGTCATAAAGCAAATGTTATATAAAATGTTATATTTTTGACGATTTTCTGTGAATATAATATATGAACAATTGGTGTAGCCAGATAGCTTAGATCTTTGTGCTATAAACCAAATGTACACGGACATAAGGCCACTTATGAGAATCAAAGGTTAGACGATTTTCCGTAAAATTACAAACAATGACATTAGATCGTTACCTTTTGCGATAAAATAAAATGCTACCAACATTACCAAATTATGCACCGTGTTAATTAACACATATGAATTATTACTTTATTAATATAATGATAATAGGGTAACCTTTACGAGGAAATATTGCCCATAGAATGTAAATGACAGTGATACAAGACGAGCTTTCTTCCATTACTAAGTAATATACAATGCACACAAACTGGTCACAATATCCTAGGGCGATCTCTTAACAATGAAAGACAAACAATCACACTAAATGGCTGTTTTCCTTGTTAACTAATTCAACGACAATTTGTTTCCATTTTTTGTTTATGACGTGTAAACAGCCATGTTGTGTTACGTAATGTACATGATGCAATGTCTGTCGCATAAATAAACAATGTATGGACCGGACAATTCGGCGCTTATAAATTAAAAAAAAAACGTACAAAAGTAACTTCAGTTTTCGGGATTCATTTAGCGGAGCACAACTGGGGTGAAATGGTAGAAACTCGTTTTAAGGAAGAATTGAAATCAAATGAGCATAAAACGACGACAACCCCCTCCTATTTTCGTATCATTATGAAACTAGTTTTAAGACCAACGCGAAAGTGGGTAAACTATATTTTTTTCTGTTTCTGATTTTATCTAGGGAACTCTTTCCAGTGTTGTGAAATACAAATTTTATGTCATACTAAATAGTATGAGCAAATCCAGATTCGTTACTGGGAGTTGATACTCTTTCTTATGGCGGCAAAATTTACACCCGGTTATGTCATTTGTACTGATTGTCAATGTAACCTATCACTTTTGGCCACCTAATGGTTCCACCCCATTACCTGTTGTCCACCTGTGTTCAAACCATTGACGATTCGATCATTTACAATTCAAACAAGATTGCGACTTGACTAAATTAGACATTAAAACGCTTCAACCTACGCTTTCGAACATTTCTGGACATTCATTATTTTAGTTGTAAGCGATCATCATGATGGAAGTCATAAATCATAGTCCACCTTACGTCACGTGAGGTAATGACCTCGCCAAACATCTCAACGCACCAGACAAAAACAACCATATAAACAAGATTAACTTTGATGAAAGCAGTTCATATTTGCCTCCTGACAGTTAGAAATTATTACTATTTACTACCTATTAATAGTCCTTCTCACTATAACTGCAGTCCTGTAACTTGTGTATGCGCAGTACGGTTAGTTTCAAAACGCGAAAGTCTTTGTTGTCATGATGCACACAGAAACTTCCTGACCGTTTCACATTTAAATTTACACAGAGCTAAATATAGATAAATTCATTTACTCAATGTGACTTGCATTATCATAAATCATATAATAGTTTTTAAAATTTACTTTAGCTCAGTAATACATATATAAGGTTTCGAATAATTCTAACGGCATTACTTAATATTATTAAAGATTGAAAGTTTTATAAACTGGAAAAAATCTCAAAATTTCAACATCATCACAAATAGGAGCAGCCGATAATTTTTTAAAAGATTCGATATCTCAACACCAAGGCAAACCGGAGCGGCCGATAATAAAAAAAAAATTTATATCTCAATACAACTGCAAATGGGAGCCGCCAATAATTTTTTAAATCTCAATATCTCAGCACCATGGCAAATGGGAGCGACCGATAATTTAACAAAAAATCTCAATATCTCAATAGCACAAATAGGAGAGGTCATTATTTTAAAAACCTAATATCTCAACCTTACCACAGATGGGAGCGGCCGATAATTTAAAAATCTCATTATCTCAATACCACAAATACCGGCGGCCGATAATATAAAAAAATCTCAATATCTCAACACCGCCATAAACAGGAGCTGCCGATTATTAATTTAAAAAACTCAATATCTCAACAGCACCGCAAACAGAAGAGACCGATAATAAATAACAGATCTTTATAAAAAAATTATGATAAAAAAGAAAATGCAATGTCAAATATACGCAGGCCGGGGTTCGAGTCCCGCTCTGGTCATGCCGGTGTCCTGTCTTTCGGATGAGACAGTAAAAACCGAGGCCCTGTGTCGTGGTATGCATGGCACGTTAAAAATCCCTCATTGCTTCGGGTGGGTCCGTTGCAAAGGTCAAAATTTGTATGCCCAGCATCAGGCAGATGCCGTCACCATATATGTGAAATATTCGTGGTGTGACGTTAAACAAAAATCAATCAATTAATCAATCCAATATGCGCATACACTAGTTACAGTTTAAATAGGTCCTGTATTATATATATATATACATATATATATATACATATACATACATATATATATATATATATATATATATATATATATATATATATATATATATATATATATATATATATATATATATATATATATATATATATATATATATATTTATATGGTAACGTATGCATTTTGCACAATGTGAATATAATAATGACTACATTGATTTTATTATTACGCCCAAAAACAAAACAAGTAATCCCAGTACATCAAACACACGTCAAAATTTTCGGCTCTTCAATATTTAATTGGATTTTTTCTTTTCTGCCATGACGTGACTTTCTAGTTATCAGATACATAAAGTTTTACCTTGACGTCTCATTCGCCGACTGATCAGATACCTTCATATTTGATGAATCGATGATGATGTCAAAGAGAAGATAATGATCAATATGTATGCATACCATGTAGAAAAAAATTTTTGATAGATAAATGATGCCCTACTTTGCATGCTTTAAATACGTCAAAATTTCTACAGAATCAGTTCAATGCTGAAGATCAATCAGCAAGGAAAAATCTATCATGGAAGGGAAATAATCATGATACGAGAAAATATTGATAATGTACTTATTACGACATGACAATAAAATTATTGGCCACAAATCATTTTCTATATACCTGTGGATCGAAACGAAACAGTGACAATTTATTCATTATTCATTATCTGAAGTAATACAATTGAATTACCTGTAATTTCCTTAAAATTGTAATTACATTTTGATAGGATATGACATGTCATTTCATCCTATATTTACTGGATCATGATAAAAGGTCGAGATTTCCCTCATTATTTATTCTCGTCTATTTTGAAATGACAGTTACATGTACTTGAGTGAGGGTTGCTTATGAGTTGGTAAATTCTGATGACAAACAACAAATGTAAGCGGTGATGATGACTACCAAATGTGTGAAAATATACCATTTTTTAAATCACAATTTCTGAATATTAAAATTATACAAATAACTGTAAATCACGACGATATTTATATATTCTTGCAAGAATTAATCTACTTTCAAAATATTTTGATTATGTTTGGTCTTCTGTCGAGACAGCCTAAAAACTATCGGGGGAAAATGTACTAAATTCACATAAATTCAGATAACATTCTCGGATCGGACCAACACATTGATGCAAAGATTTTACGTTATTTTTGACCTTCTGTTGGCCGATACAGAAAACAAATGTAAAACAAGATGTCCCAGTCGACATCTGTAAATCATAGGCGTATATAACATGTTGTTTTCTTTAGCGACAATAGTGTTGAACAAATTATACGCGCAGTATATATCCTTGTAGAGTAGGAGATCGCCTAAAATATATCATATAATTATGGTATGATTAAAAAAAAACTCATATAAACATAATTTACATATTTATAATAGTTTTGTGAAATAAGAAAATACATACCAAAATAAAAATGTGAAGCTTCCCGTCGTATGTTTCGCTTTCTTATGTTATAAAGTCCTTCCTTTCAGTTGCCCATCTTTCTGGCGGCTGTCTTTGAAGCAGTATGTACAATGAACCGGAAAACGTCCCGATCGCTCACGTGACGTCGACAGCTCTGACAGCCTACATTACGCTTTGCAATAAATTACAGATGAATTTGATAAACTTCATTAAATGATTTGAAACAGAAGAGGTTTTTGTTCGTCATGTGATTGTTAGTTAAGGTGGACAATCATATTGACTTTGTGGTAATGATGATCTTTTTACATCATTACTCACCGCATATAATTGATTTAACACTTGTTCTGGATATTTACATCATTTCGACGTCACACGACGGAGGAGCGCTAGACCGCGTATCCCCTTGATTTTATAACGTGTTCAGCATGATACAGTAGCGGGTTTTAATCGTGCATTTAGCATACACAAGGAAATGTTCAATTTATTTAGACCGTACACATTTCGACAGTTCTGATTAATTTCAAATGCTGATCTTAGATAATGTTTACTATGTTTAATTTCTTTCTTCAAAATTTATTTCAGAATAATTTCCCACAAGAAACCAATAACCAAGGATTTCTCTTTAGTATTATTTTACATTCGATATAGAATTTTATAACCCATTCAATCTCATCCTATTGTCATGTATACTTAAATAATGGCTTTTATATTGGTCTTAAGAAATGCAGATATCACTGAACGATGTTTGTTTCATATGACATTGATATATGATACATCATACTATATATTATAATGTATTACTTTATATTGTTTGAACTGTTCTTATTATCACGTCACAAAACTGGTCACAGATGTACCGGACCGTAAACGTAGGGAATTATCATGAAAGGTTAGTTGACTGATATTTTACGTCACTTTCAACAATCTTCCACTTATATCACGATATGGAAGCTAGATAACCACTCTCTTTAACATAATGGCGTAATCCGGGAATCGAACCCGTATACTCTGTACATTAAGCCAAACACTTAACCACTACACTAATCCTAGTCATTGTTATGAAAGGAAAATACATTACTTAGATCTATATTAAATGTACTCACTCTCTCCGATATTATAATTACATGTATATTATGCACATGTGCATTATGATGCAAGGTGGATTTGATCAGATTCAAAAGACTTTTAACAATACATATACTCTTGTTGGTTTGGTACTTGGGTTATAGCATATAAGCTGACGTCGGTACTTGATGAAATTAAACCTTTACAATATTCGAAATGTTTCGTTATTACTTCTCTTTTATTCTGAGAGATATCTCACTTTAGACGGCTGCTCGTACAATAAATGGTGGGATTTTTGCCATAACGTTCATTCGTTAACAGATTGGCTATTACCTTGTTTACCTTGTCCTAGAAGTCATTATTAAGCATCTACTGCCTCTGCGACTCTTCTTAATTGGTACTGTCTTCCACTGGTGGCTTCCGGTCCATAAAAACTTGCCTCAAATATTAAAGACACCTCCCACGATGAATTGAGTCTACTTTTAAAACTATTTGCACTTCGGGATGACGCGACGTTCTCTGGCAATGAGTTCCAATGATCCACAACTCGTTGGGTAAAACTATACTTCCTGGTATCTAATCTCGAATGCTGTTTGTAGATCTTTCTTGTATTCCCTCTAGTTGCCATATTTGCTGGGTTTTGTGGAAAAATGGTCCTATTCACAGTGTCTGTTTCATTCTTGATCTTATATGTTTCCACAAGGTCTGCACGAGTTCTGCGGTACTGAAGTGATGGAATCCCCTATTTCCGTAATCTTTCGCTGTAGCATAGATGTCGTATTTCTGGAACTAGTTTTGTTGCCCTTCGCTGCACGTTCTCTGTCGCTATTTTGTCTTTCTTATATATAGTTGGCCACATGTTGCTGCCATATTCTAAGTGCGGTCGTACTATACTTTTATATAAGGTTAAGAACATATCCTTGTCCATGTGTGAAAATGATCTACTGATTAAACCTAACTTCCTGTTTGCCTTCTTAACTGATGTTGCAATATGTTGTTGGAACTTTAGCTGTTTGTCTATTAATACTCCTAGGTCTTTTTCTTGTGATGTTGTTTCTATTTCTGTATTTCCAAGGTTATAAGATGTGTTTGTTTCCCTTCCCATATGGAGATGCTTACACTTTGATTAATTAAAGCGTAGAAGCCAAGTGTCTGACCAGTTCATAAAGCTTATCCAAGTCCTCCTGTAGTTTCATTTGTTGATCTGCGTTATTTACCACTGAATAGACTTTCGTGTCATCTGCGAAGAGCTTTACAATACTATCCACAACTTCCGGAAGGTCATTTATATATAATAAAAACAAAAGTCGGGCCAAGCATACTTCCTTGAGGGATGCCGCTAATAACAGTCTGCCATGCAGATTCCTTTCCATTCAGGATTACTCGCTGTTGCCTGTCTGTCAAATAACTACGAATCCATTCAAGTAGTTTTCCTCTTATTCCATATCCTTCTAGTTTTATCAAAAGTCTCTTATGGGGAACGGTATCAAACGCTTTTTGAAAGTCTAAGTACGCTGCATCTATGCTATTTCGGTTATTTAGAAGTTAAGTCCATTCGTCCATTACTTCTATAAGTTGGGTGATACATGACCGTCCCTTGCGAAATCCATGCTGATGTTCAGTAAAAAGGTGGTTCTGTTCCATGTGTTCCATGATTGAGACCCTTATCATACGTTCCATTATTTTACATAATATTGACGTCAAACGGAGTTACATTTGCTAATTTCCAGTCTGTTGGTACCTCGCCCATATCTAAGGATCTTTGAAAAATAGTTGTTAATAGGACTGCAATCTGTCCAGCGATTTCCTTAATTAGTTTAGGATGCTAACTTTCAACATTTACGTCAACTTTCAACATTTTTTATATCACGAATGGAGGCAGGACATAACCAAACTCCTCAACAAACTGTTCGTCTGAGAGTAAATCTGATATTAAATAAGGAACCATTTGCGATTCAAGCGCTTCGGACACCAGTTAAACGCTTGATAAGCAAACTATCAAGGTATACCTCAATAAAGTGACGATTTATCAACCTGATCATTGCAATAATATCCAAGATAAACTCTGTAATATCTACGCGCAGCCATTAATTTGAAAATATCCGACGCATTCACATTATTCACATCTTTGGTTAAGTCGTTACGTCACCTACATTTGCTTTGAAAATCGGCGAATCTGGTACTGAAACTATTTTGAAACTCTGACATTCTTGAAATTGGTTGCTTAGAAATTAGTTAAAGATTTTAAAACTGTAACTGTACATTTCAACAAGATAATTAGAAATGTTTGGTAAATATTACTCATTATCCTTGAGGAGACCGATAGGCGATATTGAATAAATCACAAATCAATCGTAAGGTGCCCTTACGGATTTGGTTTTAACATTAATCTCCGAACAATATATATATCAATATAATATTATAATAAAAATGGTTTTATCCATGTCGTCATTCTACAGTCACGACACAGTGGCCCTGCGATGATCAATGCAGCAAAATTGCAGCATACAGCTTTATAATTTCCGAAAGGAGTATATGTGTTATTAAAAGTCTTTTGAATCCGATCAAATCCACCATGCATCATAATGCACATGTGCATAACATAATTCTGATATCGCGGAGAGAGTACATTTAATACAGATCTTAAGTAATATTTCCTTTCACAGAAACTCGTAATTCCTTATGACGAGCAAACAAAACAAAAAAATCATTGAGACCGGCTTACGAGGACTTTTAACTCACAGTAAGATAAATAAACCTTATTTTCACAGAGCGTTTGCGACTTTCGTTGAAAATTTGTTGTACTGAAATAAATGGCAAAACCATCCGTGGTTTGCATGTCAAAGAATTTACTTTGTAAATATTACATCTTATCGAGGAAAAAGCTGTTCCGAAACCCGTCACGTGATTTATTTCTTATATGTGTGATATGTTATTTATACAGTGGGTATCTAAAAGGGTCAAAGCACCTCCACCCCATCCCCTCGCAGTAAAAATTATCATGTATCAGATGGTTTAAGTTTGCACCATTTTACCCTACTTTTTATGGAAGACACCCGACCCCCTTCCGATGGCTACGCACTCCCGGCATTCGTCACTCTGGATTCGCTACTGTTATATTTATTGCCACCGTAAAAAGTTGATCAGTATGCAAGCAATTATAATCAGGACTTCTCAAAATAAATTAAAATTATTATCAAATCTTCGGGATGAGCATCTCTACAATTGATCAACTTTTAGAAATTTACCACAACATATGCATAAATATATGGAAAATAGACGTTGTGTTTTTGCGACGTGCTCAATGCTTTTGACAAACTATGACACGGTACTGGAGCTAATGGCGTTTCTGAGGAATATTCTCTATATTTTTTTTAAAGAATTGCCAAGTCTTGTCGGATAGACAACAATCTGGGCGTTTTTACTTTTCTTTCGAATTTTCAGAATTTTTATTTTTTAGTCAACTAATGCATGTGTTCCCCAAAAATCTGTGTCCGGTCCCGATTTGTTTCTAATATCTATAAATGACGTAAACGAAAACTTTGTCAGTTTTGCGAGAATATTTACAAATCGCACGTCTGTCTCGACTATGGATAAAAATTCAAAGAACAAGTATTAAAAATGACTTGAAAACTTCAAAGTCCAGAAATTGTCAGTCTCTTTTAATCTATAGCACATAGAAGTACATGTATTATGTTGTAGTGCAAACAGTTTTAATGTTTATATTGTATTAGATTTTGATGGCATTTTCATACATGACACGTGTGAGCATACATGTAAATGTACGGGCTTAAAATCTCCTCCAAATGGAATGTCGTACCATATAAATAACATAATTAATCCTAAATTATTGAAAGAAGGAGTAGATTTACTTCCACCCCCACCGAACCTCACCAAATTATTCAGTCAACATGTCACATTTTCCAGATCGCTGGATTATAAAGTTAGAAAACTGAGACAAAATGTTCCCAATTATAGGCTTATTTCATTGTTAAGTTGCATTTGCAAAACTTTTGAAAAATGCGTACTTAAGCACTTCTATAATATCGTACTACAGCATAAGATCGTCACTTCACTAGAATCAGGTAATTACGGTGTCCCGATATGGCAAAAGCCAGACAGCGGGTTAAAAATAACGAAATAATGCGCAAATGTAACAATACAACAATGCAAGAACGCGCGAATACAGCAATGTAAATTTTGCGTTCCCTAATACTTCAGCTTGACAGAAAATCACTTCAAACTTTGCATTTTTCATATATTAGACTGACGTTGGAATATGTAGATGTCATATGAATACGAGGAAGAAGAAATTGAAAAGGTACAAATAGAAGCGGGCAGAATAGTTACCGGAGCCACCAAATCTTTCTCATCTCGTAAAATTTTGGAAGAAACAAATGGGAAACCTTAGCAGAAAGAAGATACAAACATAGTTTAACTACCTTTTATAAAATGATTCATAAAATTACCCCACCCTAAGTATACACTTTGATCTCTCCATCTGTTCAAGAAGTCAGTAATAAGTCATTAAGTTCTGGATCACATCTGCATATTACTCATTTATATCAAAATTCTTTCATAACTACACTATCATTAGATTAGAACTCCTTATGGGAAGGAACAAAACACAGTACCTCTTTAAATCACTTCAAAAACAAGCTTAATGGTAACCTCAGTAAAGTTCCTGAGTATCATTATGTAGGTAAGCGTGTACTTCATCACACAAGACTTCGTCTCGGTGGCAGCTCTCTGAATGCAGATTTACTTCAAACTATATCACTGATAATGATCTTGTTTGTCTGTGTGGATCTCCAGAAACTGTTGAACATTATTTATTACACTTTAAATATTTTGGAGAATTTTTTAAGAAAAACATCTTTATATAATCTCATTGTAAATGTTAATGTTGAAACTTTACTTTTAAAAGGTGTCTATGTAAGGTGAAGTCCAAACTGAGCACATTTTCATTGCGGTGCAAAATTTTATAAAACTCAGGAAAAGATTAAATGAAAATTCTTTGTCTGAATATCATAATAATAAAGTTAATATTTATAAATCTAACACTACTTCTGTTTTCATAATTTATTTTATTTATTTATTATTATTGTTTTTTTTTTTTCTTATTTATTTTCCACAATCCAACATTTAATGTTACATATATATCATTCATATATCTGCTTATTATGTTTACTAGATAAGCTCTAAAGTTTCATAATAAACCTGGCCTCATTTTGAATTTTCTCTCATTTTCTGTCTCCTGTCTCTTTATATTCTACAAATTTAGTTGATCATGTACGCAATTCTGCCTAAAAGCATGGAAGCATATTAATGGCACATTGAAGCATTTTCATTTTTCGTTTTTCCAGGGACGTATATATCTAAGGATACTTATGTCCCTGGATTTCCCAACTTTTATCTTGGAAATTCCAACTTTATTTCTATTATCTCTCATTATGTATTATATATATATATTTTTTATTATATAATACATTACCTTTCTGTTATGTCTATTATGCCTCGCATCCGAAGAAATTGAAATTCAAACATTTTTTCTATTATAATTATTATTTTAGTAGTAGTAGTAGTAGTAGTAGTAGTAGTAGTAGTAGTAGTAGTAGTAGTAGTAGATCTACCTTGTATGTAGTTTATGATGCTTTTATTTTTCCAGCACTAGAATATGCTTTTAAGGTATGGGATGGTTGCTCTTCATTCGATGCATGTGAATAAGAAACAGTTCAGTTGTAGTGTCCAGAGTAGAAATTGGTTTACCAATGTACACCCACCAGTCGCATTTAAGAGGTCCGATTTCTAAATTGTATCACAATATCTAACAGGTTGGTTACCTCCTGTTTCATGTTAAAAGCGATGTATAACCTATGACCAACTAAAATGGATTTTAACGTACTGCAAAATTATCGGGATAGGGGTGTTCAATGACATGCCACTTCATTGTCACATGATCTTCATCGTACCAAAACATGAAACAGAAAGTAAACATGCGAATGAGTTATCGTTTGTTTATATGCCTTTTAGGCATTTATAGTGTCCATTCTGTAGTTCCGTATAAAGAATTTTATTTTACTCAGTATTTGGACCATTTTAATTTCAAATCATATGGAGAAAAAACATTTCAGCAACGATATCTTTTGCAAGGTAAACACCGTAAATAAAGCACCTGCCAGTTATCACGTGCATGTTCTATAAACATTCTTCAAGGGTCCTGTTATGTAAATATTGCTATTTAAATGTTAATCATAGTCATCAACTAAATAGCTATGATTCAGATACTTTGTATAACAATAGGTCATCATTATGCACTATACAGCTTAAGTTTGCTTTTTTGGAAGATTTTTGTAACGTGAATTTACCGTCAAAAATAGTGGAAAATCTTTGTGAGAGGGAAGTTTAAGTTTTGTCATAAGGGCCACATTGTAATAGGCCGATTGTAAATTACAATTTTCATTATGGGCATTGTATTTCAATATTGATGTCAAAATTAATAAAATGGTAAATGCAACGTTCTATGTTATAGAACTAGCCATGCACTAGCAAGGTAGATGCTACCACTGTATACTTTGTAAATGAAATAGTCCTCAAGTGGCATAAAACAACAAAAAGGCCATGCACCAGCAAGCTAGATGCTACCAGTGTATACATTGTAAATGAAATAGTCCTCAGTTGGCATAAAACAACAAAGAGGCCATGCACCAGCATGCTAGATGCTACCACTGTATACATTGTAAATGAAATAGTCCTCAATGTGCATGAAACAACAAAGAGGCCATGCACCAGCAAGCTAGATGCTACCACTGTGTACATTGTAAATGAAATAGACATCAAGTGGCAACAAAAAAAAATTCATCAAATATCAGACTAGTTAGCAATAACCCATTGAGTAACATTTATAGATATCAACTTAAACCAGAAATTTGAAAGTTGTTATACAACATTTAGAGAAATCAACAAAAACAATCAAAATCTTTTAGGAATTGAATAATTCACCAACTAAAAAACATGTTTATGGATTTTTCAGTTTTTGACAATGCTTAAGCTTTTGTAAAAGATTTTCATCATCTACCGTATGATATGAACATTTGAATTTTAATTACTCCGACTTTTGTGCTACTGTATGATATTTGTCAAAAGTTGGGACTACTAAATAATCCAATTACGGGTCAAACCTTTGGTGGTAAAATTGGCAGAGAAAAGGGATCTATTTCAGTATTTTGTAAAAAAGCATTGAGAAGGATAATGACAGAGAAGGTTACTCCTCCAAACAGTGTCATTCCCTTTCTGGACCGACCTGTCTTCTATAAATTGTTGATCTTACTGTGATGGACAGGTATTGGCTTGGTTAGCTCAATGGTGAGGGTGCCTATCTTGATAGCAGAAAGCATTAGGTTTAACTCTGGATCCGGTCCCCATTTTTCTCCTGCCGGTGCCGTACTGGCCAGCCCTCATGAGTTGCATATTGGTTTGTGCACTGTGATGGTTATGATCTTAGGGTTGTGTGTTTCATTATACAGGATTGGAAACCTCTGGTAGGGGAGGAGTGTGACGGACAGATATCAGGTTGGATAGCTCAATAGTGAGAACGTCTGCCTTGACAGCAGAAGGTTCTATGTTCGGTTCCCGGGTCTGACCACATCTTTTTTCCTTACCAGTTACATTACATAAAAATTTAAAAACGACCAAGAAGTCGAGGAAAATGTTGTTCACATTCACTTGAATAAGTGCTGGCAGAGTTTCATGAATAATTTATTCATAGTAAAAAGTCTTATGTATAAAAATGATTAAATTAGACTATTATTCATATTCTAATGAACAAGTGGGTCTTGATGGCAGAAATTAATATACCTTATTTTCATTTAGATAAGTGGTGGAACCATGGCAAAGGCCCCATATTTTTCTACACAGGAAATGAAGGACCTATAACTGCATTTTGGGATAGCACAGGTTTCATGTTTGACATTGCACCAGAATTTGGAGCTTTAATTATATTTGCTGAACATGTAAGTAAACAGTCTGGAGAACACACTTGATTAAAATAAGAAGATTATTGATATACTTTATGTTGAAGCTAAATGACTGTTTTTCATTCTATGCATAGCTTGGTTGATATTGGAACAGAAAGCCATCCAATGTAATAGTTTGGTTGTCAGTTTGTCTATTTATCAATTTGAGCAATTCATTATGGATACTGTTTAAAGCTCATTTACCTCAGTGTATTTGATGATTTTGTTTCTGACTTTCATTTAAGATGTTATTGACTGTATACTTCAAATAGAATAGGACAGTGAATAAAGTGTATAGGATCATTTGCACATTATTGCACCTTTCATCCTATGTGAAAGACAATAACAACTTAAAATAATGCTGAAGTATGATAATGAAATTAATGGGAGCATCAAAAATAGGATTGCCAGAATAAGAGAATTTAAAGTATAAAGGAAAGACTGTAATGGTCCACTCTTCTTTGTCAGTATGCATTGTTTGAATAATTAAGTCAATTTATACTTGTCATGTCCAGTGTATTACACTATTCCACATTACTCTGACATGATTATATCTTTAATAAAATAAGAATAACTTTAAAAAATGCCAATTTATGCAATCAAAACTTAAAACATTGTTCAATCTTGAAAAGTATAGCTTTAATGTTTTGTGCACTGGTTTGCGTGTTAGCCTGAAATTTAGATAGAGTTACCTTTCTTTAAGCAATGATAGATGGGCATGGTAAATTCAAACTCAGCTTAAATTAGTCACAACCACAGTTATAATCAATAGATTAGATATAGAAAACTTATTTCCTTGCTATAACACATAAAAGCAACTTTGTCATTGTTTATGAA
The DNA here is from genome assembly GCA_035048485.1 of Pteria penguin. Classification (NCBI taxonomy): domain Eukaryota; kingdom Metazoa; phylum Mollusca; class Bivalvia; order Pterioida; family Pteriidae; genus Pteria; species Pteria penguin. Next base: position 13,387,393 of record CM068586.1, on the reverse strand, counting down.
GAAGTATTATGGACTTCATTTTAGATCAACTCTTTTATAACCAGACAGAGTACATGCATGTATCTGGCAATCACACTTTTCACTTGTCTTTCAGTTTTCTGAATGCTGTTCTGAAAAAATCAATATTGCACAGAATTTCATGCTAAACACATCATACCTCTATTTGATAGAAATGATTTATTATAAGGACATCTGAGAGTAATAATTTAAACCTGATCTTCATTTGAAGAACAGTAGTAAATATTGCATATAGACATGTAACAGTCAGGGAGTGAATGTGGTAAGGTTGGGTCTCAAACTCAAATCTTCCTGGCATCTCTGTGAATGTTGCACTGATTGAGTTATCCAGGGTGACGAACTCTTCTCTTGTTTAAACTTTCTATCCATTGAAACCAAAACAAACCAACCAAAAAAAAAAAGAAAATACAAAGTTGATGAAGCTTCTGTGAGGGAACTTTTACATACCAACGACATCTAGGACAGGGGTCCTAAGGAGTTTTTTCCAAAAGGTAGAACACAGATTAAACATAAATTAGAGTCTGGACAAGTCACAGACAGGGATATAGTCTGAACTATTCACTGGTAGGGCTAGAATCTGGATATGTCACTGGTATGGCTAGAATCTAGACATGTCACTAGTAGGGCTAGAATCTAGAAAAGTCACTGGTAGGACTAGAATCTAGACAAGTCACTGGTAAGGCTAGAATCTAGAAAAGTCACTGGTAGGGTAAGAATTTAGACAAAGTCACGGGTAGGGTTAGAATCTGGACTACCAGTATTCAATAGTGGCATTAGAATCAGGACAAGTCACTGGTGACACTAGAAACTGGACAAGTCACTGGTAGGGCTAGAAACTGTCTTGACAACTAACTTATTGCTAGGGGTAGAATCTGAACAAGTCATTTATAGGGCTAAAATTCTGGAGATATCACCAGTGGTGCTACAATCTGGATAGCTCATCTGTAGGGCTAACATATGGATAAGTCATGTTTAGGACTAAACTCTGAACTAGTCACTGGTAGAGCTAGAATCTGAACTAGTCACTGGTAGAGCTAGAATCTGAACTAGTCACTTGGAGAGCTATAATCTGAACTAGTCACTTGTAGGGCCAGAATCTGGTCAAATCTTTTGAAGGGTTAGAATCTGAACAGGTCACTGGTAGGTTAGAAACTGGACTAGTCACTAGTAGATCTGGACTTGTCATTGGTAAGGCTACATTCTGGACAAGTCACTGGTATGGCAAGAATTTTAACTAGTCACTTGTAGGGTTAGAATCTGGACACGTTACTGGTGGTGCCATAATGTGGATGTTACTGAAAGGGCTAGAATCTGGACAAGTCAGTGGTAGGGCTAAAATCTGAACTAGTCAGTGGTAGGACTAGTACCTGAACTTTTCACTGATAGGGTTAAAATCTGGAAAACTCGTTAGTAGAGTAGGATTCTGGACAAGTCACTGATAGGGCTAGAATTAAGACAAGTCACTGATAGGGCTACAATATGAACTAGTCACAGGTAGGGCTATAAGCTGTACCTCTGTACTATTCACAGGTAGGGCTAATATCTGTACTAGTCACAGGTAGGGCTAATATCTGTACTAGTCACAGGTAGGGTTACAATCTGTACTAATCACAGGTAGGGCTGCAATTTGTGCTAATCACAGGTAGGGTTACAATCTGTACTAGTCACAGTTAGGGCTACAATCTGTACTAGTCACAGGTAGGACTGCTATCTGTACTAGTCACAGGTAGGGCTACAATCTGTGCTAATCACAGGTAGGACTACAGTCTGTACTGTTCACAGGTAGGGTTACAATCTGTACTAGTCACAGGTAGGGCTACAATCTGTACTAGTCACAGTTAGGGCTACAATCTGTACTAGTCACAGGTAGGACTGCAATCTGTACTAGTCACAGGTAGGACTACAATCTGTGCTAATCACAGGTAGGGCTACAATCTGTATTAATCACAGGTAGGGCTACAATCCGTACTAGTCACAGTTAGGGCTACAATCTGTACTAGTCACAGGTAGGACTGCAGTCTGTACTAGTCACAGGTAGGGCTACAAACTGTGCTAATCACAGGTAGGATTATGATCTGTACTAATCACAGGTAGGACTACAATCTGTACTAGTCGCATTTAGGATTACAATCTGTACTAATCACAGGTAGGGTTACGATCTGTACTAATCACAGGTAAGACTGCAATTTGTACTAATCACAGGTAGGACTGCAATCTGTGCTAATCACAGGTAGGACTACATTCTGTACTGTTCACAGGGAGGACTACAATCTGTACTGTTCACAGGTAGGGTTACAATCTGTACTAGTCACAGGTAGGGTTACAATCTGTACTAGTCACAGTTAGGGCTACAATCTGTACTAGTCACAGGTAGGGCTACAATCTGTACTAGTCACAGGTAGGGTTACAATCTGTACTAGTCACAGGTAGGACTACAATCTGTACTAGTCACAGATAGGACTACAATCTGTACTAGTCACAGTTAGGGCTACAATCTGTTCTAGTCACATTTAGGATTACAATCTGTACTAATCACAGGTAGGGCTACAATCTGTCTTAATTACAGGTAGGGCTACAATCTATACTAGTCACAGGCAGGACTACAGTCTCTATTAGTCACAGGTAGGACTACAGTCTGTATTAGTCACAGGCAGGACTACAGTCTGTATTAGTCACAGGTAGGGCTACAATCTGTACTAGTCACATTTAGGACTACAATCTGTTCTAGTCACATTAAGGATTACAATCTGTACTAATCACAGGTAGGGCTACAATCTGTCTTAATCACAGGTAGGGCTACAATCTGTCTTAATTACAGGTAGGGCTACAATCTGTACTAGTCACAGGCAGGACTACAATCTATACTAGTCACAGGTAGGACTACAGTCTGTATTAGTCACAGGTAGGACTACAATCTGTACTTGTCACAGTTAGGCTCTATGATCTGTGTTGGAGCCAAACACGCTAACGACTGAGCTACGTTGGCTCAATCCATTAAAATGACTAGATGTGTGTCAGAACGACACGAATGTCCCTGCTAGCAACGAAATTACATTTTGTAACTGGACTTGAAATTAGTCGTTTGAAACTAGGTAAAAGGGAAACATTTCACTGCAAACTGAAGGTGTCCAAGTCAAAGAAACATAAGTGATGATTGCACTGTGAGTGTGACTGTGCTTCCTGTACGTACCGTGTATACCTGTGCCACAAAGCATACCGTGTACACTCTTAAGACATAGACTAGTTTTGACATGGAAATTAACCCAAAATAATGTGTAATTTATTCAAAACGCGAAAGACGCACAGGGTTTGACTTATCATCTTTAAGTATTTCGAAAAAAAAAAATAATCGATCTGAAGAAGTTAGAAAACTTGACCTTCTATTAGTACTTCAACTACATACCACTTTTCCCTTCAGTTTATCTATTTATTGATGGGAAAATGATCGAAAAATGTAATATAACTTTCTACGGGGATCTATAGAAGGCATGAATTTAGCAGAAATGATTACATTCGTAAGATTGACTTCATAGGGCATTTGATCATAATTACTACTGATAAGTCACGATAAACTTTGGTTTTCAATCGATTAAGCTCATACATTGTCATACAAATACAAAGATAAGCATATCTATGCAAGTATTATGGAGCTATCATCGTACTAATGGCCCTTATTACATTAGAATCAACGTCAAGGATAAGGTTTGAATGGAATTATAAAAAGACGTCTAAGCATAGTGTAGACGCTCAAGTACAGGTCAAACCACGTCCATACATTGCTGTCATGGGATATGTGCAAAGATCTTAAATGTAACACAAACATCATTATTATACTGACCATTGCATGACATGCGACTGCTAGAAACCGTAAATTGCTCCTATTTACTTCATAATTGTTCAGTTATTTGAAACAAAGACCATTCGGAATGATATAAATGATGCAGTTGACATGTAGGATGAACTTGTATGTCCATTAAAACATCCAGAGCCAATTAAAGGTGATGCTGCCATATTGTTTTTGATTTTTAAAAACTTATCCTATATATTTCATCTCTAATGGTTTTTGCTTCCCACAGTGTTGTTCATGAACCTCTGTTTCCGAAAGCCTGCCCTATTTATATAATCTATGGGAAAAAGTTTGCTCTTTTTAGATATGCTTTTTGATTGAAAAATTTCTAAACAGATAATAAAGACAATGGTTGAAAACCATTATAGCAAGTTTATTAACGAGATAGATGTATTTAAACAGTATTCTGTTTTATTTATATATGAACAATATTCTGCTGTGAATTAAATACCATCTTCGATAAAAGCAGATTTAAATAACTTATTTTCTAAGGTTACCAGGAAATTTTCTCAGTTAGGTTCTGAGTGCTTTTTTATCTGCAGTTCCTTTTACATAAGAGAATCAGTATACATAGAAGATACATCTTGGAGGAAAGCAATTACTTCAGCCCGAGAAAACAAATTATTCTAGCGAACGTTATTTGCACGTCTTCTAATTAGAATCGATAGAGCGCTGGAAGAAATGCTGTTTGGCAAAATTCGGTGAAAATAGCACACTTGCATACAAACGATGTTGTCAGCACAGTTTATTATGCCCATACCCTCTGGGATATTGCATTTTACTGTTGTTTGCTTTAGTGTTAATCTGATGTATGGGAAGTGGCTGTGTCTTACATTGCACAATATAATCATACGTTAAGACAGGCAATTCTGTAATATGTATATGATTGCATGATGTATCTTAAAATGTTATGTTTATACTTGGTAACTAATTAGAAGCTCCATGGTCGGGATAGTTAAAATAATAATAATAATAATAATAATAATAATAATAATAATAATAATAATAATAATAATCTTTATTTCAAGAAGGTTACTCGTTTAGTGAAACACTATTTTTCCACGAAGCCTTCACAAAACATGGATATATACAAACAAATATACATATGTATACAAGGATGAATATATGATTATATGAATGATATCATCAAATAAGACTAGCAGAAACGTAATACTACAACACGTTTCATTTAGATGAGTTTAACTACGCCTCTCTAATAAGTATTTTTGAAAGGAGCTTTTAAAAGTATAGAGAGAGCATGAGTTTTGTATGTGTGTCGGGAGCCTATTCCATATGTTTACTCCACTATAACTTAAACTACGCTTGTAAAATTCCGTATTGTGACGAGGGGAAACTAAGTCATTGCTAGCAATGGATCGTAGAGCATAATTATCATTCGAGTTATATGTAAATAGATCTTTTAAATAAGGAGGGGTTAAATTATTCAATATTTTGTAAAGAAGAATGCCCTTATTGAGATCACATCTTTCAAAAACATTCAACCAACCTAGTTTATCAAATAATGGTTTGAATGGTGCATCAGGCGGTGCATCTAAGATTATTCGTGCCGCACATTTCTGGAGCCTAGCTATGTATTCGCTCTAGCTGTGATTTCGCAGCATTGCCATATATAGTCAAACAGTAGTCGATGGCAGGAAGAATATATGCATTGAAATAAAATATTTTATGTTGAAGACTTTGGTATCGTTTTCTTTTCCGCAAGAGAGATATCTTATTTGTAATAGTTTTACAAACTTCATTAATATGTTTGTTAAAAAGAAGCTTGTTATCAATATGTATGTCTAGTAACTTATCGTTACAAACGTTTTCTATGGATTGATTATTAATTTCAAGGGAAAGCGATGTTTTTGCAATTTTTGAGAGTCTTTGTTGTGAACCAATCAACATACCCTTAGTTTTAGTTTCGTTAATGACCATGCGGTTTTCGTTACACCAAGTACTAATATAGTTCATATCAGTTTTAAGTCCACTCTCAACGTCCTCAATTGCGGAAGTAGATTTATGTAGTGTTGCGTCATCTGCAAATAGGTCAAGAAGGGAGTTTTTAACACGTAACGGGAGATCATTTATATATATTAGGAATAATATAGGGCCTAAAATAGATCCTTGGGGTATTCCACAAGATATAGTAGTATGGCTAGATTGAGTATTTCCTATGTTGACGGTCTGTACTCTATTCGACAAATATGACTGGAACCAATATAAACTGGTGTTGATAAAGTTATAGCATTTCATTTTCTTTAAAAGAATTTGGTGAATAACAAGGTCGAAAGCTTTTTTTAGGTCTAGCAGAACTACACCTGTTACATTACCACTGTCGATATCAGCTATCCATTTTTCAGAAAGTTTGGTAAGATCTGTTTGGCATGTATGCAGCTTGCGAGACCCCGATTGCGCACTCACAAGTAAATTATGTTCTAATAAGTAATCCTGAAGTTGTGCCGCAACGTGTCTTTCAAACAACTTTGAGATAGTAGGTAAAATAGAAATAGGTCTGTAGTTGCTAGGATTTGATTTTTCCCCTGTTTTATAAATTGGGGTTATTTTAGCTATTTTAAGTTTTTCCGGGAAAATACCAGTATCGATACTCAAATTTATCATATGCGCGATGGGCTTTGCGATTAATTCTGCAGATAGCTTAACTGTCTTGGGTCCTAGAGAGTCGATACCTGCTGATTTGCCATCATTTAATGTATTTAACATATAGTGAACATTAGCTTCGATTATTGGTCTTATTTTAAATGTTTGGGTTGGTATAAGTTTCGTTTCTGTAAATTCTTTAAGAGAACTTAAAGTATTAACAGGATCTATTATATCATCTTTAATGAAATTATCTGATAATTTCGTGTAAAATTTATTAAAAAGTTCAGTAATTTCAAATGTAGTCTCAGCTATTGTTGCACCATCACATAGTTTGTTAGGTACAGAATGAGTTCCTTTTTGGTACTAATTGCTTAATACTGCGCCATATGTCTCCTGTGTTATATTTATTTTGTACGGCCACGCAATAGTATCTCTCTGTAGCTTTCTAAATAAGTTCTGTCACTTTATTCCTCCATTTCTTATAGTTTCCTTCGTCTTTTATCTTATGGAAGTAGTCGCGTTTATGTCGAGCATTATTTATTTCAGGAGATGTCCACGCAGGTTTTGTTTGAGTTTAAACACGTTTTGTTTTTAGTTATTGTTAAATGTTATGTTTATTCTTGGTAACTTATTAGAAGCTCTCTTGGTCGGGATAGTTAGAATGTTATGTTTATACTTGGTAACTAATTAGAAGCTCTCTTGGTCGGGATAGTTAGAATGTTATGTTTATTCTTGGTAACTTATTAGAAGTTCTCTTGGTCGGGATAGTTAGAATGTTATGTTTATACTTGGCAACTAATTAGAAGCTCTCTTGGTCGGGATAGTTTAGGTAAAGGTATCTTTGTCTAGCGTTAGACCGTTAACAGACTCTTTTGCCTTGCATTTGGGACTTCAAAAGAACAAAGCTGTTTTCCATTACATAACTTCTGACTTGTGGATGTTTTTTTTTTGTCATATTTTCTTTCAAAGATAATAATCAGATTTTACATGTATTTTGTACTGAACATATACGATAAACGCAGCCTAGGAAATAGTGTAACATAATCTAACCTGACTGTCATGGCTATCTAGATTTAACCAGACTGTCATGGCTATCTAGATCTAACCTGACTGTCATGGCTATCTAGATCTAACCTGACCGCCATGGCTGTCTAGATCTAACCTGACCGCCATGGCTATCTAGATCTAACCTGACCGCCATGGCTATCTAGATCTAACCTGACTGTCATGGCTATCTAGATCTAACCTGACTGTCGTGGCTATCTAGATCTAACCTGACTGCCATGGCTATCTAGATCTATCCTGACTGTCATAGCTATCTAGATCTAACCTGACTGTCATAGCTATCTAGATCTAACCTGACTGTAATGGCTATCTAGATCTAACCTGACTGTCATGGCTATCTAGATCTAACCTAACTGCCATGGCTATCTAGATCTTACATGACTGCCGTGGCTATCTAGATCTAACCTGACCGCCATGGCTATCTAGATCTAACCTGACCGCCATGGCTGTCTAGATCTAACCTGACCGCCATGGCTATCTAGATCTAACCTGACCGCCATGGCTATCTAGATCTAACCTGACTGTCATGGCTATCTAGATCTAACCTGACTGTCGTGGCTATCTAGATCTAACCTGACTGCCATGGCTATCTAGATCTATCCTGACTGTCATGGCTATCTAGATCTAACCTGACTGTCAATGCTATCTAGATCTAACCTGACTGTCATAGCTATCTAGATCTAACCTGACTGTCGTGGCTATCTAGATCTAACCTGACTGCCATGGCTATCTAGATCTAACCTGACTGTCGTGGCTATCTAGATCTAACCTGACCGCCATGCCTATCTAGATATAACCTGACTGTCATGGCTATCTAGATCTAACCTGACTGTCATGGCTATCTAGATCTAACCTGACTGTCATGGCTATCTAGATCTACACTGACTGTCGTGGCTATCTAGATCTAACCTTACCGCCATGGCTATCTAGATATAACCTCTGTCGTGGCTATCTAGATCTAACCTGACTGTCATAGCTATCTAGATCTAACCTGACTGTCATGGCTTTCTAGATCTAACCTGACTGTCATGGCTATCTAGATCTAACCTGACTGTCGTGGCTATCTAGATCTAACCTGACCGCCATGGCTATCTAGATCTAACCTGACTGTCATGGCTATCTAGAATCTTCATATAATTCACGTCCTACAGATTTTCAATATAATTACCATTTCTGTCGTCTCCAATCTTTTGTTATTGCTACTTTTCCTGAAAGACAGGATGACTTCAGGGTATGACGTACAGTCGATTGTAAATGGATCTTGTAAAGTCTCAGATTTGTGTTTTTATCGTCTGTTTCATGTACGCAATTGTGGTCATATGTGACATTTCTGTTTGTATGTATTTCGTTATAATTCATATAGGGTTTGTAATAGAGTTATCTCCAACTGTTGGGTTGGTGAGTTTTGGTCGAATTACGAAGCAAATCCGGTCCATGAAATGGCGATGTCCGTCTGTGTCAACAATTTGGTTTAGCTGTTTTAAGTGGTTTAGCGTTTAGGTCACGTTTGAAAAAAAAATACTTGGCATATCATTGTCATATTTCATATATAGATAGATCATGATTATATTTTTTAAACGCTATATAGATTTTTATATTGATCTTCACCTTGACCTTGACAATTAAAAGACTTGTATTTTATGATATCTATTCTGAATCTCACCGTTTTTATCAATTTTCACCGTGCATATGCAGTTCTGGATCGATGTTTATTGTAATGTTGTCGGTTTTTAATTTCGTATTTAAGATTATATTCACACTTACTCCATTTGCAGAATGATATTCCGTGGAGTGGTTGACTTTAGAAGTGTGCCTGTGATACTTTGAGGATATCCTAAGCCCAGAACCTCTGTTCTGATTTCAGTATCTTATACTCATACTTAGCTCTGTCCGTAGATATGTTCTTTGGCTCTTGCTTTTAGGTCAGTTTGGTAATGAGTTTTATTTCCAATATTTATACTTTCGATTTACACAGTTTAGGCTCTGAGTATTATTGAAGTGATTAAGTTGTTGAAATGCGCACATGGACCGAAATAATACACGTATATATGGTCTGATATTTATGATACAGTAGTTGTCCTCATTCATGTCAAGCGTAACATAAATTTGTGTCGTCTTTGTGGTCATAGCTTTAATTGCGGGTGTAGCTGGCCAAGAGAAAATGGTAATTCTGTACATCTGATCGCATTTGTCATTCTTACAAGTTCTCCACAGATCTCCACAGATTTATTTTTCGGTGAATGTCTTAGTAACGACTCCATATCTGGTTACAGTAGCATTGCACCAGATGAAAGTTTGTAAATCAATTGAAAAATAACTATTTCTCTCATACCTCTGTCCTGTAGTTTACTCTCCCTATCTGGTGGATTTGGTAATAAGTGTGCTGTACAATTATTTTAGACGTCATCCAAATTTTCAGTCTTGAGCTTCACCTGGGAGATATAAATCGTCGCAATGTGCATATGGTGCAGTAAATCAATACTGGAATACTGTATGTAGGCATAATGATTACTGTTGTATTTTACTTGTTATCAATACCATCTTCACTATATATGCATTTCATAAACTCGTAATAATGTGTCTTGTATTAATCAATTACTGTAATACAATATGGTTCCCAACGTAGGGGACTTTTATTTCTGAAAAAATAAAAATTGGCTGAAGTTTGTAAGTAAGTAACCGTGGAGGTTAGACTATTATCTTTTATTTATTAGACATACATATCAATCATGCTATATATTCTTGGCATATCATCTCCATACATGGCAAGACGGCTTTGGCCTTGGACTTGTTTGGATTCTACATAACCTAGAACATGTCTGCTGGGAGTGTTTGGAGAGGGATTATACTTCACTTATTTAGCAAGGATACCATGCATTATCATGTATTGGAAATAATGCAGATATTGATATAGCTGTTCTATACGGCATTTGAGACCACACTGAATATATTTGGATCCTGTAATCAATTCATTTTGATACACACTAACACTATGTTATTAACAAAAATTAAATTCTTATGACAACATTATGCGCATGTTGACTAGGCTGAATACTTTCGTACTATGTAGAACTCTGTGGTCTTTTAAAAGGCTAAGCCACTAGTATATAAAATAGCCACACTTGTACTCCCATCATCTTATTTGAATGTGTTAGACAATTTAATTACCACTTACGGTTGTGAGAAGAATGTAGCACTCCTTGATGATACCTTTGCACGAAGTCGTAATCTGGGATTACTCTTTTTTGTCCAGAAGCTGAGGCTTTGTTTTGTGTGTGTGTGTGTGTGTGTGTGTGTGTGTGTGTGTGTGTGTGTGTGTGTGTGTGTGTGTGTGTGTGTGTGTGTGTGTGTGTGTGTGTGTGTGTGTTTGGTTTGTTTGGTTGTTTTTTGTCTTTTTGCAATCAGGATTATGCCCTATTGCCGTCAGTGCCTTGTTTAATAAATTTATATCCAAGGATGTTATGGTGCGAATATAGGAAATCGACCAAAACATTTATTTTTGATGTAAGGATTGTTTCATAATGATGGTTTGTAAGAAGTAGAGCTGTCACGTAATAATGTGTCGACCAACAATGTAAAACGTTTCCTGTATGATTTATTAGACGTAGTCGTGATAAAAAATACCAAATCCTAGGCAAATGTTTGATTAATGTACTAATTAGTACTGCATATATTTCATAGATAACTTCAGAAATTGATAATATGGTCATGTCATACGGTTCTCAAAGAGCTTACCAGAAGAATGAATGTTTACATTCTTATATTTGATGAAGTTTACCACATAAGGTAAATTCTACAGCAGGACATTGTTAACAGTTTTACCAGCTGATTTTATATCTACCTTGCATACAGTTACTAAGAACTTGTCTACAATATTTCAGTATCTCTAGATCGGTGTCACTATGTATGTTCTCAATCTGGTTATAAAACCATATTCATGTTTGAAAGTTTGAAGTTTGTAAAAGGAAGGAAAGTAGTCCTAGGAGTCAGCTGTATGAGAAGGGCATACAGGTAATACAAAAGTAGGCACACAGGAAGAAATCACAAAAATATTCGATTTTTATGCAGCTATGCAGTTTAGGGGACCAAAAAGCTAAAAAAAGCCTAACGCATTTGATGTTTTCATTTTTTCCAACCTGTCATTTGCGAGTGTAATTAACCTTAATATTTATATATAGACATAAGCTTTGAGTTTTAATTGTTGTGCACTCAAAACGACCGGTATTTTGGGTTACACACTTACAAAGAATTAATCTGAATAAACATTTAAATCTTAAAGATAGAGAAAAAATAAATGTATCTTGCTTTGTTTTAATTTTAGAATAAAAGAGATAAAGATGATCAATTTTAACAGTATCGGTATTGAATTAGGAGAAAATGTAAAGGAAAATAGACAAAAATATTATTATCGAACTTTCAGGTGCAGTTAACCGGTTTGATAAAATGCATCACATTGAGTGTAACTAGTAAAATACGAAAGTAACTGGTGTCACATGACTATGGCACCTGGAAACAATGTACCACGGTGGACATTCACGGACCCCTGAAATTCAGGTATGAGGCCATGTGCCCAGGAGGAGTGAGAAGTAACAGGTAAGGTTTCCTATCCTGTTCATGGTTCTTCAAGTGTTGATATCTTCTATTGGTTTCATAAGTGTCTTATACGAATAAACATTCTCTCTCCCTCTCTCTCTCTCTCTTGTATATATATATATATATATATATATATATATATATATATATATATATATATATATATATATATATATATATATATATATAAATTTATATGTATTACTCAAAAGCGATGAAAAGTAAGATTTACATTAATTTGCGCTGTATCAACCTCCAAAGCTCCACATTTAAACACAAATTTTATGTAGATTGTTAAGCGACATTGCAGACAATTTCAGCAGTTTATGCCTGGAAATTCTTGATTTCAATCAAATGTATTTGAAATTTCCAATTTCTATTTCAGTACATTGAATTGATAATAGTATTTTATCTGTAAAACTCGGTGGAAATGTTTAATATCAATATTGCAATCTTTTTCGTTCTTGGGCAGCAGTATTCCTGCGTTGCCTGTTTGTAAGGATTCTAATTTATTGGATGTGCCAGACGTTCAATGTATGGATATGCTTTTAACTTAATTGCTTCACGAGAGACGAGCGTAGGGCTAACTGAGATATAGTATGGAGAAACTTACAAAATATAGTTTTTAGAATAGTCTTAAATAATGTACAATGCTAGTATTTATAAGTCCTCTATAAGCAAAGCATAATCTTTGATTGATATTGAATATATTTGCATATTATCTCCATGTTTCTTTTTATCATTCTAGATTGCTGATGGTGCTAATTTTGTTTTGTTATCCTACCTATGATCTTTGTGTACATTTGTGTTTCTCAATGAGATCAACATAGCAAATTGTTATAATTGACGTGTTGTCTCTTCTCAAGCTTGGTTTGAATATTAAATATATCTTGGGTTTTGTTCAGGTGCTAAAGATTCAGTAAATTCTGTTTCAAAGATTCAAAAACTTCTGCAGTCTAACTATGAAAGCTGGCACCTTTTTTGTATTTCAACTTTTTAAGAGTTTTTTTTTTAAATTGTTTGTTTGTTTGTTACATATCAGTGCCACCGATTTGATACATATTATTGCAGATTGCTTATTTCACAGATAGAATATAAAATCTTAATACCGTCGTAATATACTTTTCATCAATCTAACAGTATTTTCATATATTTTTACCATTACAGATATTAAAATATATAATTTTTGTAAACATTGAAGTGTCATGTAGTTGTTTACAATCAGTGCTGATAACGGTTTTATACACATACTTGTATGCAATGTGTTCTTACCTATACATTGTATAATACTAGAGCGAAATACTGCAGAATTTGATGCAAAGTCAGTTTACCCGTCGTACACAAAATGGACATTCATGAACCCTAGGTGAACCAGAGGTGAGACCAAGTGCCCAGGCAGTTAAGCTTGTGTCATGCTTCACAGTATCCGTTTCTGTTATTTCCTTTTTATCGTGTTTTTAGATTTCTACTAATTAGTAATCCCAGTATTAATATATCAGCGTGAAATATACATCAATATCTTCCGCAACAATTTAATATCAATCGTGAAATAACATAAAATCATAACGAGGATGGATGTATTCCGTCCTCGTTGACTAATGATGTCTCTTCTGTCATAAGGTAGTGCTAGATCTATAAAACTATAAGGTCTGCTTTCACTTGTCGACGGTTGGAGTATTGATCTCTGCTGAGCCATGTCAGAATGTATCCGCAATGTAATATGCAGTTCAAAAGCGCATAAAGGCACTCCGAGTGTATCTAACGCCAACCATTTATTGATGTCTGACCATCGGGATCACAACACCTGATATGACAAGGTGAGTGATGTTTTGTATTTCATTATATTATGGTTTCGTGAAAATTTCTCGTTTTCCATCAGTGTGTTGAAGTTGCACGACGTTTTACTTTCAGATTTACCTATTAAAACATCATTTTTAAAAGATTACTTATCTTTCAGCGTGTTTAGATGATTCATATTGTTACGGTTGTAACTGTCAAGTGATTTTACAGTTGTCGGACATTTTGCGATTTTAGATGTATTCAGTATACATGTATGTTTTGATAGAAGGAACGATATAAAATAAGAAATCATTAACTTTCCCATACCTTTTAAATATTAAGTCATAAATAATTCATTTTACTATCAATTGCTTTAAATTATCAAGATTGTATATATAGTCATTGTATAATAGTATAAAAATACTGAATCTCAATTTAAAAAATAAGTGAATGAACTATTTGTCATTGCTGTTTAGCACCACGGCTACCATTTAATAATACCGTAAATACAACCTAGTATCCGATATCTTTAATGCTTTTGAAATGAATAATGGATATTTTAATGTTTCGCCTGAAATTATTCACAATGATTGCATTTTCATCATGTATTCAACTCTGGCATTTCAGTGATCGACTTTTCAATCTGTATCTCAGTCAATTAGTCAATAGTAACGCGAAGGTTATGCAATCATGGCAATGTATTCAGAAAGTTGATACTCTAGTTTCCAAAGTCATGCATATCAATGGCAAACTAATGCCACCGATATATATTTTATTTATTTTAATGTTACACAAATTTCGTTGGCAGTGAGCACAAAGTGAATGAGACAAGGAAAGCGGAAAACCTAGACTAACCACATGAAATCAAAACCAAATGCATTTACAACGTGATTTTATACTGCTATGACATTAGCGAACGTTTATTCATCTTCCTGTCTGCATCTTGTCTAGGTTTCTCCTTTTCCATTTAAGATGGGATTGCATTCATAGTACGACTTCGTTGGATGCTTGGTTGAAATGAGCTGAATGTATCAGATATAAGACGTAAGAAATAAAGTGAATTGTGCCAAACGTGATGTGATTATCATACGAAAGTAAGAAAAGTTTCAACCACTGCAATCTTAACGGGATATTTGGAATTCGTAGTGGTGAAAATATAGGCAGGATGCAATACATATTTCTACTAACATATGTAGAAAAAGTATTTCCGTCTTTACAGAAAGGGTATTCTGATAGACCAGTACAGTTCATGTGTACAAGGCTATGCATTAACACCTCTCAAATAAAATACAGCGAAACTAGACTAAAACTAAAAAGATGGAAATACTCACACTTGTGCTGTATGAACCGGTGACAAACTTTATGTTGCGTCTTTGATGTGAATGAAAATCGTACCTGTTTTCGATTATTGGTTTTTCTTAATTTTGAAACAAAAAACAATAGCACAGTTTCCATACAAAAACATACTGTTGTCAGGATTATACTATTAGCATATTTAAAAATAATATACATGTAGTTAATATTCATGAAGTATGTCCCAAATTTAGAGATGTAGTTTTTTTTTATCTTATTTATATTTTTTTCGTGGTGTGCATGCCAGAAGTTTACACGAGTACTTGCCTTATTGACTGGATCTTGTCATTATTTTATCACGGTTTACTCATGTTTATGACGCCTTACATATTTTTGATAACAGCAATTTAATCTTTAAACGTTTCGTGTGAAAATATTTTATATGACCTCTCATTTGTGGAAGCCTGTTAATCCATGTTCTCTATATGGAGGATTATTTATCAAATTTTTAAAAGTGTCATTTGATTGTACTGTTTTTCCGGCAAGTGGGAAAATGGGCGCTTGTCAACCGTGTAACCACATCAGTTGAGCGATGGTTGTTACTTTAATTGACCGTCTTAAGTCGGTTTCGTGACTGCAGTACAATCGAATATTTTTGTATATGTTACTATTATCATATTTTATGTACATGTTCTTGGTGATTTGTGTCATGCACCTTGGTCTTCTTTTTTCTCTTGTTTGATATCACACCAAGGTTATTTCAAGTTTATATTGACTGCATTTGCCTGAAGCATTGCACGGGATATATCTACCAAACGAATCCACCCGAAACACTGCTGCATAGTTAATGTTTCGTGTCTGTCGTGACATGGTACCTGAGTTTCATTGGCAATAGAAAGACAGGAATACGACAAGCCATCAGTAGATTTCTATTACCTATTGGTAATGAGTGGAGCACGTTACCGATTACCGATTGAGCTAAGCCGGCTAAAGTCTTTCCAGTTTAAATAAAGCAATGGCCGCTATTAAATGTATAAAAGTGATAATACGGGAAAAGGTCACATCTTAGAATCCACTTCTGGACAATAATAAAAAACCCATTAAAATCAAACAAAATAAACCCTCAAAATCAAGATAAAAAGAGGAAAAGAAATCTGAATATAATAATTAATAAATAATCTAATTAATTAAATACATAACTAGATAAATAGATAAATAAATATAAACAATACCTACCTATACTTCCACTTTTGGGAAATAAAAAAGACCCCAAACTTTTCGGAAATAAAAAAGACCCAAAAAATAATAATAAATTATTAATAACCCCATTCCCCCCCTAAAAAGCAAGTTTTGGTGTACATTCCAATAACCATGCTGGCTTGGGATAGTCACTTAACAGAGAATGGGTTTATTTTGGAAGGCCCTTCCCACTCGCCATGGCAACAGTGCAGTCAGCGTGGCTGATACATTTCTATAAGGACGATATCCTTTATAGTCGCATCTTACATCTTTCTTGTAATCATACGAAATCAATTTCCTGAATACGTAAACAAAGCTCAAATATTTGATCGTCGTATGTTCTGATAAGAATACGTCGTCTTTGGCAATTTGATATTTAGCTTAATAGACAGCTGGATTTATTTTGTTTACATGATTGTTAAAGTACAGTTGTTGAAAATCTAAAGAGAGTAATTTAAAGAGAAATTACGTACTGAATTATTATGACACTTCAGATTGATGGAAAAAAATTATCATATTAGTGCACAGATACCTAAAGATCAGACATATACCTGTCACATATTTCAGCGTATAAGATTTTCTTGAAATATCCAATTGAATCTTTACTGAAAAGTCCAGTCACTCCACCTTTCGCACTTAAGAATTTTTCTGAAAAAGATTTGTAGAACGACAAAAGGATTTTTGAATTAAAGAAATTAGATAGGCATGTGAAATATTTTGTGAACTGATTTCATTTAAAAGAAACAGGGACTACCGAATAAGGACGATGCAAAATGACTTTTACAATTTTTTCGCCAATTTAGATATCTGTAAATTCGATCGGTCCTGATCCTCCTCCCCTTTGACTGTTGATTGGGACTCATATTGATCAAGGATCTTAGCTCGATTACAGACGGGCAGAGCACGGTTTACTTATGTTGATGTCGCCTTATATATTTTTGATTTTTGAGCATATTATTCTAAAAACGTTTCGTGTATAAAATTTTTTATGACGTTTTTTGTTAAGAAACCTGTTGATCTTTGTTCTCTATATGGAGTATTATTTAAAAAATTTTAAATGTGTGTCCTTTGATTGTGCTGCTTTTGTGGTGATTGGGGAGCTCGTAAACCGGTTAACCGGTTAACCACACCAATTGAGTGATGTTTGTTACTTTTATTGACCATCCTAAGTCGGTATCGTAACCGCAGCGTTATCGAATAATTTTGTAATGTTTTTCCTTGTATATTTTACTATTATTATGTTTTGAGTGCAAGTCCTTGGTGATTTGTGTCATACAGCTTTGTCAGATTTCCTCTGTTTTCTCTTTGAAGGATCGATCGTTGACCATACAGTATTACTTCGCCTTGCTATTTAGGGAACATTTGATCCGCAAGCAGTGTCATTCACTTAAAACGCAGAGTGCATTGAAATCAAAACAAATTAAACAATATGAATTATACCTGTATAATAAAACACAATAGCAGTAATCCTTAAACCAAGTATTTTAAGTATTTACCATGTGTTTGAAGACGGTACTTAATACTTCAAATAAGATTTGAAACACATAATGACAAACAGTTTAGGAAATTTCAAGATACTTATCTAGAAATGTAATTATTCAGAAATTTATAATATTCTTGATATTGTTTTAGCTCACTGGAACGATTGCATGGACAGTTTTATTTTTTATTTTCTAACGCGCAAAATTTCTTTTTCTTCACACAGACGTATTCCTTACTACAAGATCTTATAGATGTTGTATATTTTATCCGTCGACCGTGAAATTGAGATATTGAGTGTGGATGTCTTCTTAATACAGAAAACTTTCATGTGAAGCGTGTACAGTCAATGTACGTATAAGATGGCAAATTTTTAGACGAGGACAAAATTTTGTCCACGCCTTTTGCGATATGGTCGCCTTAATGTTGACTTGATAGTACCTCTCACTTCAAATCTACGCCAAGATATAGTACGGAGAGTGCATAATATTTTACACTCAATACCAACAGAAGAGAAATTGCGATTACGAAAATTCAAACAGTAACTATTTATGTAGGAACGCATGTACTATGATGTAATGTTGTAACCAAAACGATGTACACATGGCGACACAAAATTACAATTCTGTGTGCAAATACACATTATACATCCATTAAGGAAATGGCCGAGTAGTTACGATTGAGCAGTCGTAGCCAAATGGCACATCTTTCTACCGTTTTTGATCTGAAAGCTATTTTTTTTAGATTGAGTCAACTGTAAACAATGAAATTCAGCTAGATAGTTTATGCCCATGTCAATACTTCGGGATATGGTTTAGTTCTGTCAGTCCATTGTCCAGTTGTGCAATAATGGTTTGTTTGCAGACTTTTGGGAGTCTGAGATACATATCTGTCTGACAGTATGGTCAACAATTAAATCATTAAGAGAGCGTAATATTCTACTATAGATATGATGATATGTATTACACTAAAAGTTTAAAACATTTATTATTTTTGAACTTAGACCAATATTGGTGAATGTCCTCATCTATCTGTGCTTTAACAACTTTGATTCCTATTGGCATTTGACATTTAACTAATGACAACTTGACACTTTTCAATTCAAATATCAATATATTTACGTTTATAATTAGCATGGTCATACCTTTTATTTAGAATGTTCGTAAAACGCGAAGAAAAATAAGATTTTTGTCCTTCCTTATCCTCTGTTCGTTCAGCAGTCCCGTAAAATAATTTGTCACGGCTTCGACTTCAAAATTTCATCACAAAATCAATTAAAGTCTCTTTGAATCAGCTATTTCCTATGTACTCCTCCTTCAGCTTTGTCACATTTTTGAAACATTACAAGAATGGTCTTCTCAGGCACTTTGATAATCTGTATGAAAATGTGGGTCCGGTTGGTCGCTAAGCCTAGAATGAGCACAATGGGGGTCAGTTTTACACTCATTGATCTAAAATGTCTTTGATGAACATTTCACCAATAATCTACTCCTGATACGTGACCAAGCAAAGTATGTGAATAAAATGTTTACTTTATTCAATATTGCCATGACAACTTATAAACGTTGTTGCAATTTTGATGAATTTTGATGAATTTTCATAAGAATTATTTATTTAAGTTAACAAAGAATAAAAGCTGTACTTGGTTTTATTGTTTTGTCATTATTAATATTTATTTATATATTTTCAAGGTGCATGCAGACGGTGTGACTTTTGTTTTTGCCCTTGATTTAATGATTTGATTGTTGTCATGAACCGAGATAGATACAAGGATAATCTGCGCATAGTTGACATTTTCTGTCGCATTCTGCGGCGATGTTGCTTTTTAGCTCACCTGAGCCAAAGGCTCAAGTGAGCTATTGTGATCAATCACCGTCCGTCGTCTGTCGTCCGTCGTCCGTCGTTAACTTTTCACATTTTCGACTTCTTCTCCAGAACCACTGAACAGAATTTGATGAAACTTGATAAGCATGTAGTACTCATGGTCCCCTACAAGTGTTGTTGTTTTTTGTCCGGATTCATCAACAGGTGGCGCCACCACAGGCAAAAGTAGGTCAAAGAGGGTACCCTCCTTTGACAAACTTCTTCTTCAGACCGGGGGCATACAGAGACAAACCGAATGCATAGGAATGATCTAGAGGGATGTGTGAAGAAGTGTTGTTATTTTTGGTTCCGTTCCGAAATCAAATTTTTGACGTTTTTTTGTACTTGGTAGTTTTAATGCAGAAAAGAGGTATTTTTTTCGTTTAGTAAACATTGATGCATTAATTTGGTTTAATTTGATCATTTTGATGGTAAGAAATACTACTGCGAAGAAAATTTTTCAATATTTTATGTTTTGGATTTTTTATGAATTTTTTAAGACTTTCAAGAAAAAGGGGGGTGGGATAATTGGTGTAAACATTTCACAGTTTGAACTTTTTCTTCGGAACCACTTGCTGGAATTCAATGAAACTTGGCATGCATCAAATACTCAAGGTCCCCGACAAATGTGGTCATCTTTGTCAGGATCCATGAACAGGTGACACCACCACAGACAAAAGTAGGTCACAGAGGGTACCCTCCTTTGACAAACTTCTTATTCAGATCGGGTGCATACAGCAACAAACCGACTGCATAGGAATGATTTAGAGGCATATGGGAAGAAGTGTTGATATTTTTGGTTCCATTCCGAAATCCAATTTTTGACGTTTTTTCATTTTTATTTTGGACTTTGTTATTTTAATGCATTAAAGAGTTATTATTTTCTTTTAGTAAACATTGATGCATTCATTTGGTTTCATTTAATCATTTCTATGGTAAGGAATGCTGGTGCGAAGGAATTTTTCAATATCTCGATTTTTGAATTTTTTATGAATTTTTTAAGACTTCCAAGAAAAGGGGGGGGGACAATTTTTCATATCTTCAACTTGATCTACAGAACATTTTGAAGGATTGTGATAAAACTGGGTAGGATGCAAGTACTCATAGTCCTTTTCAAAGGTTTTGTTTTTTGTGCGGATCATCCAAATTGGTTAACAGATAATGCCACCATGTCTAAAAGTAGGTCTCACAATGGTACATATACCACTTGGTAATTGAAATATGGAGAGTAGCGGTTCAAATCCAGCTGTGGTCAAAAAAATTTTTTTTTTTTTTTACACATCTAAATAAGTTTTTAGATGTTTCTCAACACTCAACATATGAAATTAGGAATTTTACGTTTAAGACTTCCAAAAAAAAAGGAGGGGGGGGGGGGGTTTGGCCATTTTTCACATTTTCAACTTTTTCTACAAAACTGTTTGAAGGATTTTAATAAATCTTGGTAGAAATAAGTCACTTATGATCCTCTTCAAATTCTGTTGTTTTCGTCCAGACCTCTTTACAGGTGGCGCCACCATAGTCAAGAGTAGGTCACAAAAGAGTTCCCTCGTTTAACAATATTCTTTTTCATACGGGCTGTATACAGAGACAAACAGAATGCATAGAAATGATCAAGAGGGATGAGTGAAGATGTATTGTCATTTTGGTTCCCTTCCAAAATCAAATTTTAGAATTTTTTTCGACATTTCTTTGGACTTGGTGATTCAATGCAGAAAAAAGTGTCATATTTCCTAGTTAATTGATAATGATGATTTCTTATGGACTATTGTGATCATAATTATGGTAAGGATTGTTACTTTGAAAGAATTTTGTCAATATCTCAATTTTTGGATTTTCTATGAATTTTTTAAGACTTCCAAATGAGGGTGTATAGGAACAATTCAATCACATTTTTCACTTCTGCTGTTATACCACATGAAAGATTTTTATGAAACATGGAATACATGAAGTACTAAAAGTCCTCTATCAATTTGGTAAATTTCATCCAAATTGGTTAACAGATAATGCCACCATGTCTAAAAAGCAGTTCTCACAATAGTACATATACCACTTGGTAATTGAAATATGGAGAGTAGCGGTTCAAATCCAGCTGTGGTCAAAATTTTTTTTTCATTTCTTTACACATCTAAATAAGTTTTTAGATGTTTCTCAACACTCAACATATGAAATTAGGCAATTTTAAGTTAGATCTGGACAATATTTCAAACAATTGTTGTTCATGACCCAGACTTGAAATCAGTCAACAAAAGGCCCCACCTAAAGAAAATGACTAACTTGTTGCCCTGAATGACTTCTTGCAGAGACAAAGGAAATGCTTAATATCAAAATCACCTGAATGGATGTGCAAAAAAGTGTTGTTTTTTTATTCTAGCCTGAAATAAAATTTGACATATTTTCAACATCTGTGTTGACTTAGTCACATTAATGCAAAAATAAATGAATTCTTCCTTCATGCATGACTGATAATCTAGGTACTCAGGTGAGCGATATAGGCCCACTTGGGCCTCTTGTTTTCTGTAATGTTATATATTTGTTTCAAAGGTTTTTTGTTATGATGGCCTTGCAGATTGCCATAAACATATTAGAATTTAGTCTTATTCTATAATTATTAATGATAATTGTCATTGTATACATATCCGTTGAATTCCATATTGTAAACATGTAGGTCAGTATTACGGTCATCTTTAAAAAACGAAAGAATTAAAATTGTCTTATTTCTATACACCTTCCCATAGCATTACTGAATTTGTCCGATTTAATATAAAAGTAAGCAAACGGACGAATCGTCTATAAAAGTTTAGATAATGTTGCATACGTGTGTGTGTGATGTTAGGGATGTTTTGTAAGCATCATTTAACTAACGTTTTACATCTTTAAGAATATCGTATTTGGTATGGTATCACTTGCGTATGTTTTTAATGATGTGTTTCCGTGACGCATACAGTGTCTTTTCACATTGATTTCATGGATCCAGTGTTGGGGTTTTGTAACTTCTGTGTCTTAATTTATGGAGGATCAGACGGGAAGCACTTGTTTCAACTCCGTATTAGGTATTGCCTTTTATTTTCAGGGAGACACTGAATATTTACTGTGGAACTATATTGTGACTACCACAGTTGTGTGACCAGTCTGTGTATTTTACTTATGATTTTTGTATGGATCGTATGATGATGGATATACCAACCAAGAACTTCCTTAATGATGTTATTAGTCTTACATATTTCCTGACTGAGCAGTATATGTAAAAGTTATCGTAGTAATAATTCAAACCCGCTCTAGCATAACGTATGAATTGAGATCTAAATACGCCATATAGAGACGATGCTGGGATGTTACTATACATAAAGGTATTGTTTGGATGTTAAAATTGAAATTGTCAAGTTTGTCATAAAATGAGATGCTTAGGTGATCATCAATGTTGTATGATAACATGCCATCCAGATATGAAGTTGAATTGTGCTACGTGACTTGATATCCTAATGTTTTATATAATTATGCTTATTAAACATGTTAACTAGAGTACAAATATAATTTTAAAAACTGAATTATACATCAAGTTCAGTAAATAGTTTGAATATAATATTTGATCATTTGAACGCCTCATGTAAATATAAGCGTATGCTTCACTACTTTGTATTCGTCTCAGGATGTTTTTGTATTCTCCAGTAAGATGCTGTAAAAATACAGCTGAAACATTGTTTATAAGTTTATAAATAATTGAAATAATGAATAAATATTTAATGATATGAATAAATAAGTAATGGTCAAGGCTATTATGATACATCAAGTCATCTCCCCTTAATTATTTAAATGCTTTTTGTTGTTGCAATAGATATAATATCGGTTTTTCTACAGTAACGTAAACACGAAAAAAGAGCCTTTAGGTTACTCCAATATTAAAGTTCTAAAATATACGGACAGTATTGTGTTAAGTTCCACATTAAGGCAAATGCAAACCGAGTATTGAGGTGAGGCCAGGCAACCGAGGGAAATGAGCGTCTCTTGCTTACATACAAAAATTGTTCTGAATGTTAAAATATTGCATCGTAATTTCGATATTCTGTTCACTCAATTGCTGAACAATTTTCTTGATACAGTTAATGTTTATTATTCCCTCGCAACAGCGTTTCAATGATGGTGGGAATAGTAAGGGTATCGTTATTGTGTGGCTGCGTGAGTACATGCGTGCTTGTCTGTAACAAAACATTACAGACACTCGGGAAGTTACAGTATTGGCCCTCTTTCGTTTATACTTAAAATATAGCTTAAATAGGATGAGTGGAAGATCCCTGTTGATTTTAGGGTTAAAAGTTCAAGGTCAGTAGATGTCATCATAGAAAACTTTGTAGACAATCTAAGTCACAATTTTAGCTCTATTGAGTTCGTAATTCAGATACGGCTTTAGTCTAATGAGAGGAAGATCCCTATCATTTTGGGGTGAAAAAGTCAAAGGTCAATGTTAATTTAGTAACATGGATTTTGCTGCTGTGCATGGAGATGCCAGGCTTAACGTTGCTCTTGTTCTTTTAAAATCACGAGGTCCAATATAATATTAAACAGAAAAAAAATTGTAAACCTCAAAATTTTAAAATAAGAAAGTTTTGGAATTACCCTTAATTTTCATAGATTTTTATGTTGTACAGCAAACAAGTGTTCTACAGCCTGTATTGGTACAAACTATAGTTAACCCCCGTCCCTTCTCCGAAAATCACCGAGTACGAAAGGTGCTGTTCTTTACCATTCTAGAGCTAGCTCAAATGATCAAAATAAAAAAGTCATTAAAATATTGAAATATTTAATTTTTGTCACAAAACTATCAAATAAATCTTGAAATACAATGATTTAAACGACAAAAAGGATAGCAATAGACCATATTAATTTCAACTCTCATTGAATGCCCGACATATGCTGTTTTGACGCTCAAGTTGTCCTCCTTCTATTATGACGTAACCATTCGAGCATTGACGTCATAATTAAAATTCTGGCAAAACGTAGTTTGTCGGGCATTTTCCTCTTATATCATGTAAAATATGAAATTGAATACTACTTGCCATTTCTACATTGTAAAATTGAATTCAATGACAAAACAAACAGTGATTAAATTTACATCGATATATTTTATCCATTTTTTAAAGTCTAAAATGACAACGTTAAAGTACTGAGTGATGCCATTGATAACCATAATTTGGACGAAATTATTTTTAAAAAATCAAGAAATATGAATTTTGACATGAACCTTTCAAAACACTTTTGAAATAGATATTTTCTTATATAAATCGACTACTAGATTACTAGCCTTACTGCTTCCCTATAAATGTCCTTAAATTTGCAAATATTTTTTGGCAGTATATCAATCACACAGTACATGAAATGCACACACCAGTTCATCAAATATGCCTATAGCTAGTTTGATAAGGAATAATAATATATCTAGGGTCTTATCGTGTAATAGAAACTCTGAATACCAATGCCTTCGTTATCCGCTAAAGCTCTGTTGATAGCACCTGTATGATAATCAATTGTTAGAGAAAATCATTATCATATTCGCCTTCTATGGCAAATGAATAACTGAAGCCATATTATTGATTTTTTATGATAATTTTGTACGATATCCTTCTATTAGTCTGACGTCGCAGTAATGCGATATAAAGCTTTGATCATGATAGAGGAAATTAACTGCCCAAATTCAATCTTCGATCATATACACTCCACGAAATTAGCAGTATTCTTATGAACAATAGTAGTGTATACTGTGTATTGTTCCAGATGTTGTGAAACATTATATTGTTCTATTGCTATAAACACTTGAATAAAAGGTCCTTCTGTGGAAGAAATTCGTTGCAGATTATCGCGATGGTTATTATCAAACAATTACCAAGAGACACGGGAAAAAGTTTCATATTTATAATATTGTCAGATATATAGCATCTAAATTACAAAGTACTAGTAATATAGCTTACTCATGATGAAACAGTAAGTTAGAAAATGTATAAAAATAACATTTGAGAAATGATGTTCTAAGTTCGCTATGTCCTACTGTAGCAGTTGTAACGACAATAATTAATTGCTTTAATTATTTTTAATTAAATTAATTACAATTTTATTGCCATTAGTCTTGTATTGTGCCCTCTACATACTATAAATCCCTTTATAAACCATTAGTCTTGTATTGTGCCCTCTACATACTATAAATCCCTTTATTAACCATAGTTTTTGTTGGGCTCCTCTACAGCCCTTTGTATACTTTTCCTTGAGCGTTGCGATGGAGACTTCATAGGCTTTGTCTAAACCTTTTCAAAGAGTCCTTAACCCCGTCCCCCCTGAATGTGAATCGGAACTTCTATGATCAGGGACCTTGCTCGCTTTCAGACGTACAGCACCTTTGGCTTTTGTTGAAGTCAATCAATATTTTTGATATTTATGTCATTTAGATGTATATTTTCATGACCTCTAAATCCGAGTAGCAAGTTGGTCCCTGTTCTGTATATGTAGGAATATTTATCAATTTTTATATGTGTCCTTTTAATGTATTCCCTTTGTGATAAGGGGGAAGGACGACACGTAAAACGGCACCAAATGAGTTACAATTAAATTGAGCGCAGGTTGTCTGTACTACAACTCCATTAAAATCTAATATTTTGTGATGTCTTTTCTGTGCTTATTTTTTATTATTTCTATGTCCATGGCAACTTTCGTCATATAATTGAGCCGAATGTTTTCTTTCCTTTCACCCAGAACGCGTTACATTTCATCTTGTAACGGGATAACACTTGTAAAGCACTTTGATAAAGTGCGGTTCCAGTAGTCAGTGCTTCAATACTGACATATAAGATATATCCTTCACTATTTACTGTTAAAGTTTTGTCATTTATTTATAAACGGATGACTCTTTCCCTCATAAGATGACTGTTTTGTTCGTAGTATTATATCATTTTGTAAAATCTGGTCTGCAATATTTTTTTGTATAAGCATTGACGTTGTCTGTCATAAAGATCACTAGTGATACACTATTTGTCAAGGTGGACATATGTACTGTTGTTATTGGTAAACATTTATAGTAATTATGCTAAATTATTACTTCTATATGGACATTGCTGCTCATGTAATTCCATATAACATAAACTGGATCTTGATTTTAATTGGTGTGATGTCCGTGTCAGTGTTTGTCTATTCTAGCGAGGACAGCTGTGTTGATTTAATCGATTCAGTGTAAGAGTCTTTGGTTAAAGATAAGTTTTGACCACAATCGTGTAAATTCTTTTAGAAAACGTCCCCTTCCCCGCCAAGGCGAAAGCGACGGTGTATGAATTTATATTCATCACTCTATTCGCACGATCAACATTCGTGGTGACCAACATTCGTACGTGTATTCGTCGATTTCCTCGTCTCTTCTCTTCTCTCAATGTTCACACTTTGAATATTTTTCGCACATTTTATATAATAATAAAGATAAAAATTTCAAAATACAGATGTATAACGATGTGTTATGAACTGATATTTTATTCGTACTTTCTTTTACCCGAACTACGGTCAGTTCGATTTGTCTAAGGACTACTTTCTTTGTAGTCTGAGATTCTCTACCCTTCTCACACGTTTGATATCGGTGGTTTGTGAGAGAGGGTCAGATATCAAAAATTGGAGAAGGGCAGAGAGTCTCGGACTATTTTCATTGCAATATACTGTCGTTACTGTGAATCAACCAGCATGTAGCCTTCAATAAAGGGGTAATGTGCTGCGTGGAACACTTGCTTTTAGTTCATCAGTCTCATCGCATAATTTGAATAACTGGTCTACTCTTTAAATATACAAATCAGTATAAATAAAAATTAAAAACACCTAACTGGAAAAGATGGACACTCCATGCAGATCCAGGATTTCCGAAAAGTGGGCCCACATGTGTACTAGTCAAAGAAAAAAGAGGAGTTACTGGCTCAGTTATGTGGCAGAAGTCACCATGGAGCTATACAATACATGAATATAAATAATATACTAGAACATATAACACATTACAAAAATAATTGATTGTAGTGCAATTACGATACCGACTTAGGACAGTCATTTAATTTGACAAAAGCCAAACAAATGGTGTAGTTAACCGGTTTACGGGCCCATCTTCCCACTCACCGTAACAGCAGAACAATCAAAGGACTTACATTTAAAAATCTATAAATAATCATCCATGTAAAGAACAAGGGTCAACAGGTATCGCATATTGAGAGGTCATAAAATATAAACACGTAAGGTATTGTAAAACACATAATGGAATAAAAAATATATGCGACATCAACATGATAAACCGTGCTCTGCCAGTCTGAAAGCGAGCTAAGACCCTAGATCTGTAGGAGTCCAATTTTTGGTGCCAAATCTGGTATTTACTTGTACATGGGGAATGGGGAATGGGGAAGAGCCCCCCCCCCCCCTTACTGAACCCACCACTGCTATTGA
The DNA here is from genome assembly GCA_035048485.1 of Pteria penguin. Lineage (NCBI taxonomy): Eukaryota > Metazoa > Mollusca > Bivalvia > Pterioida > Pteriidae > Pteria > Pteria penguin. The sequence continues at coordinate 13,359,168 of CM068586.1, read as the reverse complement.
ATCACACATGATTGGGATAACCTTATAAGCAGGTTTCTCTGTGCACTACCTTATTTTCATTAACATTACTTATTTCAATCAACTTCATACAAAATGAGGTCGGGGTGTCCTTAGTGTTTTACATATAGATCTCTACTCACAAGGAGATGTGAGTAAGAGTATCTTTCAGGACCTTCAGTTTATTTGATTGAGTTGATAATGTGATGTGTTACGTCAGCCTCTAATGATGAAAATAGCGATAAAACATTTAGTTTTTTTAGCTCTACTGGTCTCGAACAGTCGAGCTCATGCGATGGTCCTTCGTCCGTTGTCCGGCCGTCCGGACGTCCGTCCGTAAACAATTTATTTGTTCCCTCTTCTTCTCTGAAGGTATATGTCCCAGAGACTTAATTATGGTTTCATCTTGTTCGACTGGTGGTCTAGTTGTGCATGTGCAATTTTGGTCCAGTTCGGACCCCCTGAGGTCCAACAAAGGGGCGTGGTTCCAAAATCTTGTTCCATCTTCTTCTCTAAACGTATTTGCCTCAGAGACTTAATTATTGTCTCATCTTGTAAAGTAGATGGTCTAATTATGCATGTGCCATTTTGGTCCGGTCCGGACCACTTGGGGTCCTAACAAAGGGGCGTGGTCCCAAAATTTTGTTCCCTCTTCTTCTCTGAAGATATATGTTTCAGAGAGCTAATTAGGGTCTGATCTTGCTGGGTAGGCGGTCTAGTTGTGCATGTGCAATTTTGGTCCAGTTCGGACTCCTTGGGGTCCCACAAAGGGTGTGGTCCCAAAATTGTGTTATGTCTTCTAATATAAAGGTATATGTTCCCGGGACCCAATAACATTCTCATCTTGTTTGGTATGTGGTTTAGTGGTACATGTGCAATTTTGGTCCAGTTCGGACCCCCTGGGTCCCACAAAAGGGGTGTGGTCCCAAGATATTGTTCCCTCTTCTTCTCTAACAATATATGTCCCACAGACTAAATTATAGTCTAATCCTGTTTGGTAGGATGTCTAGTTGTACATGTGCAATTTTGGTCCAGTCTGGACCACTTTGGACCCCCACAAAGGGGTGTGGTCCCAAGATTCTGTGCCTTCTTTTTCCCTGAGGGTATAAATCCCAGAGACCTCTTTGTGGTTTCTTCTTGTTTGGGTGGTCTAGTTGTGCATGTGCAATTTTTGGTCTAGTCTGGACCCCTGGGGCCCCTCAAAGGGCGTGAGTTACCCATACAGAAATGACCCCAATTGTTATTTCACTACAGTGTACTGTAATTTAAAAGGGGGGTTATAGCTTTGTAGACATATGTGCAACACCTCAACATTTGTATTTTATGTATGTATTTTTATTTTTCAACTATCTTCAATTTCCTCTCTTAATTATTTCCTGTATGGTTGACTTAAGATCGCAGTGTTTGTATGCTAGTCAGAATTGATTTTGGGCGAGTTGTCTTCTAATGTTTATATAATAGCGGCCATTTTGAATAAATTATTGAGAAAAGATCATAGTCCTAGAAAAGAAATAAGCACTAGATAAGAATGGAACAGTGTGAATAAAACCACCAAAAAGATAAATTGTGTATATTTGTAAATAAAATAAACACATTAGCCTACAGTGCGTTTATTATACTATGTCAAGTAATCTCCAGAATTTCCTCTGACTCATGAACTTTATGATGGCCCTATATATATATATAGCACCATGTGATAAAAATTTTTACGACTTTTACAACCAGATATTGGCAAAAAAGAAAACAGACAAAAGACATTATTAAACATATAACAGTGCCGTAAACTCCTCTTGAAATAGTATGAAGTCATTTCTCTAAAGCATTGATGGGCAATGAAAAAAAAAATGGGATAATGATTTATATATAAATGTATATATGGCTAGCAAAAAACATTAAGCTAGTCGGAAGAAAAACTAGTGTTTGCATACTTTGTTTCTACACTTGAACCGACATTGGAAAATATCGAAAAGGGGGGGGGGGGTGTTACAAAAATACTTCATCCCATCCCCTGTTTTGAAAAAAGAGGGGATGGGGCTCATGCCCCTTTTGCTACCAGAAGAAAAACAAACGTTTTACTGCTTTGTTTCCACACTTTAACTGATATTCTAACTACTTGATGATAAAAAATCTTAAAGATTAAAGGGGGCGGAACATACCCCCCCCCCCCTTTGATTTGAAAGAGGGGCACATTCCCCCACTGCTGCCCCACCCTTTTAAAAGATAATAAGAGGAAACCAGTAGAGCTTCAGTCTCGACAGAGACTTCTGGTAATAATATATTTTTATCTCCTACATGTTTCTACACATAATTGAAGGTGAAATTTTCAAATGACTGGATCTGTAAATGGCATGTTCCCCCTTTCCACTCCTCATTTTGATCGGTACGAATATTTTTTACATGTGATAAATAAAGACTAAACTTTAGCTTGGAAAGTATAAGATAGTCAGTAATCAAATATAAACAACCTCTTGACTCTATTAATTTCAACACTCTACAATTCTATTATCTGTATGGCAATACTTTATTGTGTATTCTTCCTGCATACATGTCTTTCAAGGATCGAAACTGCGCAATATTGTGAAGCAAACTCAACATTTAAAAGCTTTGTCAGTGTTGTTTACGGAGGCAGATGTGTTTTAATTTTGATTTCCCATATGGAAGGCATGATATAATATTCGCTTAACGAGCATTTTAATTGGCTCGTAACAATGCTTCAAATGACATTTGCCAAGCCTGTTTCTATTTGCAACGTCGATGTGACATTTATTTTGTCTCGAATTGATCATAAAAATGACTTAAGTTATAATGACTGACGTTTTATTCTATATTGGATTCAATAAGTCCCTGAAACGCTCTATGTAAACTTTATTTGCATTATCTACCTCTGCGTTATATAATGGTATGGCTTTGCTGTGGATAGACGCTTTTGTGAAAGAATATGGAAAAACAGAGAATGCAAACTAAAACATCCATACAGAGGTCGGTACAAATTATGGCAACTCTATCAGTGCTCGACAACGTGTGTGGAAATGCAGCGGGTGTTTGTGATAGGAAGGAAGTATTTTGAAAGATTACACTTAGATAAACACAGAAACCATACAGGTCAAAAGCCTTTTTAAAACATCTGCATTTAAGGAATCAAATTAGGACTGAAATTAATCTACAGGAATACATTTGGCCTATGTCTGAAATCAGCTTTAATAAGTATGTAGATTGCAAATTGAGTACGCATATTGGAACATAGAATAATTGTGACCCAGGGATGATCCCAGTAGTTGTAGAATAAAAACGCTATAGGTCCAAGTCATAAAGGTAGTTTCGTCAAAAGCTTATCTGGACTATAAATTCAAATATTTTTATCTAAACTCATGGTTCTTTACATAAGAGATGTCATAATTGTTTCCAATAACAAAAAAGGTCGTGGTATTACCCTGATCCTAGAGTATGATAGTCTCCTTGGTCAGTGAGGCGATAGCCGAATGTTAAGCGCGACTATGCAGCCACTGTAGGTATTATACCTGTTGGAACAGTTTAAGATGGTGGTTGTAGACTATAGTAACAACTGCGAAACGTGAAATTGTGCTTCACCAGGGCTAGCACTATCCACACAGGAGTTACTCTTTCTTTGCATGACCGTTGTCTAAGCTGATTCCATGTGATCCATGAATGCCCACCTTATTACATTGTTGTGAATATGACAAAGCTATATCACTGGTTACATTTAATTTTATGGGTTTAGAGTAATTTGTGATGGCAATTGAGATAACCAAACAGTCTTTAGATATCACTATATGTGCTAATGAGTGGTGTTTTATATTTCATATATTATTCAGTAAGATTAATACTTATATGGTGGATATACCTGCCTGATGCAATGCACACAAATGTAGGGTTATATAATGGATCTACCCGAAGGAGTCACGTCTACCGTGTCATGGAAAGATAGCATACCGAGGAGCCCTCATACCCCCCCCCCCCCCCGCATGACTTCTCCGTCACAAGCCAGGCCCTTAACTGATTGTGCTATGTCAGATACATTGCGCGAGAGATACCCATTATGATTTACTATTGCCCTTCTTGTCTATAAAAATAGTTCTGAAAAGTATTTTCTTAGGATCCATAGCACTACACTTCAAAATAAATTATTATTGAAAATCGTAATAGTATTTGCCTTGATCATGATTTTATTTAAGGGGGTTTCGACGCCTCTGTATTTTGGTCATTTCGCTTGCCCTACAAGTATGTGGAAAGTAATATATTTCAATGGATCTAACCTCGGACTCCCCTACGTCTATGAATACTCATGGTAGATTTCTGTGAATTCCACGTGGACTTTCCATCAGTATCTTCGAATTCCTTCGAATTGTACAATCCTCTTGCAATTTTCATATGTGATGTTGAATATTGATTATTGTCATCATACACATCTGATGAACTGAATCAGTAATATTATATTTATAATGTGACATATAATATAGATATGATAATAATGGTGATAGTTATACAGAAAGAAATTTAGATCACTTCCTTAAGTAAATACTGAAACCGTGTACTAGAGAAGACAGAAGACAGCTGACCACACTGTATGACACAATCACTAGGGACTTACATATAAACATGATAATAGTAAAATTAACTCAGACAACATTACAAAATATTCAATTATTCTGCAGGTACGATGCCGACTAAGGACGGTCAATTAAACTAAAGGATGCCACTCAATTGGTATGGCTAACCAGTTTACAGGCGCCCACCTACCCACCCACCCCAAAAGCAGCACAATCAAAGGAACACATATTTAAACATTTATAAATTATCCTCCCTATATAGAACAAGGATCAACAGTTTTCGCAAGACGAAAGGTCATAAAGATTTTCAAACAAAACGTTAATAGAATAATATGCTTGTATAAAAAATATGAAAAAAGACATCAACATGAGTAAACCGTGCCCTGTCCGTCTGTAAAGGAGCTCAGTTTCTCGATCTGTAGGCGTCCCGACTGACAGTCAGAGGGCACGAGACTCAGGACCTTGTCTTCTCAGAAAAATTTTGGACAAGGCCCTTCATATATCTTTAACACCCTGGTACTCAACGTGCAACACTCAAGTAAAAATATGTATAGGGCTGTATAGGGATCCAATACAAGACTTATTGTTTTGGTGATGACCTAGGGGGTCATAATGTCGATGTCGATGGCGCTTAATAATTATAAGGCTTGTAAATTATCACAATCTTTTACTCTCCGTAATTTGTACAACTACATCACCGTAGACATTGGGATGGGAAATTCCGCTGCATACGTATTGTTGAAAATTCACATTTCCGAATTTTAATAAAATGTCTGAAAAAGATCTGTAAAATTTACCAAAAGTTTTTCGAAGTTTATGACATCTATAACTATGAGATAGAACTATAAATGTAAACTGAGATTTTTACGTGAAAATCCAAAACGTTAGTACAGGCTCTAGCAAACCGAACCAATTGACTAATATAAATACCATATGATGTGAATCTAGAGACATTTACAATAGGAAATTTAAAGTCGTTACGTTTATCGTTTATGTTTGTATGAATATTGTTCTTACTAATTTTTATATTTTAGTCCAAGAAAGGCGTTTCCTGATTAGAAAAACTGTCTTTGTTGAATTGAAGTTCAGGAGGATAAATGTCAGTAATATTGTTTTCAAACTCATGGTTATTGATGACTAAAATATCATCAAGATATTTAAAAGTATCATTGAACTTACTGATAAGGTCAAAGGTTTCGAGATTTGAAAAGAATGCATAAAGTCCCTCTCGTAGCATTATAAAGATAAAGCTGCTATAATGGGAACGCTATACTACAGCCATATTGTGTAGTCATTTAATGGGTAATATAAGTTTAAGTATTCTGATGATTCCACCCTTTGTCAAATCAGGATTTGGACCTGATGGGGGTAAGTGGTTAGTATGCTGTTGCTTTTCATCTTTGTCATGATTGCAATTAGACCTTGCAAAACATCAGATTTGGTGTAGTACAGTAAACGAAAATAAACCACTTGTGTCTGATATGCCCCATTTTTAACGCCTTTTGCTTTTTTTCAGGTTATCAAACCGCTTTTGATGTATGGCAGATAGCATACATGTTGGTTCATACCAACACCACCGAGTTCGACACAACCAACAGCCAGATGATGGATTCCACTGTCCAGTCGATTATTACTTTGGTCACAACCACTGCTATCATTACATCAAACACTTTGATATTTTTAGTGATCGTATGGACGGACTCTCTCAGAAATATTAACAAGATCTACTTCTGTTCACTGACTATAGCAGACCTATGTATAGGATTATTCATAACACCCTTCGCCGTTGTAAGTTCATTCGGAGATGCCATTATTCACAATAACATGGTATTTTGTCACTTTGAAGCTTATTTGTTGGTTGTTTTCTTGATTGTCGGATTGTACTCCCAAGCATGGCTCAGTGTAGACCACTATCTTGCCATTCGAAAACCACAACGTCACAAAATTGCTATGACAACTGCCCGATCACTATGTTGGACCAGTTTTGTATGGGTAGCCGCAATCAGTTTTTGTAGTCCTCCGCTGTTTTCATTTGATAGAGCTACCTACTATGAAGAGGTTTGTTTATGTTCTATTTTTGCCGGTCCTCACAAACCTTACTTTGTTACCGCTGGATTGTTACTCCTATTCCCAGCTATATTGGCTCTAGTTGCCACTAATGGTTATTTGTTTACTTCAACATTTCGTAAAACGAGACACATGTACGAAACTGTGCTTTTGGACACAGCATCTAGACCGAAGAACTATTGTATGAACTTTATCATCACCATGATATTTGTGATTTCCTGGTTGCCATGGTTTATCCTTCAAATCTATGGCTTTCTAATTGAGAGGATTTCTGACTACCCCCATTATGTTCATTTTATGTTGTTATGGTTTGGACTTGGAAATTCTTACTACAAGTTCTTTGTATACTTATGGAGCCAAGACTTTCGGAGGGGATTGAAACAACTGTGTGGTCACAGCGATTGTAAATGTCCAGAATGCGTGACCAGTAGAGATGTGACAATGAATCTCATCACTATCAACCGTTCTAAATGACACACGAGTCAATGATCGTTGTAATGACTGTAGGAAGACTGTAGGTAATGTCTATGAAAGCCAGTCTCGATTGTTTAGCAGCAATAGCGCTAAATGCACAATGATGGATATCGTTTATTCGACAATACACAGTATTGATTGCACTTCCTAAGGATAATGAAAGAAAATTCGGTGACTATCATTGGATGATGAAAATCAAGATAGAATTGCCATAAGAGACTTTTGCAAGAAAGAATAGTACATATGTGAACTGTAGTTCACAAATTATTGATGAAAAAAATGTAGAATTTGTAGCTGTTTGGGTGGATAGTATTTATGTTGATGAAACAAATACTAATAAAAGTCGTATGAAAAGTGCATATATCTTATTCGTATGCTGTGTAAATTGTATGTGAGTACAAACGGTACAAAATGCAATAATATAATATAACATTATAACCACTTAAGTAAAATATGACCTTTTTGAGTCGATGTATTACATGTGTCATAGAAGGGGGTTACAATAATCATTCTGTTAACTGAATTGTTTTATCATTGGGAAATATCTAATAATTTAATATCAAAGTCGTATTAGAAATAAAAATATAATAGATATATGCTGTGTACATTGTATATAAATTGAAAATTGTACGAAGAAGGAAATTACAATATTCATCCTATTTACTTAATTGTTTCATCATTGAGAAAATTCTAATTATTCGAAATTGACACCAATAAGTAGACCGTGGTGAGGTAGATAATTACTGTTAGTTGTCGTCCTCAGTCTGTTGATAGTATTTAGTCTACTCAACCAACCGGTCTATGGATAATATGACTAATTTGTCGATCGGATGTCTTTCATCAAGTGTGGCATTGTATCAAAATATCACCATTGTGAAATTGATGTTCTAATGGTCTCATAGGAATGTACACAAGTCTGGATATTGAAATTATCCTTGTACATTTACTTTGTCTTTAAAAACGTATTATAATGTCAAATAACTTTTGCATTTTGACAAAACTACAATTAAGCCGTATTTTGAATCTTGGATAAATAATTTCCGTGAGGTATTCTTTGTCTATGACTGCAAATACATGAACTCATGTTTTTTTCCGTTCAGGCTTGTTAAAATGCAGTATTCCACATTGTGTGAACTTTATTTGCCGAAAAGGAAACTATTGTTGAGCAAGACAAGATTATATTTCTGGAAGAGGAACAAGATAACAAGAAAAAAATCAAGAATCGGCATGAGAAATGTTACCAAATAAAGAACTTTTTATGTTGTTACTGATATTTGTTATTTTATACAATTGTTATTGAGAAATTAAGGTATTTTATTGTTTGTGCACATGTTGTTTTAAAATAAATATGTTAAAATACTTCGCTTGTTTTCATGATTATTTACTCTGGTGTAATTTGAAATATTTCTCCCACTGCCTATCTTCACAACACTGGTCTCAAGGTCTGCACCTGCTCCATTATAACGCAAATCGGGGATTGTAAAGACGTACACTGTCCGGTTCGTTGTTGTAGTTAACCTTATCAAGGCAAGTATATCTTTGTTTCTAGTACCAGCTTTACGTCCGTGTCTTTAGAATACACTCTTCCCGATCAAGTCACTGCAAGACTTAAACTACTTAAACTCCAATTTCGAATTTGATGATTTCACCGTAAATATGCATGACATCGGTGTCGCATGCCATATACATAAATTCTGAGAATAATTAAAATTTTGTTGTGGAGGATGTCTAGAACTTCGTGCTTTTGTCTCCTTCTATGTATTATGTGTATAATTATATATTTACTTCCTTAACTTGAAAGTTGTTGCAGGAATTTGCGACGGGTATTCTATGCAACCAGGGGACTCTTAGTCCTCCCGGGTACCTAGTCTCATTTCGATTTTATCTGGGTTCGCATTTGTCTGAATATGACACTCTTCACGATATTGTCTTTTATTCCATGGACTATGAGATATGGTTTACCCTTCGGCACTTCTTCGTTTTTTTACTATGGGGTATGATAGTTAATATATATAATATTACGTCTATGTCGTAAGATGATTAATGTCGAAGATCTCTAGTCTGTGCTATATGATTTTTGATACCAAGGATGTCTAATTTATGCCCTCTGATGGTCAATAGCGAGTATCCTTTATCTGTGCCGTTTGATGGTTAACATAAAGGATCTGTAGTTTCTGTCATATGATGGTTGATATGGAGGATCTAGCCTGTGCCATTTGATGGTTAATATCATAAATCTCTAGTCTATATCATCTGATTGCTAATATCGAGGATATGTAGGTTATGCCATATGATGGTTAATGTGGACGGTATCTAATTTATATCATATGATGGTTAATATCGAGGATTTATCATCAATTTCGAAGAAGTACCAAACCGTCAATCATTCTCAAAGTCCAAGGACAGATACAAAATCGTGTAAGGTTAAAAAAGGAACTGTTGTGAACCCCGAAATACTGAAAAATTTCGAGGTGAGACCAGGTGCCTGGGGAGAGTAAGCTTCTCCTGTCTGCATACATCCCCGGCACAGCTGTTCTCAAGAGACCTGTCAAAATCAAGAGTTTTGGTTTCTTTATTGTACATACGAAAGTACAAAACTGGTATACAAAGCCATATTTGGTGTTCACTGAACAGGTCATTTAGTCGCATTCCAGAATATTATCAATCATTCTAGAAAGAGGCACATCATATTTTCGTACAAGATTCCCATAGCGACCGTAGAACTTCTTCAGTGACGATTTCAGACGTTCTTTGATATATCCCTGCATGAGCAACTTAGTGGCCAGTCGTTGGGCTTGGAATAAAACCGTCGTATAGAGAACAAACTCTTGCGTATCTTATAAGTTGAGATATTTTCTGCCATATGATGGTGTCTATTGAGAATATCTATTCTTCTGTGCCATTTGATGGTTGATATCGAAGGTCTCTAGTCTATGCCATATTTTTGTTGAAATCGAGGATCGAGGATATACAGTCTGTGTTATTTGATGGATAATAACAAATATATGTAGTCTATGTCATATGATGTTTTGTATCGAAGATTGCTCATATATAAGATATAGAAAATATATACATTTGAATTTTGTGCACCAGATGCGCATTTCGACAACTTATGTCTCTTCAGTGATGCTCATGGTCGAATGGTTGGAAATCTCATATGTTATATATTTTGGAGGATTGCTAATCCATATGATGAGTACTATCGTAGATCTTTTGTCTATGGTATGGTTGATAATATCAAGATACATGTCATATTATTGTTAACAACAGTCAATGGTCTGTGACTTGATAATCGGTGCCGCTGCTTGTAGACATTTAGTTCCTGATGATATCAAAAGATTTCCATGCCATATGCCATATGATAATTAATATCAAAGTTCTCAAACACATTCTTCTTATTTAAGATCTTTGATCGCTGTTATGATAATCAATGTTGAAAGATCTCTGATCTTACACATATAATGAATAATATTCGGGATATCGTATTCAAATCCATAGTAATTATTACTAAATATCTGTGACCTCAGACAAAGTTGCATAATTATTCATAATTACAATATGTGATTTCGGCTCATTTATGTTTGATTCCTCGTACATGTGAACGGGGGATCTGCATAGTGATTATTTTACATTCAGAAACCAGGCGATTATGGACTTTTGTCATCGAATCAGCTATTACTACTAGCATGCCCAGATCATATTCACCAGAATATATTCATCCTACATTTTCTGCATGTCAGTTTGTAAATGAATTTTTACCTTGCATTCTATTTAGTCACCCTGCAGATCATCATAGAAATACCACATCTAACCTCTTTTGTTATAAATGATTAAACATCGGTTATATACTAAGGAAAGACAAAAACTTTTTTCTGAAATTTCACTTTGATTAACCTTTCATATTAGCCCTCCAGATTCCGTTAAATGTACAGAAGCATATCTAACATTTCCATGATTTTATTTACACTAAACATGAATGGAATATTCTTATATTTTTATTGTTGTCACACTTTTTTCACTTTGCAGGTTTAGAGTTCGTAAAATGAATTCCTCATATTGAATTTTATATCGTGTTCATCCACATTCATCTGGTATATGCACTGTTGAACTATTTTTTGTGGCTGTATATTTTGGGCAGATTTGGGTAGCCAAACAGGAGACTCTTACTACTCCCTGACAACTAGTCTAACACAGATTACGGGTGTCCGTGAATGTCCTCCATTGTACATTGAATATTGTGAGGGCCAAAGTCACAATGTTCCATATACTGTCGTATTTTACATTCTCTTTCTCTGTTTATTCTTATTCAATGCAGACTCAATATGCAAAGCACTATGTTGAGTCCTATTGGAGAAAGAATTATTATATAATTTATTGCATAATAAACTTTCGCTTATCACATGACCAAAATCTATTAAACACCTTATAACATATCAATCACACAAACCTTATTATATTTACCCCGCTTCATTGGAAAAAAATAATAGAATCCTTCAGTGGGATACAGTAATGAGATAATAATGCAGTAAATGACATCAACCAACGAAACACGCAATTGCTTCTAGCCATTTTGGATATCATCATGCAAGTAGAAGTGAAATATTGATAGTTGATTGAAAGTCTTAGTAAACTGCATTATATGTTGTTTTAAATATAACTGTTTATGTGGATATCTAGTCAGGGGAATACTTAAGTTTTACGATAAAAACTTTGTATCTGTTACTTCTAAGATTCTTCTTCTTACCGCTAGATAACTTGTACAAATTGCAAATAGGTCGGCGCCAGCTTATAAATAAACAGTATGTGATTTCCTCTCGATAAACCTTAGTTATTATAATCAAAGAAATCATGGTAATTAAATAAAACATTGTGACTATTCTTCAGTCCTCGGCTGCGTAATCATTCTTTATGTGTCCCATTTGATTACTGAGCTGGGAGTTTATACCTTTGTTGTTGCAGCGTTTCTATGGTAAATCGTTACCCTTTGGAAATGACAGTTTTACGTCTAACAACGTTGGACTATTAAGCATAGAACAAGCCTTGGGAGATTATGCTGTCTTGTTAACTTATCTGAAAAAAAATCTCAACGCAACACACTGTCCTGTCATAGCCTTTGGAGGAAGGTAACTTGGAGCATTGTACTTCTGTATTCATCAGTAGATATTTTATGTATGCATGTGACATTAAGAATTTTATATCTTAATGTATATTCTTATCCAAACGACTAAATCGAGTAATTTTGAAATATAGCAATATTTGACCTTCGTCGGAATGATCGTTTAGTTTTTCCAACTTTTTATCTTCGGTATTGTTACATCTGGAACATTTGTGTTTCATTAAATTGTTGTTTGTCTGGGTGCGTATTTAGAAATTCAGGTCTGGCAATACACAAGTTATCAGCGAAGAGGTATGGTCAATCAAAATGTTTTAATTATTGGTATTACACATAATTTTCGTATTGAAATGTTCAGTAAAATGTTCTGTATATGGACTACATTTGCATATACTTATAAAGCAATATTTGATCGATCTGCTCTCACTTATTTTTTACAATTGAAATTCAAACTTTTATTATACCTTGAATCTGTCTACAAAATTCTCATTGCTAGTTTTAAACGATGTGTATTTTAAACTTATGTAGCATTTTAAAAAAATAAGGTCCTGCAATGTGTACCAAGCGGTGGAGATAGGACACAGTGATATGAGACTGATCATCTTTACATACAATCGTAAATAAACTTAATGCCTTTCTTGAAAACTCTGCCCTGGGCGCACCGGTGTTCTGTCTTTCGGTTGAGACAGTAAAAACCGAGGTCCCTTGTTACGGTATGCGTGGCATGTAAAATATCCTCACTGCTTCGGATGGGTCCGTTGCAAAGGTCTAAATTTCTTTGCAATGCAGCAAGCAGATGCCGTCACCATATACTTAAATAATCGTGGAGTGACGTAAAACAATATTCAATCAATTAATCCAAGCGTGTTGAATGTAAAACTCAAAATGTAAGGAATGACAGTACAATTTTGCAGAGTATTCACAGTACATGTAGAATGTGATACGTAGTATTCACATAGTCTTCCTGTTTACTATTTGTTACGCATAGTATTCACATAGTCTTACTGTTTACTATTTGTTACGCATAGTATTCACATAGTCTTACTGTTTACTATTTGTTACGCATAGTATTCACATAGTCTTACTGTTTACTATTTGTTACGCATAGTATTCACATAGTGATACTGTTTACTATTTGTTACACATAGTATTCACATAGTGTTACTGTTTACTATTTGTTACGCATTTCACTACATTCATAATTTGAATTCTTCTGTCGTTTCAGCTATGGCGGAATGTTGAGTGCTTATATGCGATTCAAATATCCAAACATTATTACTGGAAGTATAGCCGCAAGTGCTCCCATTTTTATGTTGAGTAATGTGAACGAGATGGGAAACCTCTTCTGGCAAGATGTTACCCAGGTAATTCCCATGTATACTCCAGACATCAAACGATTCTGTGAAAATTAAGTCTTTGATGGAGATAATAGTATGGGTATCGAACGATTCAGGATTTACTTGTACCCCTTCATTGTGTAATTTATGATAAAAAACGAAGAAGTACCGAAGGGTAAACCATATCTCATAGTCCATGGAATAAAGGGGACAATATATACAATTGAAAAGTATAATAGTAGATTTTAAATAAATTATTTGTATTGGAATACATAAAAACATATCACATAACTATACAGCATGGTGAATTCTCTGTAGAAATCAGAGTGATATTTTCACTGGTTCAAATCATTGATATATGTTTTATAGTATAGTTCATGGTAATGATAGTACTTGACACTGGTCTGAAATTCTCCATGTTACAAACAGAACTGAAATCAGTCTCTGGTAGGTGCACATTATTCAGTTGATTTTGATATGTTGGTACCTTAGATTATCAGGACTTAAGGGTTATGTCTAAAACTAAAATTGAAATAATATGTGCTTTACTGCATTGTGTTACTTTCTTTTTCATTTGTTTAGCTCTTTAGTCTGTCTACCATTATTGATCAGTGTATATGTATGTATGTATGTGCTTAAATTTGGCATGTTAATTTTTTTTCTCTATTTAATGTAGGATTTCATGGAGGTCGACAATGGTAAATGTGTGGAGCAAATCAAAAGTGCTTTCATCATATTGTCTGCAAAGGCAAAATCTGTGCAAGGTATACTATTATTTTTCGTTAATGACAATTAAGGGAACACACTGGTATCTTGTCAGTTATCAGTCTTATTACGTTTGTAATTTTAGTGTTTGAATTATAATGAATGTAGGCCAGTAAGTATTTTAGCAGTTGATGGATAGAGTTTTCCCTCAATATATGCAATGGAGTATTTATATTTATTTTATCGTACTTTTGTAGGTTTAGCAGATATAGCTAAGCTTTTCCAGTTATGTCATCCTATCCAATCTATCCGTCATCTCCAAGGCTGGATTCGTAATTCTTTCACGTATCTGGCGATGCTAGACTATCCATATCCCGTAGGATTTCTAGGAACAAGCTTGCCGGCAAATCCTGTCGACGTAAGTTTATACAATTAGCTAGGATTAAGTATACCAGTATGGTCGCCTATCTTCCTGTGTTCTTTTGTCCTTTCATGTGAAAAGATACTTCGATTGCTGATATAGAACCACTATAAGATCTTTACAAAGAAAAAAGAGGAGTTACCGGCTCAGTTATGTGGCAGAAGTCACCATGGAGCTATACAATACATGAATATAAATAATATAATAGAACATTTAACACATTACAAAAATATTTGATTGTAGTGCAATTACGATACCGACTTAGGACGGTCATTTAATTTGACAAAAGCCAAACAAATGGTGTGGTAAACAATAAACTTGGTAGAAATATACTACTAATAATCTCTTTTAGAAGTGGTATTGTTTTAAGCCAAAACTACCCTTGGTTTTGACAAAGTAGATTGAAGAGTGTCCTACATTTTATATGGATGTCTTATAAATCATGCCATGTTGGTAAAGTTATGAAATATGACTGATGCATTGATACTATTTACAACATACAGTCACAGACACTGTTCATGATCTGGTCTGATCTTGCTTCTAAATAACATCATTTAAACGTGTGATAGGTACTTGTAATACACCAAGCGTAACTTACTAGTATCAAATAAAAAGATAAAGCTGGCTTGATGCACAGGTATGCAGTGTATTTATCACATATTATTGTACATTTCATACTCAATATAATTGTATATTTTGCACTCCATTTGTGACTTCTTACTGTACACTTTGCACTATATTTATCACTTATTACTGTACATTTTGCACTGTATTTATTACTTATTACTGTACATTTTGCACTGTATTTACCACTTATTATTGTACATTTTGCACTGTATTTATCACTTTTTACTGTACATTTTGCACTGTATTTATCACTTATTACTGAACATTTTGCACTGTATTTACCACTTATTACTGTACATTTTGCACTGTATTTATCACTTATTACTGTACATTTTGCACTGTATTTACCACTTATTACTGTACATTTTGCACTGTATTTACCACTTATTACTGTACATTTTGCACTGTATTTATCACTTATTACTGTACATTTTGCACTGTATTTACCACTTATTACTGTACATTTTGCACTGTATTTACCATTTATTACTGTACATTTTGCACTGTATTTATCACTTATTATTGTACATTTTGCACCATATTTACTATGTTTATGCTCCCCGAAAAATTTCGGAGAAGCGAATAGTCGCTGTCTTGTCCGTATGTCTGTCTGACCATCTCTCTTTCTGTCCGTCCATCTGAGCTCATATCTCCTATACCTTTGACCAGAATTTGATCATACTTTAGCACAATATTATTTAGGTTAAGGGCTTTAGGACAATGGTCACTCAAGATCATTTCTGAAAGGTCAGGGTCACTTAGTAACTATGACTTAAAAGACCATGAAGTAATTATATCTCCTACACATTTAAATTATCATAATTTGATATTTCACAAAAATGTTATATAGGTAAAGGGCTTTTGGACAAAGGTCATTTCTGAAATTATCCGCAGTGGGAGGAATAGAGAAGCGGCATAAAGATCTGGTTTTAATCAGATTGGGTCACTTATTTATTATGACTTAAAATACCAATTCTTATATCTCCTACACCTTTCATGAGAATTTGATCATACTTCAAAAAATGTTATTTAGGCTAAGGGCTTTTGGACAAATGTCACTCAAGGTCATTTCTAAAAAATCAATGTCATGATTAAAAGTTTAATTTCATAATTACTTAAGGTCAAGCTTACTCATTTTAGTTTAAGATAATGTGATCACTTGTTGTTCTACAATTGACTGAATTGGATATCCATATGATACATTGAGATTTAAAATCGTCATGAATTGATACAATGATTCCCTATATAGTGAGTCATTCATTTCCTTCATTATTGCTGTGCTTTTTTGGATCACCCATCAGTTTCATTGATTTTTTGTATATTAATTGTCATCAATTTCCTGCATTATAAGTGTAATTGCCGTTCGGGGAGCATCCATCAGTTTTACTGATACTCTTGTGTATTGTACATTGTGCACTGTTTTGAGGGAAACCTGCAGATATTTTCATCCCAAACATATCATAAAAACCGTCTCTTTTCTTTACGACAGTCTAATAAATTGACGATGAATGTGACGATTGTCATATCACGTGATTGGCTCGATGAGTTAACTTAGTGTCATTTTAGTTTTGGTTTCTATTAATTTTGGCATTGCATCTTCTGTTATATATGCAGATTGTATCGATAATATCATATACATTCTAGACAATGGAGTTTACTTTGTTATCTTATACCCGAATTAGACTACGAATTCATGTATTAAATTATAATCTGTTTTCCATTTCTCCCTTTACAGTACCAAGTTTTAGGTTTTACTGAGAGATTGCTGGTGGACTGATAGTCCCCGAGGGCATCATAAGCCTAGTTATCAGTGCTTTTGTACTGACATAAAATTATACTTCAAATTTTCAGTCATCAAATTAAGTAAATCATTCTTAAACTAAGGAGTATCTCCCTCATGCAAAGCTCTCTCCTTAGATAGATTCTTTGGTTCACTTTTCGGTAATTTTGGTTTCAACACTGCTCTTCAAATATTTGTATATTATGAGAATTCCAATCATTTGGCCACGAGCATCACTGAAGAGACATAAGTTGTCGAAATGCGCATATGGTGCACGACATTATAAGATATATATGTTCTGTATTTATTTATACTCCATTCTATGAGGTCCGTCGCCAAAATTTCGCACCCCATCGTAAGAATTCTAGCTAAGAATGACTTCAATGTGCACTTGATTGTCGAGACATTCTTACGATCCATATACTTTTTCAGTTGATTAAATTTCGATATTTTTCTGAAGTAATGGAACTTTCTTTGCCAAATGTTTTCCAATAATTCACATATTTTGATCTTTGATTTTTAATTTTGATCATGTGTTATAGAATTATGGGACTTATTGGCCAAATTTTGTCAAGTTTTTACATATAGCATTGTAAGTGCAGAACATCTTAACCAATGTTCTCGAAACTTGGTAGTAAAGAGAAGAAAGGCCAAGCTATATGACACAAATCATCAAGGACATGCACATAAACATGACTACGATAAAATAAACACAGAAAACGACATTTCAAAAATATTTGAGGTATTAATTGCCTCCTTCTGGAGATAAATGGGGACATTTAGGCCTAGAAACCAACAAATCTTCCTACTTCATGGGATACACTATACATGATATCTAGTTAAAATCCCAAATTTATTCTTATCTACAGAGAGGCGTATCGTGTGCTTGTGGTGCAGCTGATTGTTGTTATCGTCAGACCATTTGTTTCATGTTGGTCGTCACTTATTATTAAACGTGACTGTCTTTTACCGGTAACACTTAATTATACGAAGTAGTAATATTCTCCTTTACTTCATACCCGGTTTAACTGTAGAATTATATACGGCAGACATTGCTAGCCAGCAGGAGATATTCATTCATTCTAGGCTTCTGATCTTATTATCATTTGATGATTCCTGTTTTTACGAACTACTTTTCGCTTAAGTAAGCCTTGAAAGACTTAGTAATATTGCTTGTCTAGCATTGATGCTGTATAATTCAAATTGTTGTCTTTTGTGGATGGTTGTGTAGTTACTTTAAATGTTAAGTTTTCGAGCGAGTTACGAATATGGTACTTTGGCCAGTTTATTGTATATTACTTCTTGTATAGTTTATGGTTTGGCCGCTGTATTCCACACGACAAAATGACATCATATACATTATTATGGTTTGGCAGCTGTATTCCACACGGCATAATGGCATCTTAAACATTACTATGGTTTGGCCGGTGTATTCCATACGGCATAATGACATCCTATACATTATTATTGTTTGACCGGTGTATTCCATACGGCATAATGACATCTATTATGGTTTGGCCGATTTATTTTACAAAGCATAAATATGTCTTGCGTATTTTTATGGTTCGGCCAGTTTATTGTGTAAGACATAATTTTTTTTTGTGTGTGTCTTATTATGGTTTGTCAGGTTTATGCTTTAACTACATATTGTAAACGTTGGTGTAAAAAAGAACAGGTAACGGTTCATGCTCTTAATGATTGGAAATACGAGATTTTAAGAATTGTCGATATCCGTATTAAGAACTTTACGGAAAATCCGCATTTATTTCAACAGCTTAATACATTGACGGCAAATTCTATTAAAAAGAAGATAGCTGACTTACATGCTAAATATGCCTTTGTTCCTGCTGATAAAGCAGGTAATAGCATAATAGTTGTTTGAAAACTATATTATATTGAAGTACTTAAAAACGAATTAAACTCCACTCATACATATGTGGAAAGCCCTACCTCAAAAGACAGCACCTTGCACGATTACCTCATGACCATGTCCGACTTCAAAATTAAAACTGATAAATCTGATCTACCAACCATATATTGGCTCCCAAAACTACATAAAAGTCCATATAAATCACGTTTCATATCTAATTCTAGCCACTGCTCTACTACGGTACTATCGAAGCATATTACGTCTGCTCTAACTGCTATAAAAGATCATATTATCAAATATTGTGATGTCGCATTTCATAATAGTAACATCAATTACTTTTGGTCGATTAAAAATTCTCATGAAGTTATAGACAAACTTCTTTCGCTAAATTTCAAAGCGACTCAAATTTCTACATTTGATTTTTCTACACTTTATACATCTCTGCCTCATGATTTGATTAAAAGCAAGTTGCTGTCTCTTATACAATGGTGTTTTCACAGAGAATGTAAAACGTACATATGTACTTCCAATAACTCCGGATTCTTTTCCAACAAACAATATACTTCATATAAATACTGGACTTGCAAGGAATTATGTAAAGCACTAGATTATCTCATGAATAATATTTTTGTGCAATTTGATGGCAAGATATATCAACAAATAGTTGGGATTCCTATGGGTACTAACTGCGCGCCTCTGATAGCAGATTTATTTCTTTATTGTTATGAGAGGGATTTTATGGTTTCTCTTCAAAAATCAAAACGTCTTGACCTCATTGACAAATTCAATAATACTTGTAGATATCTGGATGATATTTTGGTTATCGACAACCCTGAACTCGAACAATTTATATCAGAAATATATCCACCAGAGCTCACATTGAATAAAGCTAATACTTGAGATAAATCTACACCTTTCTTAGATTTAAACATCAAAATTATCAACCACCTAATATATACTAATATTTATGATAAACGTGAGGATTTTGGATTTCCTATTGTAAATTTCCCTTACTTGGATGGCGATGTTCCTCGACTCCCATCATATGGTATCTATATATCTCAATTAGTTCGATTTGTCAGAGGCTGCACCGATGTTTTGGACTTTCATAAACGAAATTTACAAATTACTACTAAACTTTTAACTCAGGGTTACAGATATCACAAGTTAAGAAAAACATTCGGCAAATTCTTCAGATCTTATTCAGAACTTCTATCTAAATTTGGAAATATTTCTTTTCAACAGTATGTATCCAATGGAATTTCCCATCCTTATTTTTACGGTGATCTCGTATATAAACTAAGGAAAGTAAAAGGCTCCGATAACGTTATTTTATCATGTAATAAAATAATCAAACGTCTTATAAATAGACAATATGATATTGAGATCATCAAAAAGACTATAGGTCTTGTATTTGGCCCCTCTACAGCCTTATGCAGACTTTTACTTGAACGTTGCACGCTGACTAACAGGGTGGTGGGGACTATATGACGGGCCTTGTCCAAACCTCTTTCAGAGGAGACATGGTCCTGAACCTCGTCCCCTCTGACTGTTAGTCGGGACTCCTACAGATCTAGGGTCTTAGCTCGCTTTCAGACTGGCAGAGCACGGTTTATCATGTTGATGTCGCATATATTTTTATACCATTATGTATTTTACAATACCTTAGGTGTTTATATTTTTATGACCTCTCAATATGCGATACCTGTTGACCCTTGTTCTTTACTTGGAGGATTATTTATAAATTTTTAAATGTACGTCCTTTGATTGTTCTGCTGTTACGGTGAGTGGGAAGGTGGGCCCGTAAACCGGTTAACCACACCATTTGTTTGGCTTTTGTCAAATTAAATGACCGTCCTAAGTCGGTATCGTAATTGCACTACAATCAAATATTTTTGTAATGTGATATATGTTCTAGTATATTATTTATATTCAGGTATTGTATAGCTCTATGGTGACTTCTGCCACATAACTGAGCCAGTAATTCCTCTTTTTTCTTCTACAAGATAAAATTGATATTTTACGTATCACTATTATAGTTTCCCCAATTAATTCTATAAGGCATAATGATATCTTAAGTAATATTATTGTTTGACCGGTATATTTGATAAAAGTGTGATCTATGCACCTAAGTGAACAATATGTTACAGGTAGCTTGCAGTATCATGGCGTCCTCCCAGGATGTATTACAAGGTCTCGCCAAGGCAGCAGGTCTGTATTTCTTATATTAATTAAGAGACATTAGAAGAATGCAATTACCACCTGTGATGACGGATCTTGGCAATTAATTATCAGTTTTACCCACCGAAAATATACCAGTTTTTAATTACCATTTTGTATTTTCGATTATCGTATCTAAGCACTGGATGATATGATGGACAAAATAAGTATTGATTAAATGGACAGTATATTATTTTATAAGTTGGTATACTCCTCAGTACATCTCTCTAGGCATAAGGTACAAACGAGTACTTCATTCAAATTCAATGAACGTATATATTTGTATCTATCCATCTTTTCGTACACGATTAAAGTTGTCACAAATTTATGTAGCAATAAACCATTTGGCTCGCATGCAACGCAAAAGCACACCTTGTGCTGTATTTTCTAGTACAGTTGGGATAGCAGCTAACACGTGTCCTTCTGGCAATCTAATTTTAATTGAATTATCTTAATTGGTAAAAATTTAATCTTACAAATATAATGGTACAAATATAAACATAAGCACAAGATATTGCTTTCCTTTATCAATATAAGCATCAGGCATAGGCATGTACAATAAAATGATCATAAATATAGAATTCAGGCATTGTTTTCAAGGCATGTACAACAAAATAATCAAACTTAAAGGATTGGGATATTGTTTTTTTTTTGTATGTACTATAAAATGATCATAAATATAAGCACCAGGCATTGTTTTCTAGGCATGTACTATAAAATAATCATAAGTATAAGATGACGGCAGTGTTTTCTAGGTTTGCATTAATTATAAACATAGAATTCAAGGCAATTCTTTCTTGGTATGTACTATAAAATTATCATACATTTAGGATTCAGGCAATGCATTCTAGGTTTGTACTATAAAACAATCATAAAGTATAAACCACAAGCATTGCTTTTTAGGTATGTACTACGATCCTGCGAGAAAACTGAAGTGTTTTGATATAGATTCTGAATTTGTCGAGTGTGCCGATCCCACAGGGTGTGGACTTGGGTTTGACAGTATGGCATGGGATTATCAAGTAAGTACATATCATTATACCTCGAATGAAAGGTTTGGTGTAATGTACAATCATCACGTCCGTCCATGTGTCTATCAGACCTGATTCTGTCTACAAAATATGTATGCTTTATTCAACTGGTTGTATCTGTTATGTAATTATACCCCCGCACATAAGTTTGGGGGCATATAGGAATCACCCTGTCTGTCCGTCTGTCTGTCTGTCTGTCCGTCTGTCCATCAACCTTTGGCCGGGGCATAACTTTTCTATTCTTTATCATATGATGATCATACTTGGTACATTTGTTCCTTTGGAGATGCCGGTGTGTCATGACCCTGAACCAAGGTCGTGGGTCAAAGGTCAAGGTCATATATACAGTTCTATGCCCTATTTTGAATTTTGCTGCCGCGGGGGGGGGGGGGGGGTATTTTTGTGTTTGGTTTTCATATTGAAAATCATTTTATTCAAATATTCGGACATACAATTAAACAGATTTTCATATTAACACATATTCTTAATATATGATCATTTATCACATACGTAGATTAGGTATGGGTATCCAGAATAAAAATCGCTTAGTAATTATTACGTCATTTTATGCTTTTCACTATCAAAAGATTTTTTACCCGTAAGTAAAGTGTAAGAATCTTTTACATTAAAATACACTGGATCGATTGTACATATACGTACTAAAAAGTGATGAGCAAGAAAGATAAAGATGAACATGAGAACAGACATTTTGTTACAATATAGAAGGGCCTCTACCCCCTTTTAAATCAGCCTGTAATCAAACATTTTAAGAGATATTTACAATGATGATGACGACGATAATAATGATGATTATGATTTAATGATTTAGGCCTGCACGGAGATACATTTACCCGGAGGAAGTAACAATATGTCCGACATGTTCCCAGTGTTGCCTTTTAATGGTCAAATAAGGAACGAATATTGCAAACGTAAATGGGATGTCAAGCCTCGAGACACCTGGAGTTTAGCACAGTATTGGGGAACAAGTAAGAAAATACACCATTTACCACTAAATATTAACATGTTTTAATCCAATACGATAAGACATGGTGAGGACTATAGTTTTCCACTGAATCAGTCCGTGTGTCTGCCTTGGGAAAATTTTGTAGACTTTGTTGTCATCTTTCAAGATCATGAAGACTTGCATGAAGTTACCGCGTACAAGTAAGGTTATAATGGTATACCTACTTCGGGCAGAGTAACTGGCGTTTGCAAAATAATATATATTCTAGACTTTGCTTTACTTTTCTCTTTTCCAACATATCTACGTGACACTTGTTGTGTAGCTTTAGTATAATAAGTTGATGTGTTTCACGTTGACTTTTATGGTTGACCTTCCTTTAGCAGAATTCTTCTTTGAAGAAGATTTCGGTACAAAGTCGGAAGCAAGCATTGTTCCAATAATAATCAACATGCTTGTTTTATCAAATAAAATCTCGTATTGTTCCATGGTACCGAAATAATTTGAATATCTAATTCAAGCTCTTACTGTTAAATTAGTTTAATAATCGCAAATGATTTCTTATTCTCGGAAAATATTTACGTTGCACTCTAGTACTTTCATTCTAATACATAAAGTTTCGTGTAGATTTTGATATGTAGAGTTCATTTTGCTTAATATAAATGATTGTTAAAATTTCTCTGCAATGTCTACCCTAATGATGATGAAGCGTCACGTGGCTTATATTGTAAAGTGCATTATTTCCTGTGGTTGAAAATTTAGCACCATCGTGCAAAGTCGTAAACACTTTGTAAAGAGCTCGCTAAACTCTAATGCACTAAGATCGTGCATATTGGTTTTTACTTCTATTCATTCTGCTTGTCACCAAATTCAGCTTTGGTTATATCTTTGAATTATGGGCGATAGAGTCTTTTATTTACCTTTTATATTCTTTCAGATATAGAAACAGCAAGTAACATTTTGTTCTCCAACGGCGTATTGGATCCTTGGAAAGGATATGGAGTAAGATGTATTAATCAAATAATATTGGCATATGTTGGTGCTATTGCTTGGCTTGGTATACTTTCATCAACAATTTTATTACGAAATGTCTTCGCAATTCTATTTATGCTTTATTTTCTTCTGCTTGAAACAAATACATGTGGTTCCAGTAAATATTCGTTTTAGTATCAATGCTTGAAAATATCAAATTGAAAAATAAAATGATAAGGATCTAAATCTAAAGTCTCTTCTATAAATGGGGTGGGGGGGGGGGGGTAGTTTCTCGTGAAAATATGGCTGAAACTTAAAAGTTTGCGAAATGTGCATTGCTGTCGTTATTCGCTTTTTAGGTAAATTTCCATCCATCTTCAAATTATTAGATTCGCTTTTGGTTAGCAAATAAACCAGTATGTTATGTAATTAGTATGGTAAGCCATACGTTATGTAATTTGCATAGCATCTAGTGTGTTATATTTTTATTAAAGCATCTTGAGTGTTGCGTAATTAGTAATTAGTGTGTTTGTAATTACAATGTATTATAGCACCTAGATAATAAGAAAAGCAGCATATCACCTAGTGAGTTGTATAACTAGCATAAGTTATCATTGCTCAGTGACCATGTAATGAGGTGTGTTTAGTTATCACGAGGTTTACCGTTTAACATAGACGATTTTGTATTTCTTGTTTCATGTATGTACTTTGACTATGCATTTATGTTATTTATTTTGTAATATTCTGTATAAATGTGCATAATATTCTTCGATATTGCACTGATGTATTTTAATTTTCTATTTATTAATATCTGTATACATATGTGTTTAACAACGCGCATATATGTTCTCTCTTTTATACTTGACCTTATTATTATATATCTGTTGATTATATTTATTGAAATCTATAAGCTGTACAGCTTTTGATCAATAAACTATACTATACTACCGGATCATTTGAACGTTGTCACTCATCAAACAGATTGATATAATTATGATGATGGTGATGATGATGATGATGATGATGATAATAATAATAATAATAATAATAATAATAATGATGATGATGATGATGATGATGATGATGATGATGATGATGATGAAAAATAATTAATTTAGATAATTTCAATACATTTCAGGTATCAAGAAGTCCTAATAGCAAAATCACAGTAATATTGATCGAAGGGGGTGCGCATCATCTGGATCTGAGGTAAGTATCTCAAGACGTTAATACCTATGCTCAAAGCGCGTAAAAACTATGTTATTTATTTAATAATGTAGTAAAAGCCAATTAGAATCCTCTCTCTCTCTCTCTCTCTCTCTCTCTCTCTCTCTCTCTCTCTAACTTTGATTAGATGTTTTGCTACGTCCTTAAAAGTTGTATGTACTTCAATATACCGGTATTACAGTCTGTCATTTAGTTGTAGTGATAATCAAATTATAATGTACAATGTACATATGAACGACATGTAGCAACATGACTTTTACGAGACGATACATAGGTGGATCTAGAAATTTTTGAAAAAAAGAGGGGGGGGGGGGTTGCAGTCCCTCACGACCAATGTTTTTCGCTATCGGTCTGGAAAGGGGGTTGCAGCCCTAAAAATTGTCGAAAATGACCTTTTTGGTAAAATATTCCGACCAAAACGGGGGTTGGGGGGTTGGGTAGGTTTAGGGGTTTGCAACCCCCTTCCCCCTCTAAATCCGCCAATGCGATATACGATTATACGGTTTTTACGTGGCAATATACGACTTTACCGTTTTTACGGGACGATATACGACTATGCGATTTTCACGGGACTATATACGATTTTTACGGGACGATATACGACTATACGGTTTTCACGGGACGATATGCGACTCTGCGATTTTTACGGCACGATTTACGACTCTGCGATTTTCACAGGACGATGTACGACTGTACGATAAATACAGCGTATATCTTACATCTTTATCACATGCGACTGGACATAACAGATTCTCGTTTATACATGAAGTCACATCTCCAATAGAGATTTCGTTGTATTTTACTATGTACTAATGCACGCACATAGCTAGTTGTAGGCTAAGGAAATTAATCATTTCGCACTCATTTCCACTACATCGCCGATTTGGTTGTCGCAATTAGTTTTTTTTTTTAATGAAAATTATTTTTTCAAGCATTTTCATGGAATTTTTCTTTTCTTTCTCAATGGATAATTAAAATACGTTTCCTTGTGACATTTTTGCTACAAAAGAAAAAGGACATTAGCGTGTTTATGGTTTATTTCAATGAAAGTGTCATTTTCAAACTCGTAATAGGAAAAGAAAAGGTGATCCCCCTTTTCGTTAATGTGGATATGTTTGCTTTCAGGGGAAGTAATCCGGCAGATCCCGACTCTGTTATACAGGCCAGGAAGGTAGAAGTTGACAACATAAGGACATGGCTTGATCAATATTGGAAACAGCATAGTATATGAAACTTAATGTCACGTGCTTCCTCAGTTAAAGTGTATGGTGAGATAGTTCTTTTAAACATTGGGCTTCACCCCAGCATCATTCCATCAATCATCATTGTAGATATAGACATGATACACTGACCGAAAGCCACCATGTCATCAACAGTAGCAATGCCTTAGCAGCATGAACCTGTTGTTACATCAAAGAAATATTTCATCTCATTATACAGATATTTTCTTATATTATATATATTATATACAATAAAGTTTTTTTTAACTGTGTATGTATTTGAATAAATGCCTATATTTTTCTATTAATGTTGCAGTTATATGTAATGTTGGTAGTTAACTATTATTACAGAATTTTTTAACTTGCTGCTGCTCGCTGATTCCAGCTTCTTCGAAAAAGCAAATATGGTCTAGTTGTAGCTAATATATAATATACAGTATTTATATATATATATGTTTAAAATGTTTTAGTGTGTCCTCCCTTTCAATGTCTTATTGGGAGAGGTAGTATAAACACATGGTGATAATTCTTCTCATTTCAACTCTACATTTGGTGAATTTCAATTTAAATATAAGATGTATTACAACATCAACTTCGAAAGTGGTTTCCGTGCCCCACAGTATTCCTTTTTTATAGAAAATTTGAGAATTTTAGTATCTAGTATACATTAGACAAAGTGATCTTCAACAAAGAGGTTCAGATTATCTATCTACAATACTATTCACTTTTTCTGCTTTGATGTAATATATAGTGCATAAGTACTTTGCCATTTGTGATGTCGATTGATTGATTGATTGATTGATTGATTGATTGATTGATTGATTGATTGATTGGTGTAAAGTGATACTTTCAATAAAATTTATTCAAATGTCATACAGTATATTGAAAGAACAAATATAAATAATTATATGGAGAGAAAAAAAGACGGTGTTTGACATATGCACAAGGTACAAGATATAGACAGGATATTATAATGTTATATAAATGCATATGGAGAGTGAGATTCCTTGCAATAATGAAAATACATCTCCACACTTGCAAATTTACAAATAGATAAATAAATAACTGAGAAAGATATATATATATATATGAAGATATTATGAAGAAGACAAGGTCACATGCGTGGACCTCTGTTTTACATGACAAACAAAGATATTACCCAAGGTTTATAAACTGTTTAGCAATTTAAAGATATTTTAAAAGTAATTCATTTACATGGCTACCTTGTACAATTTGCAGATTATGCGAAGATAATCTGTATTTAGCAATATACTTCTTGTATGACAGAGGAATTAGGTAATATTGTAAAGTGAAATTATCATTAAGGTGTTGATAAAGATGTCTTTTGGTGAATCTTGAAATCTCAACTAAAATTTTCTGTTGGTACCATCATGATTATTTCACTTTAAACTCGCGGCGATGGTGATATGGTACCGTGTCTATTACATACCTTTCTCTATCGTGATATGGTACCATGTCTATAAAATACCATTCTCTATCGTGACATGGTACCGTGTCTATAAAATAGCATTCTCTATCGTGACATGGTACCGTGTCTATAAAATACCATTCTCTATCGTGACATGGT
This sequence comes from Pteria penguin, assembly GCA_035048485.1. NCBI lineage: Eukaryota > Metazoa > Mollusca > Bivalvia > Pterioida > Pteriidae > Pteria > Pteria penguin. The sequence goes on along the minus strand of CM068586.1, from coordinate 13,330,990 downwards.
ACCGTGTCTGTAACATACCATTCTCTATCGTGATATGGTACCGTGTCTATAACATACCATTCTCTATCGTGATATGGTACCGCGTCTATAACATACCATTCTCTATCGTGATGGTATCGTGTCTATTACATACCAATGTCTACGTGACACTGTATCGTGTTTATTACATACCAATGTCTGTCGTGACATGGTACCGTGTCTATTTCATACCAATGTCTGTCGTGACATGGTACCGTGTCTATTTCATACCAATGTCTACCTTGACACTGTACCGTGTCTATTACATACCATTGTCTTTCATGACACTGTACCGTGTCTATTTCATACCAATGTCTGTCGTGACACTGTATCGTGTTTATTACATACCAATGTCTGTCGTGACATGGTACCGTGTCTATTTCATACCAATGTCTGTCGTGACACTGTATCGTGTCTATTACATACCAATGTCTACTGTGACACTGTATTGTGTCTATTACATACCAGTGTCTACCGTGACACTGTATCGTGTCTATTACATACCAATGTCTACCGTGACCCTATATCGTGTCTATTACATAACCAATGTCTGTCGTGACACTGTACCGTGTCTATTACATACCAATGTCTGTTGTGACATGGTACCGTGTCTATTACATACCATTCTCTATTGTGATATGGTACCGTGTCTATTACATACCAATGTCTGTCGTGACATGGTACCGTGTCTATTTCATACCAATGTCTGTCGTGACATGGTACCGTGTCTATTACATACCAATGTCTGTCATGACACCGTACCGTGTCTCTTTCATACCAATGTCTGTCGTCGCACTGTATCGTGTCTATTTCATACCAATGTCTACCTTGACACTGTACCGTGTCTATTACATACCATTGTCTACCGTGACACTGTATCGTGTCTATTACATACCAATGTCTACCGTGACCCTGAATCGTGTCTATTACATACCAATGTCTGTCGTAACACTGTATCGTGTCTATTACATACCAATGTCTACCGTGACCCTGTATCGTGTCTATTACATACCAATGTCTGTCGTGACACTGTACCGTGTCTATTACATACCAATGTCTATCGTGATATGGTACCGTGTCTATTACATATCAATGTCTGTCGTGACATGGTACCGTGTCTATTTCATACCAATGTCTACCGTGACACTGTACCGTGTCTATTACATACCAATGTCTGTCATGACACCGTACCGTGTCTATTTCATACCAATGTCTGTCGTCGCACTGGTCTATTTCATACCAATGTCTACCGTGACACTGTACCGTGTCTATTACATACCATTGTCTACCGTGACACTGTATCGTGTCTATTACATACCAGTGTCTACCGTGACATTGTATCGTGTTTATTACATACCAATGTCTGTCGTGAGACTGTACCGTGTTTATTACATACCAATGTCTCTCGTGACACTGTATCGTGTCTATTTCATACCAATGTCTGTCGTGACACTGTATCGTGTCTATTACATACCAATGTCTACTGTGACACTGTATTGTGTCTATCACATACCAGTGTCTACCGTGACATTGTATCGTGTCTATTACATACCAATGTCTACCGTGACACTGTATCGTGTCTATTACATACCAATGTCTGTCGTGACACTGTACCGTGTCTATTACATACCAATGTCTGTTGTGACATGGTAGCGTGTCTATTACATACCAATGTCTGTCGTGACACTGTACCGTGTCTATTTCATACCAATGTCTGTCGTGACATGGTACCGTGTCTATTACATACCAATGTCTGTCATGACACTGTACCGTGTCTATTTCATACCAATGTCTGTTGTCGCACTGTATCGTGTCTATTATATACCATTGTCTACCGTGACACTGTATCGTGTCTATTACATACCATTGTCTACCGTGACACTGTATCGTGTCTATTACATACCAATGTCTACCGTGACCCTGTATCGTGTCTATTACATACCAATGTCTGTCGTAACACTGTATTGTGTCTATTACATACCAATGTCTACCGTGACCCTGTATCGTGTCTCTTTCATACCAATGTCTGTCGTGACACTGTACCGTGTCTATTACATACCAATGTCTATCGTGATATGGTACCGTGTCTATTACATACCAATGTCTGTCGTGACATGGTACCGTGTCTATTTCATACCAATGTCTGTCATGACACCGTACCGTGTCTATTTCATACCAATGTCTGTCGTCGCACTGTATCGTGTCTATTTCATACCAATGTCTACCTTGACACTGTACCGTGTCTATTACATACCATTGTCTACCGTGACACTGTATCGTGTCTATTACATACCAGTGTCTACCGTGACATTGTATCGTGTTTATTACATACCAATGTCTGTCGTGGGACTGTACCGTGTTTATTACATACCAATGTCTGTCGTGACATGGTATCGTGTCTATTACATAACCAATGTCTGTCGTGACACTGTATCGTGTCTATTACAGACCAAAGTCTGTCGTGACACTGTATCGTGTCTATTACATACCAGTGTCTACCGTGACATTGTATCGTGTTTATTACATACCAATGTCTGTCGTGACACTGTACCGTGTTTATTACATACCAATGTCTGTCGTGACATGGTACCGTGTCTATTACATACCAATGTCTACCGTGACACTGTATCGTGTTTATTACATACCAATGTCTGTCGTGACACTGTACCGTGTTTATTACATACCAATGTCTGTCGTGACACTGTACCTTGTCTATTACAAGCCAATGTCTGTTGTGATATGGTATGGTGTTTCTTACATAGAATGTCTATCGTGACTTTGTACCGTGTCTATTACATACCAATGTCTACATACCGTGTCATGTGACTGTGGCTTTTACATGCCAATATGTACCATGACATGGCATCGTGTCTATTACATACTAATGTGCACCGTATCATGTTATCGTGGCTTTTACATGCCAATATGTACCGTGACATGGTATCGTGTCTATTACATACTAATGTGTACCGTGACATGTTACCGTGGCTTTTACATGCCAATATGTACCGTGACATTGTATCGTGTCTATTACATACTAATGTGCACCGTGTCATGTTATCGTGGCTTTTACATGCCAATATGTACCGTGACATGGTATCGTGTCTACTACATACTAATGTGTACCGTGACATGTTACCGTGGCTTTTACATACCAATATGTACCGTGACATGGTATCGTGTCTATTACATACTAATGTGTACCGTGACATGTTACCGTGGCTTTTACATGCCAATATCCACCATGACATGGTACCGTGACTTTCACGTACTGTGAGATGGTTTCATGACGTTTGTTTTCCTTTTTTTCACCAGGCCAGTGTAAGATAGGCTTGTCCAGTAAGAGTCATCAGTGTGGGATTTTTTTCTGTCTTATACTATGTATTACTACGCCGTGAACGGCACTACTTGTAAAACGTATATATATATATATATATATATATATATATATATATATATATATATATATATATATATATATATATATATTGTCCGCAATTTTTTTGCGATATTGTGCGAGATGATTCAATGTATTGCAGATATTAACGTTTAATTGATTAATAAATAACTTCTTTTCATTGAAAACGTTGTTATAGTTTACTTGCTAACTAGCACTATATGCTGGTTGCAGAAAGATAGCCCAACAATGAGTAGACCTTTTGTTCGATTAAAAAATAACGTAATGTAAGGTGTAAGGGGCAATATTGGACAGCTGAGGTTTTGCCGCGGATTGATTTGCGTCATATAACTGAAACTTCACAATCCTAGCATTAACTTCGTCGTGAAAATTCCACAAAAAGCGGTTATCCGATAGCAGAGTTCTTGCATCATTTTTGTTTTGCGTCATGACATGATTATTTCATTTGTATAGTGAAAATATATCTACCTGATGCATTACACAGAAATTTGGACCAGTGCAACGGACTCATCCGAAGCCGGTGGGTATGTTTTACGTAGCGGCGTGTACGGCGACACGAAATCTCGGGGGGGGGGGGGGGTGTCTGTTATCGACCGACCGCCTTAAAAATTTGAACCCGGAACCTGCCCGCCACTAGACCTGTACCAAAAGAATTGTTTATCATGTTGATGTCGCATATATTTTTATACCATTATGTATTTTACAATACCTTAGGTGTTTATATTTTTATGACCTCTCAATATGCGATACCTGTTGACCCTTGTTCTTTACTTGGAGGATTATTTATAAATTTTTAAATGTACGTCCTTTGATTGTTCTGCTGTTACGGTGAGTGGGAAGGTGGGCCCGTAAACCGGTTAACCACACCATTTGTTTGGCTTTTGTCAAATTAAATGACCGTCCTAAGTCGGTATCGTAATTGCACTACAATCAAATATTTTTGTAATGTGATATATGTTCTAGTATATTATTTATATTCAGGTATTGTATAGCTCTATGGTGACTTCTGCCACATAACTGAGCCAGTAATTCCTCTTTTTTCTTCTACAAGATAAAATTGATATTTTACGTATCACTATTATAGTTTCCCCAATTAATTCTATAAGGCATAATGATATCTTAAGTAATATTATTGTTTGACCGGTATATTTGATAAAAGTGTGATCTATGCACCTAAGTGAACAATATGTTACAGGTAGCTTGCAGTATCATGGCGTCCTCCCAGGATGTATTACAAGGTCTCGCCAAGGCAGCAGGTCTGTATTTCTTATATTAATTAAGAGACATTAGAAGAATGCAATTACCACCTGTGATGACGGATCTTGGCAATTAATTATCAGTTTTACCCACCGAAAATATACCAGTTTTTAATTACCATTTTGTATTTTCGATTATCGTATCTAAGCACTGGATGATATGATGGACAAAATAAGTATTGATTAAATGGACAGTATATTATTTTATAAGTTGGTATACTCCTCAGTACATCTCTCTAGGCATAAGGTACAAACGAGTACTTCATTCAAATTCAATGAACGTATATATTTGTATCTATCCATCTTTTCGTACACGATTAAAGTTGTCACAAATTTATGTAGCAATAAACCATTTGGCTCGCATGCAACGCAAAAGCACACCTTGTGCTGTATTTTCTAGTACAGTTGGGATAGCAGCTAACACGTGTCCTTCTGGCAATCTAATTTTAATTGAATTATCTTAATTGGTAAAAATTTAATCTTACAAATATAATGGTACAAATATAAACATAAGCACAAGATATTGCTTTCCTTTATCAATATAAGCATCAGGCATAGGCATGTACAATAAAATGATCATAAATATAGAATTCAGGCATTGTTTTCAAGGCATGTACAACAAAATAATCAAACTTAAAGGATTGGGATATTGTTTTTTTTTTGTATGTACTATAAAATGATCATAAATATAAGCACCAGGCATTGTTTTCTAGGCATGTACTATAAAATAATCATAAGTATAAGATGACGGCAGTGTTTTCTAGGTTTGCATTAATTATAAACATAGAATTCAAGGCAATTCTTTCTTGGTATGTACTATAAAATTATCATACATTTAGGATTCAGGCAATGCATTCTAGGTTTGTACTATAAAACAATCATAAAGTATAAACCACAAGCATTGCTTTTTAGGTATGTACTACGATCCTGCGAGAAAACTGAAGTGTTTTGATATAGATTCTGAATTTGTCGAGTGTGCCGATCCCACAGGGTGTGGACTTGGGTTTGACAGTATGGCATGGGATTATCAAGTAAGTACATATCATTATACCTCGAATGAAAGGTTTGGTGTAATGTACAATCATCACGTCCGTCCATGTGTCTATCAGACCTGATTCTGTCTACAAAATATGTATGCTTTATTCAACTGGTTGTATCTGTTATGTAATTATACCCCCGCACATAAGTTTGGGGGCATATAGGAATCACCCTGTCTGTCCGTCTGTCTGTCTGTCTGTCCGTCTGTCCATCAACCTTTGGCCGGGGCATAACTTTTCTATTCTTTATCATATGATGATCATACTTGGTACATTTGTTCCTTTGGAGATGCCGGTGTGTCATGACCCTGAACCAAGGTCGTGGGTCAAAGGTCAAGGTCATATATACAGTTCTATGCCCTATTTTGAATTTTGCTGCCGCGGGGGGGGGGGGGGTATTTTTGTGTTTGGTTTTCATATTGAAAATCATTTTATTCAAATATTCGGACATACAATTAAACAGATTTTCATATTAACACATATTCTTAATATATGATCATTTATCACATACGTAGATTAGGTATGGGTATCCAGAATAAAAATCGCTTAGTAATTATTACGTCATTTTATGCTTTTCACTATCAAAAGATTTTTTACCCGTAAGTAAAGTGTAAGAATCTTTTACATTAAAATACACTGGATCGATTGTACATATACGTACTAAAAAGTGATGAGCAAGAAAGATAAAGATGAACATGAGAACAGACATTTTGTTACAATATAGAAGGGCCTCTACCCCCTTTTAAATCAGCCTGTAATCAAACATTTTAAGAGATATTTACAATGATGATGACGACGATAATAATGATGATTATGATTTAATGATTTAGGCCTGCACGGAGATACATTTACCCGGAGGAAGTAACAATATGTCCGACATGTTCCCAGTGTTGCCTTTTAATGGTCAAATAAGGAACGAATATTGCAAACGTAAATGGGATGTCAAGCCTCGAGACACCTGGAGTTTAGCACAGTATTGGGGAACAAGTAAGAAAATACACCATTTACCACTAAATATTAACATGTTTTAATCCAATACGATAAGACATGGTGAGGACTATAGTTTTCCACTGAATCAGTCCGTGTGTCTGCCTTGGGAAAATTTTGTAGACTTTGTTGTCATCTTTCAAGATCATGAAGACTTGCATGAAGTTACCGCGTACAAGTAAGGTTATAATGGTATACCTACTTCGGGCAGAGTAACTGGCGTTTGCAAAATAATATATATTCTAGACTTTGCTTTACTTTTCTCTTTTCCAACATATCTACGTGACACTTGTTGTGTAGCTTTAGTATAATAAGTTGATGTGTTTCACGTTGACTTTTATGGTTGACCTTCCTTTAGCAGAATTCTTCTTTGAAGAAGATTTCGGTACAAAGTCGGAAGCAAGCATTGTTCCAATAATAATCAACATGCTTGTTTTATCAAATAAAATCTCGTATTGTTCCATGGTACCGAAATAATTTGAATATCTAATTCAAGCTCTTACTGTTAAATTAGTTTAATAATCGCAAATGATTTCTTATTCTCGGAAAATATTTACGTTGCACTCTAGTACTTTCATTCTAATACATAAAGTTTCGTGTAGATTTTGATATGTAGAGTTCATTTTGCTTAATATAAATGATTGTTAAAATTTCTCTGCAATGTCTACCCTAATGATGATGAAGCGTCACGTGGCTTATATTGTAAAGTGCATTATTTCCTGTGGTTGAAAATTTAGCACCATCGTGCAAAGTCGTAAACACTTTGTAAAGAGCTCGCTAAACTCTAATGCACTAAGATCGTGCATATTGGTTTTTACTTCTATTCATTCTGCTTGTCACCAAATTCAGCTTTGGTTATATCTTTGAATTATGGGCGATAGAGTCTTTTATTTACCTTTTATATTCTTTCAGATATAGAAACAGCAAGTAACATTTTGTTCTCCAACGGCGTATTGGATCCTTGGAAAGGATATGGAGTAAGATGTATTAATCAAATAATATTGGCATATGTTGGTGCTATTGCTTGGCTTGGTATACTTTCATCAACAATTTTATTACGAAATGTCTTCGCAATTCTATTTATGCTTTATTTTCTTCTGCTTGAAACAAATACATGTGGTTCCAGTAAATATTCGTTTTAGTATCAATGCTTGAAAATATCAAATTGAAAAATAAAATGATAAGGATCTAAATCTAAAGTCTCTTCTATAAATGGGGTGGGGGGGGGGGGGTAGTTTCTCGTGAAAATATGGCTGAAACTTAAAAGTTTGCGAAATGTGCATTGCTGTCGTTATTCGCTTTTTAGGTAAATTTCCATCCATCTTCAAATTATTAGATTCGCTTTTGGTTAGCAAATAAACCAGTATGTTATGTAATTAGTATGGTAAGCCATACGTTATGTAATTTGCATAGCATCTAGTGTGTTATATTTTTATTAAAGCATCTTGAGTGTTGCGTAATTAGTAATTAGTGTGTTTGTAATTACAATGTATTATAGCACCTAGATAATAAGAAAAGCAGCATATCACCTAGTGAGTTGTATAACTAGCATAAGTTATCATTGCTCAGTGACCATGTAATGAGGTGTGTTTAGTTATCACGAGGTTTACCGTTTAACATAGACGATTTTGTATTTCTTGTTTCATGTATGTACTTTGACTATGCATTTATGTTATTTATTTTGTAATATTCTGTATAAATGTGCATAATATTCTTCGATATTGCACTGATGTATTTTAATTTTCTATTTATTAATATCTGTATACATATGTGTTTAACAACGCGCATATATGTTCTCTCTTTTATACTTGACCTTATTATTATATATCTGTTGATTATATTTATTGAAATCTATAAGCTGTACAGCTTTTGATCAATAAACTATACTATACTACCGGATCATTTGAACGTTGTCACTCATCAAACAGATTGATATAATTATGATGATGGTGATGATGATGATGATGATGATGATAATAATAATAATAATAATAATAATAATAATAATGATGATGATGATGATGATGATGATGATGATGATGATGATGATGAAAAATAATTAATTTAGATAATTTCAATACATTTCAGGTATCAAGAAGTCCTAATAGCAAAATCACAGTAATATTGATCGAAGGGGGTGCGCATCATCTGGATCTGAGGTAAGTATCTCAAGACGTTAATACCTATGCTCAAAGCGCGTAAAAACTATGTTATTTATTTAATAATGTAGTAAAAGCCAATTAGAATCCTCTCTCTCTCTCTCTCTCTCTCTCTCTCTCTCTCTCTAACTTTGATTAGATGTTTTGCTACGTCCTTAAAAGTTGTATGTACTTCAATATACCGGTATTACAGTCTGTCATTTAGTTGTAGTGATAATCAAATTATAATGTACAATGTACATATGAACGACATGTAGCAACATGACTTTTACGAGACGATACATAGGTGGATCTAGAAATTTTTGAAAAAAAGAGGGGGGGGGGGGTTGCAGTCCCTCACGACCAATGTTTTTCGCTATCGGTCTGGAAAGGGGGTTGCAGCCCTAAAAATTGTCGAAAATGACCTTTTTGGTAAAATATTCCGACCAAAACGGGGGTTGGGGGGTTGGGTAGGTTTAGGGGTTTGCAACCCCCTTCCCCCTCTAAATCCGCCAATGCGATATACGATTATACGGTTTTTACGTGGCAATATACGACTTTACCGTTTTTACGGGACGATATACGACTATGCGATTTTCACGGGACTATATACGATTTTTACGGGACGATATACGACTATACGGTTTTCACGGGACGATATGCGACTCTGCGATTTTTACGGCACGATTTACGACTCTGCGATTTTCACAGGACGATGTACGACTGTACGATAAATACAGCGTATATCTTACATCTTTATCACATGCGACTGGACATAACAGATTCTCGTTTATACATGAAGTCACATCTCCAATAGAGATTTCGTTGTATTTTACTATGTACTAATGCACGCACATAGCTAGTTGTAGGCTAAGGAAATTAATCATTTCGCACTCATTTCCACTACATCGCCGATTTGGTTGTCGCAATTAGTTTTTTTTTTTAATGAAAATTATTTTTTCAAGCATTTTCATGGAATTTTTCTTTTCTTTCTCAATGGATAATTAAAATACGTTTCCTTGTGACATTTTTGCTACAAAAGAAAAAGGACATTAGCGTGTTTATGGTTTATTTCAATGAAAGTGTCATTTTCAAACTCGTAATAGGAAAAGAAAAGGTGATCCCCCTTTTCGTTAATGTGGATATGTTTGCTTTCAGGGGAAGTAATCCGGCAGATCCCGACTCTGTTATACAGGCCAGGAAGGTAGAAGTTGACAACATAAGGACATGGCTTGATCAATATTGGAAACAGCATAGTATATGAAACTTAATGTCACGTGCTTCCTCAGTTAAAGTGTATGGTGAGATAGTTCTTTTAAACATTGGGCTTCACCCCAGCATCATTCCATCAATCATCATTGTAGATATAGACATGATACACTGACCGAAAGCCACCATGTCATCAACAGTAGCAATGCCTTAGCAGCATGAACCTGTTGTTACATCAAAGAAATATTTCATCTCATTATACAGATATTTTCTTATATTATATATATTATATACAATAAAGTTTTTTTTAACTGTGTATGTATTTGAATAAATGCCTATATTTTTCTATTAATGTTGCAGTTATATGTAATGTTGGTAGTTAACTATTATTACAGAATTTTTTAACTTGCTGCTGCTCGCTGATTCCAGCTTCTTCGAAAAAGCAAATATGGTCTAGTTGTAGCTAATATATAATATACAGTATTTATATATATATATGTTTAAAATGTTTTAGTGTGTCCCTCCCTTTCAATGTCTTATTGGGAGAGGTAGTATAAACACATGGTGATAATTCTTCTCATTTCAACTCTACATTTGGTGAATTTCAATTTAAATATAAGATGTATTACAACATCAACTTCGAAAGTGGTTTCCGTGCCCCACAGTATTCCTTTTTTATAGAAAATTTGAGAATTTTAGTATCTAGTATACATTAGACAAAGTGATCTTCAACAAAGAGGTTCAGATTATCTATCTACAATACTATTCACTTTTTCTGCTTTGATGTAATATATAGTGCATAAGTACTTTGCCATTTGTGATGTCGATTGATTGATTGATTGATTGATTGATTGATTGATTGATTGATTGATTGATTGGTGTAAAGTGATACTTTCAATAAAATTTATTCAAATGTCATACAGTATATTGAAAGAACAAATATAAATAATTATATGGAGAGAAAAAAAGACGGTGTTTTGACATATGCACAAGGTACAAGATATAGACAGGATATTATAATGTTATATAAATGCATATGGAGAGTGAGATTCCTTGCAATAATGAAAATACATCTCCACACTTGCAAATTTACAAATAGATAAATAAATAACTGAGAAAGATATATATATATATATGAAGATATTATGAAGAAGACAAGGTCACATGCGTGGACCTCTGTTTTACATGACAAACAAAGATATTACCCAAGGTTTATAAACTGTTTAGCAATTTAAAGATATTTTAAAAGTAATTCATTTACATGGCTACCTTGTACAATTTGCAGATTATGCGAAGATAATCTGTATTTAGCAATATACTTCTTGTATGACAGAGGAATTAGGTAATATTGTAAAGTGAAATTATCATTAAGGTGTTGATAAAGATGTCTTTTGGTGAATCTTGAAATCTCAACTAAAATTTTCTGTTGGTACCATCATGATTATTTCACTTTAAACTCGCGGCGATGGTGATATGGTACCGTGTCTATTACATACCATTCTCTATCGTGATATGGTACCATGTCTATAAAATACCATTCTCTATCGTGACATGGTACCGTGTCTATAAAATAGCATTCTCTATCGTGACATGGTACCGTGTCTATAAAATACCATTCTCTATCGTGACATGGTACCGTGTCTGTAACATACCATTCTCTATCGTGATATGGTACCGTGTCTATAACATACCATTCTCTATCGTGATATGGTACCGCGTCTATAACATACCATTCTCTATCGTGATGGTATCGTGTCTATTACATACCAATGTCTACGTGACACTGTATCGTGTTTATTACATACCAATGTCTGTCGTGACATGGTACCGTGTCTATTTCATACCAATGTCTGTCGTGACATGGTACCGTGTCTATTTCATACCAATGTCTACCTTGACACTGTACCGTGTCTATTACATACCATTGTCTTTCATGACACTGTACCGTGTCTATTTCATACCAATGTCTGTCGTGACACTGTATCGTGTTTATTACATACCAATGTCTGTCGTGACATGGTACCGTGTCTATTTCATACCAATGTCTGTCGTGACACTGTATCGTGTCTATTACATACCAATGTCTACTGTGACACTGTATTGTGTCTATTACATACCAGTGTCTACCGTGACACTGTATCGTGTCTATTACATACCAATGTCTACCGTGACCCTATATCGTGTCTATTACATAACCAATGTCTGTCGTGACACTGTACCGTGTCTATTACATACCAATGTCTGTTGTGACATGGTACCGTGTCTATTACATACCATTCTCTATTGTGATATGGTACCGTGTCTATTACATACCAATGTCTGTCGTGACATGGTACCGTGTCTATTTCATACCAATGTCTGTCGTGACATGGTACCGTGTCTATTACATACCAATGTCTGTCATGACACCGTACCGTGTCTCTTTCATACCAATGTCTGTCGTCGCACTGTATCGTGTCTATTTCATACCAATGTCTACCTTGACACTGTACCGTGTCTATTACATACCATTGTCTACCGTGACACTGTATCGTGTCTATTACATACCAATGTCTACCGTGACCCTGAATCGTGTCTATTACATACCAATGTCTGTCGTAACACTGTATCGTGTCTATTACATACCAATGTCTACCGTGACCCTGTATCGTGTCTATTACATACCAATGTCTGTCGTGACACTGTACCGTGTCTATTACATACCAATGTCTATCGTGATTATGGTACCGTGTCTATTACATATCAATGTCTGTCGTGACATGGTACCGTGTCTATTTCATACCAATGTCTACCGTGACACTGTACCGTGTCTATTACATACCAATGTCTGTCATGACACCGTACCGTGTCTATTTCATACCAATGTCTGTCGTCGCACTGGTCTATTTCATACCAATGTCTACCGTGACACTGTACCGTGTCTATTACATACCATTGTCTACCGTGACACTGTATCGTGTCTATTACATACCAGTGTCTACCGTGACATTGTATCGTGTTTATTACATACCAATGTCTGTCGTGAGACTGTACCGTGTTTATTACATACCAATGTCTCTCGTGACACTGTATCGTGTCTATTTCATACCAATGTCTGTCGTGACACTGTATCGTGTCTATTACATACCAATGTCTACTGTGACACTGTATTGTGTCTATCACATACCAGTGTCTACCGTGACATTGTATCGTGTCTATTACATACCAATGTCTACCGTGACACTGTATCGTGTCTATTACATACCAATGTCTGTCGTGACACTGTACCGTGTCTATTACATACCAATGTCTGTTGTGACATGGTAGCGTGTCTATTACATACCAATGTCTGTCGTGACACTGTACCGTGTCTATTTCATACCAATGTCTGTCGTGACATGGTACCGTGTCTATTACATACCAATGTCTGTCATGACACTGTACCGTGTCTATTTCATACCAATGTCTGTTGTCGCACTGTATCGTGTCTATTATATACCATTGTCTACCGTGACACTGTATCGTGTCTATTACATACCATTGTCTACCGTGACACTGTATCGTGTCTATTACATACCAATGTCTACCGTGACCCTGTATCGTGTCTATTACATACCAATGTCTGTCGTAACACTGTATTGTGTCTATTACATACCAATGTCTACCGTGACCCTGTATCGTGTCTCTTTCATACCAATGTCTGTCGTGACACTGTACCGTGTCTATTACATACCAATGTCTATCGTGATATGGTACCGTGTCTATTACATACCAATGTCTGTCGTGACATGGTACCGTGTCCTATTTCATACCAATGTCTGTCATGACACCGTACCGTGTCTATTTCATACCAATGTCTGTCGTCGCACTGTATCGTGTCTATTTCATACCAATGTCTACCTTGACACTGTACCGTGTCTATTACATACCATTGTCTACCGTGACACTGTATCGTGTCTATTACATACCAGTGTCTACCGTGACATTGTATCGTGTTTATTACATACCAATGTCTGTCGTGGGACTGTACCGTGTTTATTACATACCAATGTCTGTCGTGACATGGTATCGTGTCTATTACATAACCAATGTCTGTCGTGACACTGTATCGTGTCTATTACAGACCAAAGTCTGTCGTGACACTGTATCGTGTCTATTACATACCAGTGTCTACCGTGACATTGTATCGTGTTTATTACATACCAATGTCTGTCGTGACACTGTACCGTGTTTATTACATACCAATGTCTGTCGTGACATGGTACCGTGTCTATTACATACCAATGTCTACCGTGACACTGTATCGTGTTTATTACATACCAATGTCTGTCGTGACACTGTACCGTGTTTATTACATACCAATGTCTGTCGTGACACTGTACCTTGTCTATTACAAGCCAATGTCTGTTGTGATATGGTATGGTGTTTCTTACATAGAATGTCTATCGTGACTTTGTACCGTGTCTATTACATACCAATGTCTACATACCGTGTCATGTGACTGTGGCTTTTACATGCCAATATGTACCATGACATGGCATCGTGTCTATTACATACTAATGTGCACCGTATCATGTTATCGTGGCTTTTACATGCCAATATGTACCGTGACATGGTATCGTGTCTATTACATACTAATGTGTACCGTGACATGTTACCGTGGCTTTTACATGCCAATATGTACCGTGACATTGTATCGTGTCTATTACATACTAATGTGCACCGTGTCATGTTATCGTGGCTTTTACATGCCAATATGTACCGTGACATGGTATCGTGTCTACTACATACTAATGTGTACCGTGACATGTTACCGTGGCTTTTACATACCAATATGTACCGTGACATGGTATCGTGTCTATTACATACTAATGTGTACCGTGACATGTTACCGTGGCTTTTACATGCCAATATCCACCATGACATGGTACCGTGACTTTCACGTACTGTGAGATGGTTTCATGACGTTTGTTTTCCTTTTTTTCACCAGGCCAGTGTAAGATAGGCTTGTCCAGTAAGAGTCATCAGTGTGGGATTTTTTTCTGTCTTATACTATGTATTACTACGCCGTGAACGGCACTACTTGTAAAACGTATATATATATATATATATATATATATATATATATATATATATATATATATATATATATATATATATATTGTCCGCAATTTTTTTGCGATATTGTGCGAGATGATTCAATGTATTGCAGATATTAACGTTTAATTGATTAATAAATAACTTCTTTTCATTGAAAACGTTGTTATAGTTTACTTGCTAACTAGCACTATATGCTGGTTGCAGAAAGATAGCCCAACAATGAGTAGACCTTTTGTTCGATTAAAAAATAACGTAATGTAAGGTGTAAGGGGCAATATTGGACAGCTGAGGTTTTGCCGCGGATTGATTTGCGTCATATAACTGAAACTTCACAATCCTAGCATTAACTTCGTCGTGAAAATTCCACAAAAAGCGGTTATCCGATAGCAGAGTTCTTGCATCATTTTTGTTTTGCGTCATGACATGATTATTTCATTTGTATAGTGAAAATATATCTACCTGATGCATTACACAGAAATTTGGACCAGTGCAACGGACTCATCCGAAGCCGGTGGGTATGTTTTACGTAGCGGCGTGTACGGCGACACGAAATCTCGGGGGGGGGGGGGGTGTCTGTTATCGACCGACCGCCTTAAAAATTTGAACCCGGAACCTGCCCGCCACTAGACCTGTACCAAAAGAATTGCTCTTCATCGACTCAGGAGTAATGGTCGGATGGCTCAAATATACAAAATATATACAAACACTTATTGGAAGCATTTCTACTTTTGAAAGGGTAATGAATGGAAACTGACGAAGTAAACGTTTTACTTCGTGTTGACTTCAGTCACTCAGTAACCTCCTTAACAGAAGCGGTCCTTTAAACTTTATCATTCTGCATAGTTCTGGTGAACAACAATAAATGCCTTCACATACAATATATTACGTTTTGTATTTTTACTGACTGTGCTGTAACACATGTATACATGTCTCTGGTTGGTCCAGAGTGGAGGGGGGGAGGCTCTGGTTGGTCCAGAGTGGAGTCCTGCGCCCCCCCCCCCCGTACGTCAAGCTCCTGCAATCGGACGGTTTTCATGGCTGAAAAGGGATTGCAGCGACCTTCCATATATGCTTGGAGGTTAGAGTTCAAACCCTTAATCTAGTTTCTCTCTCATCCCCTTTCAGTTCATTTCTTTTGTATGATTGTTTGCTTTTCAAGAGAGAAGAGCGAGCATCCCTTCTGCCACCACCCTGAATCTACCTCTGCCAGTGACATGCACTATAACATGCCCATGATCTTCACTGACTTCTTTGAAGATAAATATAAACTTAGATTATACTTGTATAAAGTACAAGGAAAATCCCTTTACTAAAAATAGCATATACACATTACAGCTTGTTACCCAATCCCCTCCTTCATCATACGGAAATGAAACTAATTTGCGACAAGATGTGTACTTGTATTGAAAAACAGGGGTACTTTTAATTGGAACTTGAGGATTTTAAAAGAACTGTGACCTTGTGAGGTCTTATTAAACAGGTAAGCAATAACAGGTTTCTTTCACGTACAATGCATATGAAATAAGCACATGGCAGCCGGCAGGGACATATGTTTCACGAACTTGTTATATAGTGCCATGAAATTATTGATCCATCAAATTTTACATAGGAGTATGTACAATGAACTGTACTCTCTACCAGTATCATCTGACATTTTGGCGCCAAATTACATCAGTAGTTTCTTCGGGCTCAATATTTCATCGCACGACATGGAAAAAGAAACGCGACTCGGAAATTTGTAAAATACTTGTACCAGTTCAAAAGTCAACGTTAACAAAGTGACAGTTGACAGAAATAAGGTTTAATAATCATCTATACATGCAATAAGAAACGTGTAGACCTGTACACGAATTTCCTCTGATTAGACGAATATAAGGCAAAAAACTTTGGGTTTGTTGGCAATATTCTTCTTCTCCTTCTTCTTCTTCTCATATGAGTTTTCTTCTAGATAGATTGATATACTCGGTGTACGCATCGTACAAGTTTTAAAACCCATGAGGGCAGTATTTACAGTTACTTCTTCAACTTGCATACTTGAATGGTGATGGTCTGATGCACAGGTACCTGGGTCAGTGAGGTTCCTACGCTGCTGATTTGTTCCGCCGACTGACATATCCGTCGATCGACGGAACGCAACCAATCACTACGGCTGACATATCCGTCGATCGGCGGAACAAATCAGCAGCATAGGAACCTCACTGACCCAGGTACCTGTGGTCTGATGGTGCTGGTCAGCTGGCTCCTGGTGTACAGAACGGTCATCATGGAACTTAGTTTTCCCATGAAAAAACGGCGACCTTGTGGGCAGTAGTTTACCTGTAGATTTCCTTGCTTTAATTATCAGCTGAATTTTTCGGTGTGATTAACAATTCGGCCATGATTATTCAGTGGGCATTGTTGTCGTCAGAGCGTGGTCAATATGCACTCATCTTGATTTAATAACAATGCAGCTGACATACAGTATTCAGAGTGAGTGCTGTCATTAATAGGGAGGAATGTACAAGTTTATGTTCTGAAATTATTAATACATAACTAGCATCAAGAATCACATATAGTATATAGATTGATAATTTTAACCTATATAATAATCATTCCAACTTTCCGTTATATAAGTGGAAGAAACGATAGAAGTTAATTAAAGCTAAAGTGCAACATGGTAATACTGATTATTTTTTGGTCATCATTACAGTCCTTATAATCACAAGTGTGGGTATATGTTTATTTTCATTAAACATTGCAATAAATGTATAACTACAAGTACTTTAAATTAAAACCAGTATCTTTCAAAAGCTAGCGCAGTCAGAGATTCTTTAGACCCCCTATAACTCATAAAATTGTCTTGTGTAAATGGTTCTGAAATGTAACAACATTCACTCTGAGAAAGGCAATTACATTCCTATTGTCTAGCACGTGCAGATTAGACAGTGGCAAGCCAAGGTTTAGAGAACATGATAACAGTTGCATTGTTTACATCTTTAAAGATGTATTAAATTCTTACGAGTTTCCATCACTCCTGAAACTTACTGTAAAAAACTTAGACTCATAATTCTTTTTAAAAAATGTGTAAAGAAATAGTTTTCACAGGAGCTTGTTGTATTGGTATTTATAATATAAAACCTATGCTGAATTACTCCCTTTTTATTGGAATGAACGTGCCATTTCAGACATTTCATTTCCTATTTGTGATATAATTCCGCAAGACTCTGAGAGGAAGTGTCACGTAATAACCAATCAGAAATGCCCGTTGATATACAGTCAAACTTTGATACATGTATTTGGACATTGTAAGGACCAAGAGAAATATGTTGAGATATCCAAACTGAGAGTAAAAACGAGAAATGTTACGTATGGAAGTTGTTTTTGATAATCCCTAGATAGCATAGCAATAACAAAGACATAAGACGGATTATGGTTAGTGATTGTTTTCTTCATGTGTGATAATAAATTTTCACAATTAATAAGATATTTTTCGCCTCGATAGAATGAGCTTTGAGTTTACATTTTACCTGACCATCGAGGGTAGAAAACCTGTCTGTGACATAAACAGATTTGATGACGAACTGAGAATGAACACCTTTAAAATGTTAATGATACATAACAAGCCAAGCAGTCGATGTGCAGATCATTATGGTCAAGTAATTATGCATGTTGCATAACAATCAATTAATCAATTAAGGTTAGATCACAGTTATAATCTGCTAATAAGAAGCCATTTTCGAGATAAACAGGTAAATTTTGATAAGGGGACTGGAAAATGAAGTTGAGATAAGCATGGTAGTCGACATAGTGGATGTCGAGATATCTTGGCTAAATTTAATTAGATTATATAAGGAAAAAAGTTGGGACGGACGACTGACGTTGAGATAAGTCAGGTTGTGGAGAAATCTGATGTCGAGATATTGAAGTTTACCTGTATATACGTACAATGAGGTCTTTAATTAACCCTATAACCCCTATTCAAACAGAGGTAAGTGCATTTGAAATGTTATACAAAGAAAGTGTAAAGGAATAATATTTTAATGAACTAAGAAGTTATAAAGACATCCCTTCTTGTCACTTGTTGTTTAACACTTGCTGAAACAGTGGAATCACTTGCTTTTGATTTCCTGAGTCACAAATTGATACGCGACGTTTACTTGACCCATGGATGACAATACTTTCCCTTTTAAAGGAGATGCATCCAATTGCCGCAAAGTCGCTGCCTCCAGCCATAGATTGATAGGCAGAACATTTTGCCATCCCAAACTTACAACCACGAAAATTCTTACAGCCATTTAGCGGCAGGAGCCCCTGGCTTCTTTCATTGTGACAGAGATTTTACCGCAGGATTGGTCCTTACTGGTAGACTGAAATTGGCTAGCATGTTGATGTGCTTAGCCATTGATTCCCAGTAGCTAAATCAAAGAAATCATTCTGCAAAGTGTAAAAACCGATGCCTTCCAATGGAAATTTTAGCTGTCTAAATTATGGAAACTTTAAAACACGGACAAAAACAAACTAGACGAATTTCTGAAAGTCAGTTGCGTTTTTGTGAGTTTGATCAACTTCTACTCACAATATCAATATTTTGGTAGCAAAATATGCGACCATTTTGGTCACAACTTAGAGCACTGGTAGCAGGTTTAAGACTCATGCTGGACTGTAAATCCGAGTTCCATAACATATGTTGGCACACGATCGGCAATCCTCTTTCATTAAATCACTTGGTTTAAACAGTATTTTTATGTAATAAATTTGAATATTTTGAAATTACATGACATTAACATGTAGGGTAGGATGGAGCAACAAGTAATAATACTTATATTAAGCTCTCTCACAGGATAACCACAGGATAACAGACATATATCTTTACTCAATCAATTATTGGCTTGAATCTAGTAGGAATATTCCTTTAGTACACTGAACAAAATAATTTCTGAAGATTTCATCAGATGGCTTTCTTTATTGATTTGTTTTGTTTGATTCTTATTTAAAGTCACACACCAAGATTACTGAACTCACAAGTTACATGGTGATGGCATCTGACTGATGCAATGCACAGATATAGAGACCTATGCAGTGTACCTACCTCGATGCCACATCTGTGGCAAACTATGCAGTGTACCTACGTGAATGCCATGTCTCATCATCTGTCATAAAACGAAATTTTAGTTTTTACTGTCTCATCTAACAAGTCTCTCTGTCTTGAACCAAGAACCAAACTCATTGAAAGGAGTGCTTTGACATGTATATGTACATGTGTAACAGCATTGAAACAAATGCGGCCAGGGTTTTGAATCCAGCAGTATTTTCCTTTGGTAGATTGTGAAGACTGTCTCTACTGAGGGATAGTCTGTAAAATTTAGAAGCCAGTAAATCAGCCACTAGCTTGTAAGCTCACCTGAGCTGACATAGTTAAGCTTTTCTGATGGCCTGTCGTCCATCCATCTGTCTGTAAACTTTTAACATTTTCAACTTCTTCTTCAGAACCACTTGAAGGGTTTGGTTGAAACTTAGTATACATGTACACGTATGTATATGAAGTACTATGCGTCCTTTACCAATTTTGTGCATTTCGTCCAAATACACCAACAGGTGATGCCACCATGACTAAATGAGGTGGCAGAGGGTACCCCATTTTGAAAATCCTCTTGTTTAGACCCACTGTATGGATGATAAAACTAATATAATGGCATCTGAGGGATCTAGGGTAATGTATGTTTCAGGTTTGTTCATTATGTTGAAATTGGATAATAATTCTTATCTTTAAAAATTTTTAGACTCGAAATACAGGTCTGAAACTCAAAAAGCACCAATTTTTATCATTCACTGTCAGAACAAAACTTGTTAAAAGTATGGACATATGCCATCAGTACTCTAGGACTTTCAGCTTAACAAAAAGTAAGATAAATAACAGATATATTGTACTGCATGTATTATAATCTATATGGAAATCTAGGTAATGATTTATTAATATCATACATATATTTTCAGATCATTATGTACCAGGCAACACAGAGGTACATTCCTGGTCTAACTCCTAGACCTCAAGACACTCCTTCACAACCAGCCCAGAAACCAACACCAAAGGAAGTAAGACATTTTCATTTCAGTATTTATTGATATCACCAAGCTTGTTGGCATACAATATGATACACCTGATAAACATAACATAAACATAACCAAGTATAGAGTATAAGATTTAGTTCCATTTTTGATATCCAGTTTTGAAAACCTCAGTCACACTGATATACAGAGTAGATATAGCTCAGTGGATGAGGTGCTTGGCTAATAAACAAGAGGTCCAGGGTTTGACTCCTGCCTTGAGCACTTTGGTGTTTAGTCTTTCAGATGATACTGTAAAGAACCAATGTCCCTTGTAATCGCATACATGGCATATAAAAGATCTTTCACTGCTTTGGGTGGGTCTATTGCTAAGGTATAAATTTCCGTGTAATGCATTGGGCAGATGTGGTCACCTTAAAATGAAAAAATATTGGAGTGGCATAAAACAGTAATCAATCAGTCAGTCTTCCCTAACACATTACCATAAATTAATACAGGTTATGACTGGAGGTGAAGTGGTTTTCATTCATGTTCAAAATACTGACTGCTACTACTCTGGTCATATTTGACCTTGTGTAGAACTTGTTAATAAGCTTTGTGATTGTTGTGCTGCATGTTTGGAATAGTTATGTTTATGTTGCATCTAGTTACAGTGCAAAGTATTATGAAGCCCTATTGTACATCTGAAGAAATTATCAGTATCCACTGTTTAATTATTAATTTTCTTTGTTAAAGGTGCCTAAAGAATTGTTGAATGATTATAAAAATGGATCCAAGAATCCAATTAGTGCTCTTACTGAATACTGTGCAATGCGTCGACTACCAATATCCTTTAGGGAAGATGCCCTGATGACCTTCTCTATCACCCACAAGTTTGCTATGGTATGTAAGGTGAATGGTAAGGAATATCCCCAAGGAGTAGGACCTACAAAGAAAGAAGCAAAGACACAGGCAGCAAAAAATGCATTCAACATCATACTGGGTCTCACTGATGGGAATGATATGGATGATGATGGTAATATTTGTTGATAAGAAAGATATCTTATCATTACACTTTCTGTATGCCTGTCTATAATGGATGTATTATGGTATAGAAATGTCCACATTTCGCACTGTATCTTGAAAATGCTTGCTGTTGGTTGTGGTGATACTTTCACAATTTTTGTACCATTTAGTTATATGTTGATGTTTTGTTATTGGACTTTGTCCAATTTTGGCAATTTTCATTCCCATGGATTGATAGATTGGGAGGCATATTGTTTTTGTCCTGTCTGTTTGTTTTTCTGTCTGTTGTAAAATTTAACCTTGGCTATAACTTTTGAACTGTGAGGGATAGAGTCTTCATATTTGACATGGGTACTCAACTAATGAAGCCCTTTCGAATGACACCAAGGTTGATTACCTTTTGACCTTGACAATGACCTTCATGCTAAAAATAACTTTTTGGACTTGGGACTATAACTTTTTAATCGTGACGGATAGAGACTTCATATTTGACATGTGTACTCAACTAATGAAGCCCTCTCAAATGACACCAAGGTCGATGACCTCTTGACCTTGACGATGACCTTCAAGCAAAAAATATTTTTTTGGACTTTGGTGCCACCAAGGCATTAGTGTTTCACAAACACAGCTTTTTTTCACACTGTATTTTAGGACACTTACTTCAAACTTTACACAGTTGTTTGTTGTAATAAACAGTCTGTATACTTTTTGGTTGAAATTTGGTTTTTCTTATGGGACTGTATTTGTAAAAATTTTAATATTATCATGTTGTAACTGCAGAACACCTGAAGAGATTTTATTCAAACATGGTAATATTTATTAGCGAATCATTCACCACCATGCCAATCTGTTAACTACATGTACTAGATTAAATCTCGTACACAACAACATTGTTCAAGTAACACTCGACCAAAGACATTCAAACAAGTGATATTTGAATGTCTCTGCTTCAGCCAGTGAAAAGATTAACATTAACATGGACCTGATTTTTTTTTGTTTTTTTTTTTTTGTTTAAATAATTTTTTCACCTGGTCGAGCAAGAGGAAACAAGCTTATATAATAGTTTTTACCTTATGTTTCAAGTGTAATAAATCTTTAATTAAGGCTTTCTATCAGCTTTCCAATCAAGTGATTAGAATTTGAAAAAAATAATTTGTAAAGTCCTACAAAATATAAATGTTTTACAATATTATAGAAAGTCCTACAAAATATAAATGTTTTACAATATTATATACTGTCGTGCAAAATATATATTTAAGAGTATGATATACCGGGTAAATATATTATTTCTTTGTAGAGAATTCAGTGATGTTTGATGCTTTAGGAAGAAAGTTTACAATGGATGAAGACAAAGTTGTAATAGATGCAAAAACAGCTTTACAACATTCCCAGGTAAAAACAATTTGTTCAGTACTAGTCACTAAAAGGTAACCTTCATCTGGTTTAGTAAACACATATGTGTATTTGGTGCTTAGATAATTAAATTTTAAAATAATACTACACCACTCAAATTATTTTTCAGGTGAACCAACAGTTTATATGTTTTTATTGTCAATACCTACATACCACAGAGTGCCTGTTTTATGTATTAATTTATATGTATATTTCATTTTATATATTTTGCAGGCCAATGCCTATGGAGAAAAGAATGCAGTAGTCAAGCTACAAGAACACTGTGCTCAGAGAAGGTTACCTTTCAAGATCATAGTCTCAGACGAATCTGGTCCAAATGGGTAATTATGATGTTTTACTTATTGAAGTATAAAAATACATGTATCTATAGCATGTTAACACTTACTTTGTTTATATACCGGTGTATATACACATATATATATATATATATATATATATATATATATATTATATATATAAAGCACAAATAGAATCAGTGAAACACCTGGGAGTACTATGGACCTTGGATCTCCGAAGAAATACCTGTAGAAAATAAAGACAAATTATACAAACATATAAAGCACAAAGACACTACAGCTAACAAGGCACCCTATATTTCACTTATATTCGTTCCCCGTCTGGGACTCGAACCCACGACCTATGGTACCGAATCACCTAGCTGTCATGCATCCGACCCTCTAGCCGACTGAGCTACCCGAGCTCCCAGGTGTTTCACTGATTCTATTTGTGCTTTATATGTTTATTTCTCTTTCAGTGATGTATCCTCTCAGGGGATCCGCCTGCGTTTACGTCGGGTAAATTCCTTCACTTTCCGCGGCCGTGTTGTCATGCATGCGATTAGCTAATGATTGGCTATTAAAGCTCCATTTTTGTGGAGCTCGGGTAGCTCAGTCGGTTAGAGGGTCGGATGCATGACAGCTAGGTGATTCGGTACCATAGGTTGTGGGTTCGAGTCCCAGACGGGGAACGAATATAAGTGAAATATAGGGTGCCTTGTTAGCTGTAGTGTCTTTGGGCTTTATATATATATATATATCAGGGTGCCCACTTCCTATAAATTCCTATAAATTCCTTTAAATCTGACATTTCCTATATATTTCCTATATATCTCCAAAATTCCTATAAATTCCTATATTTTTGTAAATTTTCAGGTCAGTTATGTGAATATGTACCAAATTTCAAGAACTATTGGTATCATCTGTATATAGATTTAGTTTCTAACACTTAAATGCATTTAAATTTCTATAAATCAATGTTTTCTCTGTGTGTGTCATACTGTATACAGGTTGTTTTTTCTCTTGCGTGATATATCAACATATTTTAGGTTTATGATAAAGTGAAATGTATGACTTGTTATGCTTCTGTGGAACAAACTGGAACACAATATTGTTTGATTAGTATACACCATGGAAGCTAGATTGATATTTATGCTAATGTTATTTATGCTATGTTGATGCAGAGATCTCCCTCAGAAAAAAGTAAAGAGTTTTTACAAACTGTTGTACAAAATATACACATTTTTAGTTAGTTGTGGTCCACAACCCGACACACGACTTGTTTTCTATCGGCTAGTTCTGTGACACCCATCCAAATAGCAAAGTCGTTCAGGGTTACAAACTGTAAGGGGTGGAGGAGGCCACATTGTCCTCGAAATGACAAAATATTAATGAAAAATATTATTGAATTACTTTAAACACCTTAAATAGAGCAGAATATTCCTATATATTTCCTATATTTTCTGCAGTTATTCCTATATTTTTCCTATATTTTCTTTCAAAAAATCCTATATTGGTGTCTGAATCCTATATTTCTGACGTCAAAAGTGAGTGGGCACCCTGATATATATATATATATATATATATATATATATATATATATATACTGAAATATGAAGTTTTGCCTTGTATTGACAGGTTTGATGCATATGTGATTGTTGATGAACAAACAGTGGCAGAGGCTTTTCATAAAAGTAAGAGAGATGCTAAAAGGTTGGCTGCGGAAGAAGCGCTGGATAATTTACTAAGTCAAGAAGAGGTAATCTAATGAGTCGGATGCCATGTTTGTATTCAGTGTTTGTTTCTCACTTTTAAAGATATAATTATAGTCACCTGAACCCCGAGAGATCATAATACCTATTGTCACTTTTTGTTCATCATTATGTGTCATCACTTATGCTTCATCCATAAAAAGTTTATACTTATGTCTTCTTATAAGCCATCAAAAGGAATTTTATTGAACATGGTTGGAAAGAGAATTTATGTACATTGTAGCCATGGTTTTTTACAAGTGTTGTTGTTTTTCAACTAGATCTGTTGAGGATGGATTTAGGGATCTAAAATTCCAATAAAGTAACTTACCTTTGGAAACTTCTTCAGACTAGCTGCATTACATGAAAAACAAGATGGTTCTGAGTGATTTAGAAATGTGTGTGAAGGATTAAAAGAAAAATATACATGGTACCTCCTTAGAAGTTTTTTTTAAGTTTCTTTAAAAGGATTTCATTTCTCTGTTGATGATTATTTAGGCCTTTTGGGCTGCTAGAGTCTAAAAATAAAATTTTTATAAACCATCAAGACCCATACAGAATAAATATCGTTTAATTTATACATATATTCTCCACTACTGAAAGCCTAAAATCCTGTGAAGTGACTTTATCATTACCTATAAACTGAAATAGCTGTAGTTTAATAATTACTTTTAAACCATAAGAGATGTCAGTTTCATAACTGACATACATAGATATTGCATCCTTTTCATTTGACACCAAGATTTCTTTATTTACCTGAGTAATGTTAGCTACTAATTTTTCAAGCTGCTAGGCAGAGTCTGTTTGGCATTTACTTCATCATTAATGTCTCACCTAAATCATTTTGATTTCAGTCTTAATATGGAAATGAGCAACTCTTCTGTATTCTGTCTGGAGAAAACTGTAATTTTGATTACTATATTGATGATCAATATGATTGCATTCAGTGTTTTTTTTTACAGAGAATGAAAATGCAATCTGTACCTCTAACAGAAGAAGATAAGATTACCATGAAATGTCATAAAACCTTGGAAAAAAAATTACAGGAAATTCCTCAAATGCAGCATACCAAAATGTCAATGGCTGCTTTTGTTGTCAAGAAAGGTACATATAATTTACAAGATTAAGGTTTGAAAAACAGTAGAATGTTTTAAATATGATTTTAAAACAATTTAGGATAGCTTTTTTTTTTGCAAGTTCAGAATTTTGTCTAGCAC
This sequence comes from Pteria penguin, assembly GCA_035048485.1. Taxonomy (NCBI): domain Eukaryota; kingdom Metazoa; phylum Mollusca; class Bivalvia; order Pterioida; family Pteriidae; genus Pteria; species Pteria penguin. The sequence continues at coordinate 13,304,142 of CM068586.1, read as the reverse complement.
ATAGAAATAGTATTATGAAATAAAGGTGGATACCATTGATGGTATTAGAAAAGGTTTTGTTAGAAACATAAACAAACTGAGTTTTTTGTCATTGCTTCTTACTCATATTGCCTCTGACAGGATAAAGATTTCAAGAAGAAAATTCTATTACAATAACTTTATTTATGTCCGTCGTAAGACGGGATGTATCATGGTATGGCAGTTTCCCTCCTTCCGTAATTTTGTGTAACTGATGACTGTTTCATTTCTAATCGAATTTCAACAAAACTTCCTGGAAGATTTACTTGCATGAAATTCTTGGTTTCTTTTGAATGTCGGTATGATCCGATTTTGGGACCAAAAGTAGCAAATTTTGGGAGAATATAAAAAAAATTATAAGATTAGTTTCTTGCACGAACGTTTTCAAATTTAATTTGATTCAAGATCTATGCATTTACTTTCATATTTATTACAGATTTATAGATATTTTTCTGAAGTTTCATGAGTTTGAGAAATTAGACAGGAAGGAAAGGAGTATGAAACCCGCCATGTCTACCTTATAATTGATTCTTCAAACCCGCCATGTCTACCTTATAGTTGATTCTTCAAACCTGCCATGTCTACCTTATAGTTGATTCTTCAAATCATTGTCTCAGTAACTTGTGTCTGATGGGTGTATTATGCAACATTGATGTGGCTCTTGTTGTATTTAATTGATATTATGATGTTTTCTTGAAGGTGACTCAGAAGGTGAAGTGGTAGCCATAGGAACAGGCAACAATGTGATATCCAGTGAGAGTTTGACTTCAGATGGTCGTTGTTTGGTCGATTCACATGCAGTTACAGTAGCTCGTAGATCTCTACTGAAGTAAAAAATCTTACTTTTTAGAAACATAGTTTGGTAAAAATAATATAGACAATTCAGCATTACAATATATAGAGTTCATTTGTAAAATATTATGATGATGATCTTCAGTTAATGCTGTTTTTCTAAGTATTAGTTGAAGAGAGAAAACTTAAACAATGTCCTAACAGTTGTTCATATTATTGAGGGGTAATTTGAAAGTGGATTATAAATGAAGTTAGCATCATACCACAACAAATCATCCCACAATAACATGAACAAGTGTGAAGATTTAATTCAGAACAATATCTTTGTTATATGCTGATATAATAATTCTTAAAACAATGGATTTAGTCGCAGCTACTTTTGATATTTGTTACTTGCATGTGCAGTTTATACACAATGACCTGATATGATCTGATAGATATTTACTCCTCTGATATTCTAATCACCTTCTGAGTGAAACCCAGAACGATTGAATGAACAGTTTGAAACATTTATGTTTGTAAGAATGTGAAATTGTCCATGAAGCAAACTACATCAATGAGAGATCTATAAATGTTTTATGTGTGATGTGCTAAATGAAAGCATTGAAGTGTGTAAGTGAATGAAATTTGATAGATAATATTTAAATGTTTAAATAAAGCATAAAATGTTTTTTTGAACTAATAAGTAAAATATTTTCAGGTATTTGTTCAAAGAAGCAAGTTCATATTTTGAGGGCAGTAAAGTTATCTCGGTATTTGAACAAGTAGACCCAAGCTCAAACAAGTTAAAACTGAAGGATTATGTTTCAATACATCTGTACATCAGTCAGCCACCTTGTGGTGATTATGCATACTGTGTAGAGGAACTGTGAGTACCTGTCATTTATATTTTCTGTAGTAAGTTGTAAGCTAATCTGAACTAGAAGGTCAAGTGAGCTTTTCTTGTCACTCACAGTGTTCAGTGGGCATTTGTGGTGCACCGACACATTAGTTTTTATCTCTGTTCTTTAATTCCACATTGCAGTGTTAAGTTTCTGGACAATGTATCACAAACGGCATTTGTCTGGATTCAGTTTTCAGTAAATAGTTTTATCACTTCTGTATAATGCAGATGTTTTGTTTTTTTTTTTCAAACTTCCTGACGTCAATTTCGTAGGTATCATCACCACTTATTCCATAATTAATATATTCATAATTTAGAACCAGATACTCAGTATAATTGTTGTATTCCACTTGTATAAATATTAATTCCTGTTTTGTCCTGTCCACCTCGAAAATGTATCAGTTAATTCACTACAGTGAACAAAGGTATTTAAACATCTTTCTAAACTTACATTCATTAGTTCATATTTGTTTGGTGACACTTGCTTCCAAGGTTGAATAACCAGGCTTTTATTGCTATGCATGTAAAATACAAATGGTGGGCCAAGATTATCACTACAACATCTAATCAACACATTCTACTCACAAATCACTTTATAATTTTTAAGGTGTGCATCATACATAGGTTGTAAGCTTTTTTGACATTTTCTCCCAACTTGGGAGAGTTTGCATTATCGCTTAAATTTTCACAAATTTCCAGTTTACAGAATAGTATTAATTATTTGCTAGGGGAAGAGTAAATGGTAGAATGTTACAGTTACAACCAACATAGGTTAAGTCTATGTAAATATATATATATAAGATAACACACATTTCCATGCCTCCCCTTGACTACGAGACAAAAATTCATTATGGACTGTTGCAAGAAGTTCAAGAACGACTTTCACAAACACTTTTTTATTCAAGACATTGGATACAAAAGTGGTCTTCCAATAACATAATGGCTGGAAGGCTTTAAGGCTTTAAGTTTTGAACAATAAGTAAGAGTCATCATATGTTTCAGGTATTCTTCAAGTGGTCAAGTTTTGTGATCTCTTAATCAACATACCATAAATAGCTGCTAGTAGGAAAATAGTCTTTTACATTCTATATAGAAGATTTGTTTTCTTACTTCAGTATATGCAAAATAATTATAAATCTGGTTTTCAATAATTTAAATTCTGGCAATTACAAGTTTTCATTTTAAGGTCAGTTTAATTTAATGGTATGAGTCTTTTTCAGACCTAACCAGCCTCTTTCTCCTGAACTGCAGGAACTTGTGAACCAAGGAGCACATTTACCTGCATTTAACGAAGATTTACCTGGATGGTTCTGTACAAAAAATGAAGATAGTAAGTAATCTTGTGTTTTATAGGACACTCAGATGAATAGTAACCTGCCTGTCTTTGTACTTCAACATTTGTGTAAGGTAGCCCGCCTGTGGATCCACCATTGAATACAAAGAACTCGCTGTGGACCACGCTGCCCTTATCGTTAATGTGCTTGAGGAATTTGTGTAAAAGTAACTAATTAATCAAACTGTGTAACTAATTGTTAATATACACCCATATATATATGTTTTAATGTATGTACATTCAGATATTTCAGTCATAATTGTCATTTTTATTGCACTTAATCTGTCATAGAACGATGGCTTCGTGGGGCACATAATACTTGTAGTGATATTATTAATGGACAGACTGTGTTAGGTTGGTCAACTATGTTGACCATCGTGACAATATGGTTTATGGGGTCTAGCAGTATGTTAGTATATACGTATATTTTGGTACATACTGAAATCAGACCCGGAGCAGGAGCCACACCACAACTCTGCCTGGACTTCATAGATCATTGTACCTACTGGGTCTCCCCATTCACTAGAACATGAAGCCATTGCTGCCTTGATGCTTTGAAGATTTCATTAAAGATAGAAACACTCATCGACTTCGTTTTGTCGCTCAAACACTACACACCTTCATGAACCAACACAACTTGAGGCGCTGCCTACAATTTATTGCAAATTTTCTATGCTTTGAAAATGGTAGCATCATTCAAGGTTCAGTGGTTAGGTAAGGGACATTATGCAAACCTCCTTTATTGACCAAGTTAATCTACTTTGTACAGATGGGTGCAGTCCTAACATAACATTCACGTTAACGCGAAAAGCAGTCATGAGGACTGCTTTAGCACATGTGCTAGGACTGCTCGACCGGACGCGCGTGCGCTCCTTGCGTTAACGCGATTTATTCCCGCGTGCGCTCAGTCCAGTCGCGCGTTCACATGATTACATTTGTAATTCTCTTTACAGTGGTACGGATGGAGAAAATAAAAGGAATCTAATTAAATTACCGCAAATGTCGCCATATATAGGTGCATTAAATGTGATGTTAAAATGACACACCGCATTAAGGGTTTCATATGTAATATAATAATGGAAATCATCGCGTAGACATGCACTCAGGTATTTATGAAAAACTGCGTCAGTTTATACTATAAAGACTCTAGGAAAATTACATTCTAACTCTATTTTATTTGTTTATTTTAAATTAATAAGATTATGTATTTATTTCTTATTTGTTTATATATTTATAATTTTCTTATGTATTTTTTCTGATTTATGTATTTACAATTGTTTTTTTTTTTAATTTAGCTATTTTTCATAATATATGGATACCATGATTATCATCGTTATTATTCTTTTCATTGATTTAATTATTATTATTGTTATTATTATTATTATTATTATTATTATTATTACCCTAAAATAAGAATAAATTTCATTATATTCAATGTTCGGAAAATGTATTCAATATTTTTTAAATTCACCCCTTTACTCGTAAGCGTTTTAATTAATTCTAAATATTTATCTACATGCACACAGTAATATGTTTTTATATTTAAATATACAATGTATATATCGATTCTCCTTTAAATCCTTCTCTATATAAGTTGTAAGCAAGCGAACGTGGCTGTCAGGCACGTTCACGCGGCAGCCAAGTGTGTGAACGCGGCAGTCCAGCGCGTTAACGCAGTCTCAAAATTTAGTTCACGAGGAAATCTGCGTTAACGCAAACGCGTGTGCTCAGCAGTCCTGAGCGCACGAGGAAAGCAAACTTCACGTTAACGTGACGTTAACATAATGTTATGTTAGGACTGCACCTCACTGTACATGTACATCTACATAGATGTCCAAAATTGAGTCAGAAGTTCTACTACTTTAGAGTGAGCATTAATCAGTCGTCAGATGTTTGGCTTGTGACTGAGAGAGTCCCACCAGTGGCTGTTGGTTTCCTGTCTTAAGGACCAGACACTAAAACTGTAGGTTCCACGTCACTGTAGGCTTGGCATGTAAAAGATTCCTCACTGCTTGGGTGAGTCTAGTACGGAAGTATAATTTTCTGAGTACTGCATCAGCCTAATGGCATCACCATAAAGTACCACTTTATATGGAAAAGAGTAATGAACATTGTGTATAACACCATATACATGTAATTAAAGTCAAGTATTATGATAGTATTGTGATGATATTGTGATACTAATATTGCTTGTATATTTCACTATGCTAGACGTTGTGACTGCTGTTGAGGAAGATCAGGATGAAGAACAAACCATGGATGAACTCCAGAATGGAGAAGACATACTAGTTATGTCGTGTAGTGATAAAATATTGCTCTGGAACATTGTTGGTCTACAAGGAGCATTGCTAGGTTTATTTTGTGATCCAATATATTTGACATCAATTATTATAGGTATTTACAAAAGTTTTCATATCATTTTATCCTGTATTTGATTATCTGAGCAATTCAAGCATTAAACATAAAGGTGTAGTAGAAGAACAGTGGGGGTGGGGGCACTTGTGCCCTGCTCGCCCCCCCCCCCCGGTTAGTTCCATAAGAGCAACTGGTAGGTAATACCACTGCAGCTTCCAGGCCTCTCTCCTCAAATTCAGACTTGCAACCAAAAAACATATGCATATGATTTCATTAAGAATGTAAGTCCCCGTCCTCCATCCCAGTTCTTAAGCCATGGCTATTACATTGAATTAGTTTGGTGCTTCCATATGTCCATTGCTTTTATTTTATGCCCCTAGGTCTGGCAGACCAAGGGGGCATATAGCATTTGAGTCATCTGTCTGTCATTCCGTACAACTTTTACTAGTTTAAAAGAGGCATAATATTGTAACTGTAAGTGATCCACCTTGGTAGTTGTTATTCATAAATATAATTCAGTTCAATTATCATTTATATGTACATGCAATTCCGACAAACACAATTTTCAGTGTTTCATTGTTTAATAATTCTTTTTTGTTTTCATTTTTTATGCCCCCGGATCAATAGATCGGGGACATACTGGTTTTGTTCTGTCTGTTTGTTCATTTGTTTGTCTGTCTGTTGTCAACTTTAACCTTGGCTATAACTTCTGAACCATGAGGGATAGACTACATATATGACATGCATACTGAACTAATGAAACCCTTTCATGTGACACAAATGTGGATGACCTTTTGACCTTGACAATGATCTTCAGGCTAAAAATAACTTTTTGGACTTTGGTCCTGACGAGGGCATTAGTGTTTCACAAACACAGCTTATTAAATTATTATGATAATGAATGAATGATAATAAAAATTGTTTTTATATATTGAAAAGTAAAAATAAATTGATTGAAAAGTAAAAATAAATTGATTGTATGCCGTGTTGGAAAATTGCATTCAATATTCTTTAAGTGTAAGGAATTCTAATTATACCTTCACCATAACTTTTGAACCAAAAGAGATGGAGCCTTCATACTACACGTGTGTAGTCCTTGTGGCAAGCCCTTTCTGTTGGTACCAAACTTTTTAACTTCATGACCTTGACGTTTGACCTACTTTTGAAAAACTTTAATGTTAGCGATAACTTTTTGAACAAAAGAAATGGGGCCTTCATACTACACATGTGTATTCCTTGTAGCAAGTCCTGTGTGTCAGTTCCAAAATTTTTGACCTCATAACCTTTACTTTGGTCTTTGTCCTACTTCAAATTTTGTTGCTGCGGGGGGTATTTATCCCATTAGGACAGTTCTAGTTGATAATGTTTTGAGGTTTGGGGGGGGGGGGGGTTTGGGTTTTTTAAAATAATTTTGATTGCATCAATGAGCAACATTAATCTTTATGCACAGATACATGCACATGGTCATATGTAGATTTAAGCTGTAGGCAATGATAGGATTTTCTTTAATTTTCTAATTATTGTGGAATAAAGTGAAGATCAGTGTCTTTACAAATAATGTTATATGTTTACTGGTAAATATGGAGCAAAATGATATGTATTTGTCCATTTCGGTTGACAAGAAGAATATCTTCTTTACTTATCAAATTAATTGTTTTCTTTTTATTTGGAAAAATTATTGTGCCCATTTTGATGTGTGTCTTTATACTTAAAAAAGAAAACTTTGTGTTCTACTCTGATATTACATGCAGAAGTCCAGATCTCTTAAGCTAAAATATGATGGTCTATGTAAATTGGCCAAAATGTCACTTTCAAGATCCTGAAGTACTCATTTGTTTAGATTTATTGCATTATCATAATGTTTTTAATAGGAAAAGTGCCTGATAACTATGAGACATTGTATTCCCAATTTAGGCAAAGATTACGATCATGGACATTTCACTAGAGCCATGTGCTGCCGTGTATATGATATTCTGCAGGAGTCGTTACCACCTGGTTATCGTATTAACCATCCAGTCCTTAGTAAACCAAACTATCCCTTTACTGTGGGAGGTAACAATCCAACATCTCTCAGCATGAATTGGTCCCTTGCTGATGAAAAAGTAGAGCTGGTCAATGGTTTCAGTGGACGAACAGATGAAAGGTCAGTTAAAATATGTATAGTATTTCAAGAGTGTAAGAGTTTAAAATAAAAGTCTCAAGGCTCAAGAAAGATGATAAAACTAACTTTAAACAGATAGAATTTCAAGTTCAACTATTCATTTATCATTTTTGAAGAAGTATAGCTAAGCTGTCTTCAGCCTAATGTGTTGGTGTTTGAATCTTCATCATGTGCCCTATTGTCTTCTGTCATTTGTTATCATGGTTATGCGGTAGCTTTGGCTTTTAGAAAGAACTTCACTATATAGATTTAGTCTAGCCTTGATGTACTTGGAAGCATACATATTCAGTACATGCACAGCAGTTGAGCAGTGGTGTAGTAGAATACAACATCCACTACTTCACATAATACACATGGTTCACATGATGAAGAGTCGTATTTATGAATGGATGAAAAATACAGTACAGTCCGGTTGGAACTTTGAATGCCCACTGTCCACAGTGGGCAGTCCACCTGACATTTCAGTGGGCATTAGGAGTGGACATTTATCTGAGTTATCAAGCTGTCCACTTACCTATATGTTAATTCCAACTGTCTCTTACAAGAATGTCCACTGTGTCCAGTGGACATTTTTAATGCCCACTCTAAAAATGCCCACTGTGACCAGTGGGCAAATTAAGTTCCACCTGGACTGTACTGTAGAAGTCTAGCATTTAAAACTTTGTTAGAAAGGAAGTTGAAAACTGAACAGTGCAGAGATTTTGTTGTTGTGTGATATAATGCTTCATTAATCTGGACTATGGTTATTTGAAAAGAATGGCCACCTATCCAGACAAAAAGATACAAGAACAAATCTCCTATATGTAATTTTGCACAAATAATCCGGAAATCTGCATTCTGGATTCAGATGGAAATTTTTTGGACGGATTTCTAAAGTATACGTTAAAATAGATCAGTTCATCTGGACACATTTCTGTCTGCGGAGCGCAATTGGAACAAATTCACCTATTTAGATGGGGTCTTCGTTTTATGCAATGATTTCCATCCATCTAACTTCAGGCCCATGCAGCGATATAGTGCAGGAACCAAACTTCAAGTTATCATTGAAAAGTTGTTGTAAAAATTCATATTACTGAAATTTGAAATACACAAAGTGATTTTCCACCCTGTTATCTTCATAGGATTCCACTTTAGACAGTCTCACTCTACATGTGCACAGTATATGGAAAATCCATTTATGTTAAAAAATTGGCCGGAAACAAACATTTCTTGATAAATGGAACATCACTGTAGAGAGTATCTGTATTTTACAGACGGCCTCATAGTAAATGTATGAAAATTTTCTTGCTTTCAGCTCACCACATAAAGCAGGGCCATCCAAAGCCAGTCGTTTGTGTAAAGCTGGATTTTTACATCGTTTCAAAGAACTAATGAAAGTATCCAAGCAGAAACTTCAGGTCAATTTAGTACATTACTGTGGGGCAAAGGAATCCAATGTTGCATACCAGACTGCAAAGAAAGCTTTCAAATCTCATTGTCTCAATATAGGTGTTGGAGCTTGGGTAAAAAAGCCAAGAGAAATAGAGATATTTCAGAGTTGATACACTCTTTGCTACGCCACTCTATCTAAATGACTTGTATCCATGCTGAAATATTTGACTCGTATAGATTGTGATCGTGACTCAGGAAAAAGTTTTCTACCTGAAATTATGAAATGGAGTTATTTCTCCACATTTCAACCATCAGTACAATGGAGCTTATAAGATGGGCAGTTTTGTAGACCTCATTGTCTTTACAAGAAAGTTTTCCATGCATTAAAAAGCATGAGCATGATGTGAAAAGTAAACCGAGGATTTTATTTTCTTAACACAAATTTAATTTTGGACTTGAGCAGCTCGTAAACTCTATGTACCGTAAATCATTTATAACTTGCGTGATTTTGGTTTTGTGATGATCTCTCTTTGGATTTTTTGTAAAACATGATTTTTGAGAAAAGCAGATTATGGTTAAATATGCAATTCTATTTTTAATGTTAAAATCAGGATTGACCTGTTGCTGCTGAGAAGCTTATTTTTGCATCAAGTGATACTCACAAATTTGTCAGAAATAAAAATTTTCACAGTTGAAGTTGTGTATAAAATACCGTTTAAACAATGTTTATGAACACACATGTTGCATGTATGGTTTACAAGGAAGGAAGGAATTATGTTAAGTTACTTAACTGTTGACTTAAGCAATGACCATAAAATCCTCTTTGTATCTTTGTTCTGGGTCTGCTGAGTTAGTATTAGGTATATTTCACCTTGGACATTTCATTCTGAACAGAAAGTGTGCATCATTTTCCTACGGATATGTTTTTTACCTGCATCATTTAGATTTGCCTTGTTTCATTAAATTGGCATAATGTCAGAAAGGATTTGATAACAGAATCAATATTCATCATTACGTGTGGAACGTTTTTGAACGAGATTGGTTTCTTAAATTTTGTCTTTTAGTATTGGTACAGTCAAGTAACATTGTGTTATTGAGTAATTATGCACATTATTGAGTAATTATGCACATTGTATTTTTTCTCTGATTTTAATTACATTGGAAGACATATTTTAAATTGTTTATTCTGATTCCTCTATTTCTATTATAAGATTTTGTTTTTCTGAGAAAAATATCTCAAAAGTCCATTTAATTTTAAAAGGCAAATATACTTTGTAAATAGGATTTTATATCCCATGATATACAGATCGGGGACATGTCATCGATGGAATGCACCATCTTGGGATGCATTCTTCATTAGTGTGGCTCTTTTCTCCAACGTCAAGATGAGTTACTGAAAGTTTCCTTTGCATAATATTGATTTACAAACACATCTTTGTATATTCCAGTGTTTGGTTTCAACTTGCCATTTCATTAACTCATTGATCCCTGAAACTTGAGTTCAGTATACATTACATCTACATGTAGTAAATATGACGTGCTCCAGTTAGTGCTGTAATATTTGTTGAAACTTCTGAAATGAGTTACAGACAATGTGATCCAATCTAATCATGCCCTCCACTTTCATGTGATATGACATATCAATAAAAAGCATTGCTTCATTGGTTATTTATTTACAATGTAACTTGGTGATTATTTAGTTGATGATCAACTTTCTGAACTTGAATTACAAATTTTGTTGTTACTATTGTGAATAATCTTATTCATATTAAGTCAGTGTAGCTCGGTGGACGAGGTGCTCAGTTCGTAACAGAGGTCGAAGTTCCACTCTCATCCATGGGTGCACTGGTGTCCTGTCTTTCAAATGAAACGGTAAAGAAAACGTAGGTCCCTTGTCGAGATAGACATGGCATGTAAAGGATCCATCACTGCTTCTTGTGTCTCCATTGCAAAGGTATAAATCTCTATGCAATGCATCAGGCAGATGCTGTCATCATATACGTGAAATAATTGTAGAGTGACGGAAAACAATAAATGTCAATCTTATCCATATTACTATGCGAGAAAATGTGAGAACATTTTAGAGATGAAGCCCAATCATGCCGTTTTATACCAGATGTGTTTAAATAGATAATCCTTCCTAACAGATGAGATGCCGAGGGTGTTGTTCCTTGTGTAGATAAAGATATTTTACAAAAAAGTGGTAAGATGAATGATAAGATCTATATCTTGACAACTGATGTTTAGAGCAACTATACTTTAGTATGTTGTTACCTTTGATTCAAAAGCCTGTCCTAACCTTGACCAAGGTTACATCATGGGTCAAATTGACTCTCAAGGGTTTTGCTAGTAAAGGGTCCAGAATGTATCTTGGCAACCTGTATATGGATAGTTACAATACTTCAGTAGGTTCTTCACTTTTGGTCAGAGGGGTCTCATGACTTCGATCCAAGGTCATATCACCAAGCTCAAGGTCACTAGAATGCAACATGCTCAAATAGTGTTCTCAGCAGGTGATTTCTTGGTGACTGTTTCTTCACTTGTGAATGATGTTTTGTCATTTACTAATTGGTATATAGTAGGCTAATGCAAAGTAATTTTTACCTATATTTAGAAATAAGTATTATTGGAAGTTGAACTTGTCATTTTCACTTTGAATACACCTTCCTCAAATGTTACATGATGTTAGGGGCAGGGGCAGTGTGTTACAGATAATGCTTTGCCGCTCAATTTCATGTCATATTGTTATGAAGTTATGATCAAGCAATCACATCATAATGAAAATCCCGGCATAATGATGGGTCAGACATTAGGCCGCTTACATCATGAAAAATCTGAAGAAGGTATATTGAACAGAATAAAGTATAGTGGTTAAGCAGTGAGAATATGGGATTTGAATAGGATTTATGATTGTGCAACTTACAAAACCTTGCCTCTTAGCAACAAAACCACTTTGAGATTAATTAGCATGAAGTCTAATACATGTATTACATTGTTAGTATAAGGAAGAAATTTCTGACGTGTATATAATGCATGTATTACAATGTTAGTATAAGGAAGAAATTTCTTTCCTGTATATAATACATGTATTACAATGTTAGTACAAGGAAGAAATTTCTGTCCTGTATATAATGCATGTATTACATTGTTAGTATAAGGAAGAAATTTCTGTCCTGTATATAATGCATGTATTACAATGTTAGTATAAGGAAGAAATTTCTGTCCTGTATATAATACATGTATTACAATGTTAGTACAAGGAAGAAATTTCTGTCCTGTATATAATGCATGTATTACAATGTTAGTATAAGGAAGAAATTTCTGTCCTGTATATAATGCATGTATTACATTGTTAGTATAAGGAAGAAATTTCTGTCCTGTATATAATGCATGTATTACAATGTTAGTATAAGGAAGAAATTTCTGTCCTGTATATAATGCATGTATTACAATGTTAGTATAAGGAAGAAATTTCTGTCCTGTATATAATGCATGTATTATGTTCTCTTTTGCAGTCGGGATATTTTATTCAGTTTCAGAAAGTATTTTGTTGCAATTAAATTGTATCATTCGTATTAATTAGATCTGCAAAAACATTATACAGTAGTTTTGTCTTATATGAAGTTACATGTATTTATAATGATAATACATCCTGTGTTACTAGACATTTATTCATATATTTTTATGTGTATTCAACTACGTTACTGGCAGTTATGATTTAAGTTAAAATTGGACAGGATTTTCTTTATTGTCAAATTTCGTGTTGGTTTCCCTGACATGTAAGTGTTGTTTTGCTTCTAGGTTTAATTTCACAAGAATCCACAAATGCTTTAGAGACAAAAAAATATTTACAACCAGCGTAAATTGTAGATTGTGTTGATGAAATATGCAAGAGTTAGTATGCTTTAAAAATCGAGTATGTTAAAGTTGCTACTGTGAAAAGTTACATTTATACAAATTATATTAATTTTGTAATTGAAAAAATATGTAAATTTGATATTTTAACATAAGGTAAACCATTTTTGACCAGATTGCAAAGCGAATCTGGTCTATAAATTAACGAAGTCTGTCCAGCATTAACAGTTTGTGTTTAGTTTGATTTCTTGCATACCATTAATGATACCTACATCAAACTTGGTAGGTTTGTAGACATCGATGAGATCTTCCCAGCTGATGCGAAATTTGGTGACCTTAACTTTGATGTCATGCTTAAGTGGATACAGGCTGATTTTTTGCTAAGCTTTATTTCTTACATACCGTTGATGATACCTACATCAAAACTTGTAGGCTTGTAGACAATGACGAGTGCCTCCCTATTGATGCTAAAGTTGGTGACCTTGACCTTGATGTTGGATTTCAGTGAACACAAAGTGAATTTTTCATTAAGGTTGATTTCTTACACACCATTCATGATACCTACGTCAAACTTGGTAGGTTTGTAGACACTGATGAGTTCTTCCCAACAATTGGTGACCTTGACCTCGATGTCATGTTTCAATGAACACAATGACTTTGTATTTAGCTTGATTTCTTGCATACCATTAATGAAACCAACATTAAACTTGATAGGTTTGAAGACATGACTAGTTCTTGACTGATGCAATTTGGTGACCTTGACCATGATGTCACGTTTTACCTAACACACTGATTTTGCATTTTTTTGTCAGATGAGCTCTTGATAGTTTTTGCTTTGCAATACAGTCATACCATCTTTGATGGTTTCTTTTTCATTTTGATGTATATCAAAATATGCATGTATATTGTTGTATTTTTTCTAGTTTAAATATTCCAATTCCCTTTAAGGTATTCTGTAACCATTCTGGAATTCCCAAATATTTCTTGTTTACCTTGTCCTGGAAGTCATTATTAAGCATCTACTGCCTCTGCGACTCTTCTTAATTGGTTCTGTCTTCCACTGATGGCTTCCGGTCCATAAAAACTTGGCTCAAATTTAAAAATTTCTTGAAAAGCTATTTGAGAATTTTTGGAAATACTGACTCTGGTATTGTGGAATTTATTCCTTTTTGAGACAACATAAGTTTGTATACAGAGATATTCTTCAAGGTACTCCAGAATTGGCCTTTGAGATGTACCACAAGCTTTTTTTAGCCAATTTGCGACCTGGGGCTCTTAATTTGATGTGGGGTCGATGGCGGGCTGCAATATTGGTTTCCAGACTCTTACTCCTACAACTGTTTAGGTATAGTAATAAAACTTCACACACATACTCCCCATGAGTCAAGGATGTGCCCTATTGATTACAGAATCCAAAGGTCAAACTCATAGGGCCTTGATGAGGATAATTCCTGTAACTTTTTAGGTGTAGTAATGAAACTTCATACACATACTCCCCATAAGCCAAGGATGTGCCCTATAGATTTGGGGACCCAGAGGTCAAGGTCATAGGACCGTGATGAGTGAAAACAGTTTCTGGTCTATAACTATTTACGTTCCACTTATTGTTATGAAACTTCACACACATACTTTCATGAGTCATGGATGTACTTTATTGATTTCAACATAAAATTATCAAAGATCAAGGTCATAAGGTCTTGATAAGTGAACATGGTTTCCAGACTATAACTGCATTTACATTCCACTTATTATGCCCCCCCCCCCCCTTCAAAGAAGAAGGGCTATATTGCTTTGCTGTAGTTGGTCTGTAGGTCGATAACCTGAACAGTTTCTATTCATTATCTTTGCAACAGGTGTACCCATTGAAATGAAATTTAGCTTACAAATACAGGAGAATATCTAAGTCAAGTTTTGATTAGGTTACCAACGATTTTTGACAGAGTTGAATCCCTTGAACATAGAAAATTTCCAATAATTCACAATTTCCATTCAGTATCTCTTCAATTAGTGCATATACTCCACTGAAATTCTTCAAATGTGAGTTGGTTATGAATAGTACAGTTGGGTGCAGTCCTAACCTTGCATTCAAGTGCACTTCAAGTTTAGTTTTTCGTCCCGAAAACCAGTCATAAAGTTTAGTCAAGTTTACTACTAAACTTGATTTCAAGTTTACTCTGTTGTCGCCAAGTAAACATGAAAAGCAGTCATAAAGTTAACTTGAAGTGCACTTTATGTAAGGTTAGGACTGAACCTAACTGTAGGTCACCCCTATTGATTTTCAGGTCAAAGGTCATAAAGTGCAAATAAGTACTGTGTCCATCCAACATCTTGAGAATCATTAGCTTGATAATGATGATATTTCATCTGTTGGTTGATTATGAGTAGTAGATGACCCCTATAGATGTTCAGGTCACAGTCAAAGGTCACCGAGTGCAATGCAGTACTTCATACAATTTGTGTGTGCCCAATATCTTGAAAACCCTTGGCTTGATAGTGATGGTATTTCATATTTGGGTAGGTTATGAGTAGTAGATGAACCCTACTGGTTCTCAGGTCAAAAGGTTAAAGGTCTTTGAGTGCATATATAGAACTTTATATAGTTGAACCATAATATACCAGAAGGGGGACATGTGTTTTACAAAAATCTCTCGTCATAAAACCTCACACACATACTCCCCAAAAAACAAGGATGTGCTCTATTGATTTCGTGATCAAAAGGTCAAGGTCACAAGAGTATCAGTAACACTGACGGAAGCTTCCCGATCGGCAGTAATACTGCAGAAAATTGATGACTCAATTCATATACAAAAAATCAGTAAAACTGATGGATGCTCCAAGTAATAATGAAGGAAATGAATGATTCAATTTAAAAAATTTGAACTTTATTTATTTTACAACGATTAAGAAACAAGTTAACAACTTATATAAGTCTTACTTGTTGGCACGGATCTTGGTGTAAAAGTATCGTTTGTGTGGGAGGAAACTGGAGTACCCAGAAAAAACCCACAAAGCCAGGTTGGTGACAGCCCCACCATCTCGCGTACCACACCAGGAATCAAACCTGGGTCGCATTATATAGGAATCACTGTATTAATCGATGACAATTTCAAATCTCGGAGTATCATATGGATATCCAATTGAGACAACTGTAGAACAGGAGGTGATCACATCTTAACTAAAATGAGTAAGCTTGACCTTAATGAGTTATGAAATAAAACTTTTTATCTTGACCTTTCAGAAATTACCTTGAGTGACCTTTATCCAAAAGCCCTTAACCCAAATGACATTTTGGTGAAGTATGATCAAATTCTGATGAAATATGTAGATACAAGTATTTCATGGAATTTTTAAGTCAGTTAATAAGTGACCTTGACCTTTCAGGAATGACTCAGTGACCTTTAATCTAAATAACATTTTGGTGAAGTATGATCAAATTTTGATGAACAGTGTAAGTACTTCATGGTATATTAGGTCATAGTTAATAAGTGACCTTGTTCTTTCAGAAATGACCTTGAGTGACTTTTATCCAAAAACCCTTAACCTAAATAATATTTTGGTGAAGTATGATCAAATTCTGATGAAAGGTATAGGAGATTCGAGTTCGGACAGATGGTCGGACATGAGAGCAACTATATATGCTCCCCCAAAATTTTTCGGGGAGCATAGAAAGGTATAAAATCTAGGGTACTGAAAACTGTTTTGCAACTTTGCATATTGCATCTTTGATGCAACTTTCTTGTAACCTTTCATAGAAGAAAATGTAGAGAATATTATCTCTACGCTACTTTGGAGTCCCCTTCGAGAATTTATACTCTGGGCTATGCTACATTTCTTTGGAAAAGCTGTATAGACTTTTCCAGAGTTCCCTGTCAAGTGACACTGTAAGCATACCAGATTTATAATTCCCTTTTAGATACTTTGTTCTCGAGTTCTTTCCAAGTTACTCTCTAGACTATACCAGATTTTCTTCTCGAGATGCTCTGTAAGCTATTCTAAACATTTTGCGATACTATGTATCTATTCTGTAGTTGTCCAGTTCCCTTGGAGATGCAGTTTCTGGAGTCCCATTTGAAATACTCTAATCTCTTTCAGAGCTCCTTTTTTATACGTCCGTCTTAAGACGGGGCGTATTATGTTATGGCATTATCCGTCCGGCGTCCGGGATAAGCTTTTCCGGGTTACTTCTTTCCCTGTGCATGGATTTCAATAATATTTCACAGAATTGTTGCTTAGGATCCAAGGGTGTGTCTTGACCTTGACCCAAGGTCATAGGTCAAGGTCACAACTTGCAAAGTAAGTAAAACCTTGTTCAGGCCATAACTTCTTCCCCTGTGCATGGATTTCAATATTTCACAGAATAGCCATTGTCAAAGGTCAAGGTCACAACTTGCAAAGTGAGGAAAATCTTGTCTGGGCTATTACTTCTTCCCCTGTGCATGGATTTCAATAATATTTCACAGAAATGTTACTTAGGACCCAAGGGTGTGTCATGACCTTGACTCAAGGTCAAAGGTCAAGGTCACAACATGCAAAGTTAGATAAAAAAGTGAGTAAAGCCTTGTTTGGTCCGTAACTTCTTCCCCTAAGCATGGATTTCAATAATATTTCACAAAAATGTTACTTAGGACCCAAGGGTTTGTCATGACATTGATACAAGGTCATAGGTCAAGGTCATAAAATGCCAAGTGAGTAAAACCTTGTCCAGACCATCACTTCTTGCCCTGTGCATGGATTTCAATATTTCACAGAATTGTTGCTTAGGATCCAAGGGTGTGTCTTGACCTTGACCCGAGGTCATAGGTCAAGATCACAACCTGCAAAGTGAGGAAAACCTTGTCCGACCTATTACTTCTCGCCCTGTGCATGGATTTTAATAATATTTCATAGAATTGTTACTTAGTACCCAAGGGTGTGTCATGACCTTGACCCAAGGTCAAGGTCACATCATGCAAAGTTACTAAAAAAGTGAGTAAAACCTTTGTTCGGACCATAACTTCTTCCCCTGTGCATGGATTTCCATAATATTTCACAGAATTGTTACTTAGGACCCAAGTGTTTGTTATGAGCTTGAATGTCAAAGGTCAAGGTCACAACATGCAAAGTGAATAAAACCTTGTTCAGGCCATCACTTCTTGCCCCTGTGCATGGATTTCAATAATATTTCACAGAATTGTTACTTAGGACCCAAGGGTGTGTCATGACCTTGACCCAAGGTCATAGGTCAAGGTCACAATATGCAAAGTGAGTAAAGCCTTGTCCAGGCCATTAATTCTTGCCCTGTGCATGGATTTCAGTAATATTAAACAGAATTGTTACTTAGGATCCAAGGGTGTGTCCAGGGTGTTATGAACTTGACCGTCAAAGGTCAAGGTCACAACATGCAAAGTGAATAAAACCTTGTTACTACGATAAGATGCTATGGAGATGCTATGTAATGCGATAACTTCAGGTGTTTTTCATAAAACTTATACAGAATGCTTAAATGGTGTACGGGAAGCCACTTTTCAGTTTTATGCAAATTTCATTTTGTTGTTAGAAAGTTATTGGACTTGGATCCCTCTTTTTGGGTTTCAGTATTTCATAAAAGTATTACCAAAGAGACCCATGTTTAAGGGTAATAAAACCATACGTTCACATTGATCCCGTCCAAAGTAAGTGACGGGCGTATTAAGCCACACTAGGCGCTGCTCTTGTTAGACATTTTGTGAGCTTTTCTCAAGTCCACTTTGAGATACTCTGTAAACAATTCTTGTTAATTCCCTTTCTAGGCATTCTAGATATTGTAACTTGCAGGTGTAAGATACATTTGGAATTACATCATGATGTTTCTGATTGTTTTGTATACATGAAACTGTTTTCCATGCACCAGTGGTATATTAAGGTTTGGTCAGATTGCAAACAGTTTTGATCTTTAGATTGATGTTTGTCCATTCTTTGTCTGTTTTTCAACATTTTTACCAAGTTTTTGGTTGAAGTAAAATTTCAGAACTTAGACCAGACTTCATCCTTTGCATGCTAGATGACTATTATATGCAGTTTTGGTTTCAGGGGAAACTAGGTGTGGGATCTATATTTTGTGGCAACTGATTTTTCTCAAAATTTCAAAACTGCAGAGTACCACCTACATGCATTTGGTTCTTTGCATGTGAGATTTACTTGGATATGTACTCTTGATCTCGGATAAAACAGTTTGACAAACATTTCAAGGTTGTGAGAAATTTAGGTTTCAATACAGCAAGTGTATTTAGCAGTTTATTGTTCATCACATTTCTGATTATGACCTTATATTTTGTTTGATATGTTTAGATGTGTCTTACTGTGCATTTTTAAGCAAAATCTGAACATAAAATAAATGTTACCCTTAAAGTAAAATTCTTATGTCTCTTTTGTGTATTTGAATTATTGCAACAAAGAATGGGTTGCATTGTTGGGAAGTCCAACATATAGATATCTATCCATCAACATATTTGTTAAGGTTTAGATTCAAGTAAAATCTCTTCACAGTCATTCTCTATAAAAAGTTGGTGAATAGAGTAAACATTACAAAATGAACCAAATTTTTTTTCTGGAACTTTTCAATCCTACAATATCATATTAAGTGGTGGTTTGTGCAAGTATTATACATGTAAATAATTAAAAGAAAACAATATATTATGTACTAGTTTTGACATTCTTGCTTGTATTTCCTGTTCTTATTGCATAACTTGTTATTAAATTGTTGTTTTTACGTCTTGTTTTTTCTAGTTAAATAATCTGTGTAGACTACACAACAAACAATGGTCAAACCTCCTTTAAAGACCGACTGTATAAAGCAGTCACATTTATTAAACATCCACCTTTCTCTTTTCCATTCTTCTTTTAATACAAAATCAACCTGTATAAAGACACCACCTCTCATAGGTGACAACTCTTTCCCTTCCCTTTGATGACTGCTTCAAATAGTTTGATCAGATCACTTCCTTGTTGTCATACAGCAAGGTTCGATTGATGGTGACAAGCCACACTTTCAACTAGGTACTTAGTACTCCAGTTACAAACATTTATAATTTGTAAAGCAGCTTTGAGATATTTATACCAAGCTAAACTTATGCTTTACATAGACGAAGGATATGGGAGGTTTCCATCTTCAATACTCCACTTTTTTGCTTGCAAAGCAATGTTGCCCAGAGGTAAGTGGCGACACTCAAAATGTTCCACCATGGGGCACCCACCATTAAAGCGTTATGAACACCTGACCCACATAGATCACTTTGTGGTAGGAGTTGCACTTTTCACAGATGGATTACAGGCAACATGTATGTTACTTCAAACACTAGCTATTTGATGTAATGTGCATTCTGAAAGATGCATGTTGATATGTTACTGTCCAAAAAAGGTATTTGGACTGTACATAGACTGTTAAGCTGTATTTAAATGCGTATGATGTAAGATGAAATTATCACGGGATTTATGATTACAATTATTTTTATGAAATAGGAATATTTATACATGTATAACTATTGTAACCATTTGACATTATATCATCACCACCCTGATAAAAATTGCTTGCAACCAATTCAATACATTCTTCCTTTCATCAAAAGATTTTAAATACATATCAGTGACAACATACATTTTCCATTTCGTGTAGGTACGGTACTTCTGTTTTTCTGATTTCATTCACTCTAGATTTCTGTATCTTGTCAGTTAGATTGATTTCAACATTTTTCAGTCATATTTAAATAAGGAAACGGGACATTATCCATTTTTAACAAAGCATGAAAATACAAAAAAAAATTCAGAAAATTAATTTAATTTCTCTTTTTCTTGACATTGCCATTTGTTACATCCTCTGACCCTCTTTTCTTGGTCTTCTTTTTACTGCAATAATAAAATGATATTATGTTACTATGCAAGTATGACCACTGAATAATGTGTTTTATACCATTTAGTAACACATACAAGGATGAATAGAGACTTCAAATCATACTATCATACTGCCTATCAGTGGCACTTACCTGGAAGGTGGATCTAAAGACTCAAGTCTTGTTATAATTCTGTTGCATAATTTCTTGGTGTCTTTGTTGTAACATTTCTTCAAAGACTCCATGTGATCTAAAGTCTCCTGACAACAAGGCTGTAAATGAGAGAATACATACATAAGACACTTATTCTATTATATATACGCTTTTAACGCAAAAAATATCATACTGGAAACTTCCATTTCCCATTTTTTATAAACTGCATCATTAAATCATTATGGAGGGAATTTGTAAATTGAAAGAAACAGCCGCTGTCCCATGACAACATAACGTTTATCCAGAATGACATACTTTCGTCGAATGTCAAGCACTTTAGCGCAAAATATCACTTTGATGACGTCACATAATATTAGAAATGTTGAACATTTCATTATGACCTCCTAAGCTTAACAATCAAAAGTCTGCCAAACATCGCTTTCTGTGCAGAAAAGTGGGTCCAATATGGAGCGTTATGACGTCACCGATCAATGTAGTTTATACAGAAATAAAATACATAGGTTTTCAAAGCTTTATCTCAGGCAATTACAGTGGTTGTGCATATACATGTATACACACAGAAAGTTTTTTGACACAAAATTAGTTCTCTTTTTTACACAATAAGTACAATCTAACATACTATGTTGGTAGTACATTCAAAAGTAAGGAATTTAAGCTGGCAGTTGCATAAATGTTAAGATCAATATCTTTATCAGATCACACACACAAAAAATCCCCTATACTATGTAATAGTCTTTCAGCTAAGAGTACTGCCCATGAAGACAAATATTGATCATGCATTACACAAATCTATATGATCAGATTTCAAGACCTCCAACAATAAGCTGAAAAGAGTTTTCAGACACAATGCAAAATAACTGCTATTGTTCTTTGCAGAGAACTGGCTTAAAATCCTACTTCCTCTTTGCAACAGTAAATGAAAGACAACCAGCTTTTACTGGATAATGGAAGAGGAACAAAAAATCAGGAAGGCCATCAGTTATGCAAAACTGCTTCCTGCTGGAAAAAGAAAAGGTCTTGCACAACAGGCACTACAGAAATATTTCTTGATTTATGATACATGCCATTGTTACAGTTTTGGTAATACATCATGACATTGTACTAACTTTTCTACAAATACGAGGTATAATCCAAAAGTTCTCAGCCTCATGTACTTGGGAATATCTAGGATTGAAAGAATTGTCATGATTTTTGACCGGATTGCAAAGCAAGTCCAGTCTATAAATTGTTCAATATAATCTTCCTTCATCTCCATACACTTTCTCCATCTCTATTCCAATTTCTGAGTCCCTTCAAAATAGAGTGCTTCATTCAGGTCCATTAAGTTCTTGAATACTGCATCCATGATACCCTCATTGCCTCCAAAATTCCATGTTGGGTAAGATTTTAATTTTAGCAATAGCTAGACGTCAGACGGAACTAAATCTGGAGAATATGAAGAATGAGGAAGAAACTTGAGGATGCATTCTGCCATAACCGTCATTTCAACTTGGGAAGTGTGAGGGAGTGCATTATCCTTCAAGAACAGAATGTTTAATTGCCTTTTCTTTTTCCTTTCCTCTTCCTCGCATTTCCTCTTCCTCACAATTTCCCGACGCAGCCTCTTTAACTCATTTGCATAATATGCACCATTTATCATGCAGTCATACTCAAGAAAATCAATCATGATTATTCCCCGATTGTCCCTAAGGAGAGAGGCCATGACTTTCCCAGCTCAGGAAACTGGAATTTGTAGTAGGAGAAGAGCCAGGGTGAATCCACTGCATGCTTTGTTTTTTATATTTAGGATAAAAAAACCCGAAGTTTCATCCTGAGTAACAATTAGACCCATACAATTCTCAGGATCATTCTCATAGCGAGACAAAAGCTGCAAAGAAACGTCATAATTGTTCCTCTTTTGATCTTCAATCGACATCCAAGAAACCGTCTAGTCGAGAGAATAGGCATGCCTAAGATGTTGGTTAAAACTGATTGAACAAACCATAACTTTACTTATACCAACTTCTCTCGTTGTATCTCGGAAGTTTCTCCTTCAGTCACACATAACAAGAGAGTGCACAATATCAATGTTTTCCTCTGTCGTAACTTCCTTGAGACATCCCTTAAATGCTAACCTTCCCTCTTCTAAATTCAGCAGCTGATTTTTCAACAGTACTACAGGAAGGCGACTCCTTCCTAAGGGTTTCATGAATCATTCCTATTTACATACTTAATCATAACTCTAACTCCAGTTTTCTCCATTTTGGTGGTCTGACTAATGCATCAACTTTTAACAGCAAATTCCATGCATAATCAAAAGCTTTAAAATTCTACTCTCTCTAACAAAAATGTTCAATATGATTGCATAATGGTTTGAATGGAGTTTTATACTTATTTACTGTATCAAATTATATCGTGCCAAGAGCTTCAGATTATATACCTCATATTAGGAGAAAGATTTCCTACAATTTCAACAATATCTTGAGAAAATGTGAGTTAGTACATATTTTAATCCAATCAATGAATATGAGAAATACTAATATAGTTGGCAAAATATTCTGGATGAGGGATTTCAATTGTTTGTTTTAAAAAGACTTACTGTGAAATCTTCAGCAATGTTGAGTCGTTTGTTGACCATTATGTATGTACTGCGAACCAACTGTGCTTTGAAATTTTCTTTGCTTGTTACTTCAAGAACCTAGAAACAGAAGACGGAAAATTCATCATATCTAGAACGAATGCACATTCTATTCACAAATTTTTCAGCCACTTGGCCTTTGTCATGTGAAATCAACAGCGTTAAAGTACACTCTAAGTGAAATTGTTTCTAAAGTTACAGATCGTAAGAGTATATTCAATCTTGTGAAATAACTGAAGCCAAATTACAACTGTAAATTTAAATGTGCTCTATATAGTATGAACTATACCACTAACCTTTGTCAATAAATCCATGAGTTGTGCAGAGAAGTGACCCCAGGATTCTGTCCCTACATGAGCCGCCTACAAAGAGGTCATTTCAATATATTGTAGAAATACTGACGTAAAAGAAAAGAGACCATACTAAAATACAAATCATCACATAGAACTATCACTGTATAAGCAATTTAATTAACAATAATAATACCCTGTAAGCAGAATAAAAATGCTGTATTGTTGATTAAACTTCTTTACATATCCACATATTATGATGGTGATGAAGTAGTCATTACTATATACTAGCTTCTAATTCAAATTAATCATAATATTTTCTCTCAATGTCAGTTAGGATTAAAATTTTACTTGGAGAATTTTTACCAACTTTTGACATCCACAACTTGAAAACAAACATACCGTCTCCTTATTCACCAAGATCGCCATCAGAGAGATTGCCTGTGTCTGCAAAATGTAAAAATTACATTGTGACTGCATTTATAACTATTGTCAAATTGATCCTTTACCTTTTTATTTTGTATTTGAGATAAACAATTATGGAAGACTTTTTACAAAAAAAAAACTTAATATGTAGGTAAACGTTTATCTTTTTAAAAAAGAAGATACCCCGGTAGTTGAGTAAATTACATTTCAATATGCAGAAGAACATGTTATCTTAATGTGAGAAAAAATATTGACATCCATTTTGTACTCACTCTACCAAAAACTTTCAAATCCCCATCAGTAGCTGATTTCATCAAGACATTCATTAATGGCCAAAATAAAACCTACAAATACAACCATGAAAATGTTTGTAAAATGTGGAAAAAAAAACTGATACAGAAGTTTGTGAACAGCTTTCATTTCAATACAAAACTATCAGTTGATATGTGAAGAAATGTGAAATTATTCAAAGATCCTTAATTTGATCTCTCACATAAGACATAGACAATATATCTGAGTCACAATAAACTATGTTTGAAATTTATTAACAACTCTGTTGCCAAATTATGAATATATTCTTTTCATATATCATTTCAAAATTAAAATAACATTATGGAGAGCAAACCATGTACTTACAGGGTACTTCGAAAACAAATTCTCAAAGAAAACTTGACTCAAATTATGTTCACTGAAAATTGAAGAGAAAATATGATAATTCACAAATTTTCTTATATACAAGTACAATGTATATGTAACAAACACTTTAATAATACACTCTAACCTGGTACTTTAAATTCCTTCTTTTTCAGTCAGTACAGGATAAGGTTCTGTAACCCCCTAAATTGGTCTAAATTTGTAAACTTTTCAGAAGTGATTGCACATCAGAGGATATTTCTATACATACCTTATAAAAGGTATATAGTTTATGTTTAGATTTGACATGAGCAAAAATAAATCTCGCTAAAATCCCTGAAAATCAGCATCTACAGCACATTACAGGTACATATATTTAAATTTGGATATGAGCCTATTCATGACCCGATGTGATATTTTTGTTAAAAACAGTCTGCTGAAAACACACAAGTCTAGCAAAAAATAAAACTGGATTAACTTTGCACTCTACTTGAAATTAGTAAAGAAAGTTGAGCATTTCTTCTGCTACTTTGCACATCTATGCTAATTTGTCATGTCCTTATGACATCATACGAACACTAGGTGACGTCATGATACATGTATAACAAACTATTTCATATGTCATTTGGTGAACATTCATAAAAGCAAAACTACAGTAAATTCTTCTATTAGTAAATGTTATTTTATGCGACAGTCAGTAGACTGGTAGTGGTGATTAGTGACCCTGGTCATTTCCAAAAAAAACAAAGATTTAATTGTAACCTTTTGCTTATGAACAGACTTGGCTAACACTTAATAACACTAGGCTTCAAAGACAGAGTGAATTACTGTATACAGCAAACACATATACAATACAGACCTCAAATTGCCATCCAATGTCTTCCACAATGAGTCATTAATATCAGGTGAAAAGCCAAACTAGAATGTTTATATATATATTTTTTGGTAGGACATACTACTGGACAAATGGTTATAGATATCATATAAGTGGTTTTTAGATCATAGTTTTACACACACCTTTTGTGAACAAGATTTGCCAAACTTTGACCAATAATTTCTATCACTTTCTCCTGTGCATTATCTTCATCTTGCTGTTCCTGTAAAACAAAGTTCATTAGTATAAATATATATTAAACAATGAAAATTAACAAAACATAATCATACAAAATGACCAGTTTAAATTTCATTTCAAGATTTATATTTTTGTCACCTTTCACATACATAACAAAGGTAAATATAAAGTTTTAGCGGAAAATTTTCTCCCTCCTCCCCCCCCCCCTCCTCTTTCCATATATTTCTTCTTTTGCACTTTTCACTTATACATATATATACAGGAATTTTTTTGAGGATTACTTTCCCTATTTTTTTATGCACTTGATCTAAAAGCTCAAGTGAGCAATTATCATAGAGGTTTGTCCGTCATCATAACCTTTCCACTTTTCAATTTCCAATCCTAAACTGCCATACAGAATCTGATCAAACTTGGTTTACTTGTAGTACTAGTGAAGCACTTACAAAGCTGTGTTTTCTATTCAGATTTGTCAACTGGTGGTGCCATAATAGAAAAAAGCATGCCCATGAACAGTATCCTCCTCTGAAAATCTTCCTCAGAAAGGATGCAAGGATTGAAAGAACTAATGACATCTGAGTGTTCTATAAAGATTTTTCAAGTCTGTTCTTTTTTTAAATAGGAAATGGATTTTTTTATGTTTTATGGATATCTATTTGGACTTGGTCATTTTGCCTACTTTTGAATAATTTCTTAGATTTTCCCTAGTGCCTGATTATAATGTTTTCACTTTGTGTATTACAACTCACTATATATCTATAAACATAATTGGAAAGAAATGGAATACACAAATAATTGCTTTGACCATTGAAAATGACTTTCACAACTGAAATCAAATTATTTGCTCAGGTCTCCTATTTACCTTTGTATCTCTGTCCTTCACAGACTTTGATCTTGTTTTCACAGGGGATGGACCTGTGCTACCAATTTCTAGATTGAGAAGTAATCTTATCTACAATGAAGAATAAACTTAATCACAAATAGGAAAATGAAAAAATCATAATCCTTACTATAGATTTATATGATGATATACCTTTAAACTATCATCTTCCTTGCTATAGAAGTATACAATAAAATACTTTTAAATCATCTTTGATATGTTTGACATGTACGAGATTTTTAAGGATGATTGGATAGCAAGATCCTGAGATCACCTTAAAAACCTAAATCATGTGTCAGGTGCCTCTACAGTTAACTTGCACACAGACTAACAGGGCATGGGGTACTCTATGATGGGTCTTGATTAAACCTTTTCAAAGAAATAAGAGTCCTGAGCTTGGTCTCCTCTGAATTTAAGTCAGGATCATTACAGATCAGCAGCCTTAGCTTGCATTGAGTAAAGAGCCTCTGGCCTACAGTAAAGGGTATCTAGTTTACAATAAAGGGTATCTGGTTTACAGTAAAGAGTATCTGGTTTACAGTATAGGGTATCTGGTTTACAGTAAAGAGTATCTGGTTTACAGTATAGGGTATCTGGTTTACAGTAAAGAGTATCTGGTTTACAGTATAGGGTATCTGGTTTACAGTAAAGAGTATCTGGTTTACAGCAAAGAGTATATCTAATTTTCAGTAGACAGTATCGGGTTTACATTAAAGAGCATCTGGTTTACAGCAAAGAGATTTGGTTTACAATAAAGAGTATTTGGTTTACAATAAAGAGTATCTGGTTTACAGTAAAGACTATTTGGTATACAGCAAAGAGTATCTAATTTTCAGTAGAGAGTATCGGATTTACATTAAAGAGATTTGGTTTAAAATAAAGAGTATTTGGTTTACAGTAAAGAGTGTTTGGTTTACAGTAAAGAGTATCTAGTTTTCAGTAGAGAGTATTGGGTTTACATTACAGAGCATCTGGTTTACAGCAAAGAGATTTGCTTTACAGTAAAGAGTATTAAGAGTATTTGGTTTACAGTAAAGATAATCTTCCTTACAGTAAACAGTACCTGGTTTACAATAAAGAGTATTTAGTTTACAGTAAAAAGTATTTGATTTACAGTAAACAGTATTTGATTTACAGTAAAGAGTATCTTATTTACAGTAAAGAGTAAATCATTTACTGTAAAGAGTATTTGGTCTACAGTAAGGAGTATCTGGTTTACAGTAAAGGGTATCTGGTTTACAGTAAAGAGTGTTTGGTTTACAATACAGAGTATCTGATTTACAGTAAAGAGTATTTAGTTTACAGTAAAGAGTATTTGGTTGACAGTAAAGAGTATCTGCTTTACAGTTAAGAGTATCTGGTTACCATAAATAGTATCTAGGTTTTACAGTTGAGTATTTTATTTACAGAAAAGAGAGCATGGTTTACAATATAGAATAGTTAGAACAGATCCAATTGTCTTAAACTACTGGTATCTGTCTGTAAAATTAAAAAAAAAAATTATAATGTACTCAAACAGATACAGGTACCTGTACTGTCATTTTTCAAAAAGAAGAATTTCAAATAAAATAAAAAAGGAAAATAAATTCAAAATTTATTTCCCTGGAAGTTTTTTTTTAGAGAATATAGTAATTTGCTTGTTTTATATATAGACATATATATTGCAATTGTGAAATATTCTGAAGAACAGAGTAAATGAAAGGTCTACTTTAGATCAGACTAGAGATTCACAGTAGCTAACCATTTGATTACAGTGTGATTGAATACAACTTGATGGTCATTATCAATGACATAACATTAATACAGGGGACAAAATTGGTGTAGTAGTGAAATGCTTGAATTGATGTGCAGTTGATCCGAATTCAATTCCTAGATTGTGCAAAAATTTAAAAAACTGGAGTATCAGTAAAACTGATGGATGCTCCCCAAATAGCAGTTATAATGCAGGAAATTGATAACTCAGTTCATATACAAAAAATCAGTAAAACTGATGGATGCTCCAAAAAGCACAGCAATAATGAAGGAAATCAATGACTCAACATATAGGAAATCATTGTATTAATTGATGAGGATTTCAAATCTCAATGTATCATATGGATATCCAATTGAGTCAACTGTAGAAAAACTAGTGATCACAGTATCTTAAACTAAAATGAGTAAACTTGACCTTGATTAGTTGTTAAATAAAAACTTTATATTGTGAACATGACCTTTCAGAAATGACCTTGAGTGACCTTTGTCCAAAAGCCCCTAAATAACATTTCGGTGAAGTATGATCAAATTCTGATTAAAGGTGTAGGAGGAATAAGTACCTCTTGGTATTTTAAGCCATAGTTAATAAGTGACCTTGACCTTTAAGAAATGATCTTGAGTGACTTCTATCCAAAAGCCCTTACCCTGAATAATATTTTGATGAAGTTTGATAAAATTCTGATGAAAGATGTAGAAGTTATACATACTTCATGTTTCTCTAAGTCATAGTTAATAAGTGACCTTGACCTTTCAGATATGACTCTGAGTGACCTTTGTCCAAAAGCCTTTAATCTAAATAGCAGTTTGGTGAAGTATGAAAGGTGAAGGAGATATAAGTACTTCATGTTACTTTAAGACATAGTTAATATGTGACCTTGACCTTTCCGAAATGACCTTGAGTGACCTTTGTCCAAAAGCCCTTAATCCAAATAATATTTTGGTGAAGTATGATCAAATTGTGATGAAAGGTGTAGCAGATAGAAGTACTGCATGTTACTTTAAGTCATAGTTAGTAAGTGACCTTGACCTTTCAGAAATGACCTTGAGTGACATTTTTCCAAAAGTCCTTAACGTAAATAATATTTTCTTGAAGTATGATCAAATTCTGATGAAAGTTGTAGGAGATATGGGTACTTCATGGTATTTTAAGTCATAGTTTATAAGTGCCCTTGAGCTTTCAGAAATGACCTTGAGAGACCTTTGTCCAAAAGCCCTTGACCTAAATAATATTTTGGTGAAGTATGATCAAATCATAATGAAAGGTATAGGAGATATGAGCTCGGAAGGACGGACCGACAGACAGATGAACAGACAGACACATGGAAAAGTTTTGGGGAGCATTAAAATTAACCACCTGTTTCCATGTCATAATTTGACTGAACTACTGTTGAAAATTGAAGTAAAAAAGTGAAAATCAACATATCAAAATTCATAAACATGTATTGCAAAGTTTTTTCTCTTCAGTATAACTGACTTATAGTCAAATGTCAGAAATCACATCTGTTGACAAATATTTTCACTACGTTATAAATGGCCTGTCAAGCAGACATTTTACTGTGAAATCAAAATTCATAAACATGTATTGCAAATTTTTTTCTCTTCAGTATAACTGACTTATAGTCAAATGTCAGAAATCACATCTGTTGACAAATTTTTTCACTACGTTATAAATGGCCTGTCAAGCAGACATTTTACTGTGAAATCACAATGTATAAATGTATAAGTAAATTGATTTGGCTATCCCTCTACAGTTACAGGTATCCAAGGCATTTTCCAATAATGTTAATATTGTATTTAAAATACTAAGCATTGATACATTAGCACTCTTATTTCTGTTGAACATGAAGCAGTAAGATTTCTTGACTCACCATTAGCAGAGTGGCATCTGAGATGTTCAGGATCAGCTGATGATTCATCACTGTAATACAAAGTATCTTACCAAGTAGACTCACCATACAGAATGGTCACATACAACATAGACTAAAAACCATAAACACAGGTGTTACAAATAATAAAATGCCTAAGATAGGAATTTCTTATTAAGTATTAACAGCATTCTCTGCAAACCTTTCTAATTCTAAATAAATCTTCTGATTTGACATATTCAATGCTACTTAAAACTGACATAAACTTATCTGCAGGATAAATCACTTTTCCTCCTTAAAAAATGTAAACAACTGTTTGTTTGCATGTTTGTTAAAGCCACAGCAAAATTATTTCACTTACAGTGTGGCTGACATTCTTTTGGAGGAGAAAGCCAGCCAGAGTAACAAGCGAAAATCTCACACATTTTTGGTAGGTATATTAGCAGAACAAACTTGTTCTAACCTTACATTAAACTTAGACATGACAGAGGTAAGGTGCTTCAGTAAGTTCAACATAGCACTTTAGATCATATGGCCCTCAATGATACTACATAATTAAAGGTATATACATAAAACTTGGCATACAATATTATACCTTACCTCTAGTTGACAGCTGTATTGTCTCCTTTATAGCATTAAAGTACACATCTCTTCTCAATGCTGTATTACCATGGACCTAAACATTAAAATTATAGATCATGATGCTACTTATTGCTGAATATCAAAAATCAAAATAGTCCATCATTGGATATTTACCTTGTCAAGAAATTCATGTTCTACATACATGTTGTAACAACCATTCTGAAAGTATTGTATGGCAATACATAGTCCCCTATCAGCAGAAAAATCTGACTAAAACACTGTGAAAAACTGAGATTCAGCATTAATTTTCCAAGTCCAAGGGCCATGACTCAACAAACTAGAATTTTAATGTGTATGTGCAACACAAATGCCCACCCTGGCAGCTAAGGTAGTGAAATATATTTGCCAGAGAACTTATACATTGTATTTGAAAATTCAAAAAAAATTCTAATGGTCAAGGGCAATTACACAACCATTTTCAAACCTGACCTGCATTTTCCCTTGATACATATATATACAATATCAATTTAATCCATCAAACCTTCAACAACAAAATCAGCCGAAACTGAATGATGACAAAATGACGGAACAGGGTAACACTATATGCCCCTAGCCATTTCATGGCACGGGCATAAAAATTAATGAACTGGAACGAAATTCTAACTTGATCTGTGACTTGTCATTCTAAAGCAATGTACCAATTATCAAATAATAATCTGTAAGAAAAGAAAGTGCGGAAAAATGAATATTTGCATTAAGTCCAAGGGCCATAACTCAGCAAACAATGAATGAACCAAAACAAAGTATGAACTTGATCTGTAGCTTGTCATGGTAAAGCAATGTACCAAACATCAAATGAAATCTGCAAGCATGACAAAAAAACTGGAAAACTTTGCCAGACTGACAGACAGACAGACAAACGGAATGACAGACCAACTGCAAACCTTAAGTTCCCATCAGCAAAATTCGCCCATGAGGGACTAAGAAACTGGTAATGGTTGGCAACTGTCATTTAAAGTAACTGTGATTTCTATGTACATTTAATAATTATCAGGGTTGTTGTCAACGAGTACCCGGTTAACCGTCGAACGCACCGAGTATCGGTTAGTAAACTTAGTACTCGGTGAAAAAAATAATTTACAGAAAAACAGAATGAAGATGTTTTTCCGCTCTGTCTGTCTTGTATTTGTTAAGCGACAGAACACTTCCCTCTATGAATGTTTTGACAATCAAAACACTCTCAGTTATTTCATCAACTGCCTCGGGGCCATTATATATCAATTGTGTGTATCACTGAATAGGTACTCAACTTTAATTACCTTTACCCATAGCTTATTTGTACATGTACTACACGAGGCTTGAGTTGTAAATTTTTACAGTAGGTGTTATTTGAAGCCATTTTGTTAAAATGCCGCCTCAAATGTCTAAGGCTTGGAATTACTTCAAACGGACAGCTGATGGTAAAACTGTGAAGTGTAAAATTATGTGAAGTGGAACTGACATATACTGGGGGAACTACCAATATGTTGAACCATTTAAGGCTTAAACACAATACAGGAATTGGAAACAAAAACACTCCTGAAAAGCAACAAGCCATGGCAGAGTTTGTTCGTTCACCCCGCTCTCGTCACTTGTCCGGAGCGAAGTCAGAGAAGATAACTTATGCAATTGTGAAAATGGTTGTGGAAGATTATATGCCTCTTAGAATTGTTGAGGGAACAGGTTTCAAAAACCTAATGTCTCTAATAGCACCTGAATATAGTTTTCCGTCGCGTAACACAATAAAATCGAGAATTGACGCCGTATATGAAGAAGAAAAATCAAAACTCCTCGTCGAGTTACAAGACGTCGGAACAGTCGCGCTGACTACGGATACATGGACTTCAAATTCAACGACTAGCTACATAACGGTGACTGATCACCACATTGATAAATACTTATTCATATCGAAACATATCCGGTTGTCCATATTGGCTCGTTGTTATTTGGCTGTGCCGGGCACATCAGTACCATCAGAGAGAATCTTCTCCATAGCTGGACTTATTCTTACAAAACTTTGCCACCGACTTTCATCTCCTTGTGTTGACAAAATTATTTTTCTGAACAAAAATAAGCTTTCTCCATAAAAAAGTTCAAACTGTGTCGGTATACCCTGTTCTTGTTTGTGAGCTTTTTGACCTTATTAATGGCTATTTCCACAGTTGCAACGTGTTTAACTGGGAATGTATTACTGCACTCTTTGTATTTTTGATTTCTATCACAAATGAACTTCACTTAAATTAAATTTCATTTGCACTACTTGATTTCCATTTGTCTGTTTGAATAAGTTTGTCTTCGAGCATAATATATGCAACAGACGTTGTTTATGATATAGAAGGCCCCTGACAGAGTACATGATTGAATCATGCCTATTTGAACAAAGTCTATTGATACAAGTAACCAGTTACTTGATCGGAAAAAGTACCGATTAACCGGTTAGTGAAAAACGTCCGATTTGACAACCCTAATAATTATAGACTAAACTGGGTCTTATCACTCACTTGAGAACCTTGAGCACATAACAAAATTTGATAGTTCCTTAAGACTATGCTTCAAACAGAGACAGACGATAGATGGCCAGATGCCACACAGATCACTATAGCTATAATAGCTCTATTGAGCTTTTATGATTAAGTGAAATTAGTATTGATAATGTCCATTAATGCTTTCATTTCAAACAAATAATTTTCCATACCTCAGCCTTTTTGTACAATTGACGGAAAATATTCTCTGCTCTTTTTCCAAGTTCATTCTGGTCACGTTGTTTCTCTGCATTAATCATCAATTTCAACAATGGGAAGATTAAATCCTATTATTAAAGAAAGAATTTCAGATCTAATACCTTTTCACTGTTACCAACTGAGCATCTTCCTAAAATCTGAATGTCATCCCTGCATAAGGGGACATCACATGCACACTTTTGGTGAGGGGGCCTCCCTGTTCATCATAATCATGCATACATTTTACTGTCACTATGCACATGAGTGAAGAAGACAATTTTCTTAGATAAAATACATTTTCACAATGTAGATTAATGGGTCAGGACCAAGAGTCTGTACCCCCAGCCAAGAGATCATCAACTGATAACTGGTAGGAGGTGTTTTATTCTTCATAAGCATATACACAGATTATCATTGTATGGCATAGATGTGAAGTAGATTAATACATTTTCACTATGAAGCTATATAAGACCCATCATTGAATGTGAATCCCTAAACCAGGGGTCATTAATTTCACAATTTCAGTAATAGACTTCATAAATTATAATCAAGTATTTGTTGTATTATCACAATGAACAGGATTTAAGGAAACTATTTTTACAGATTAAATAAATTTTCACAATGAATATAGGCCCTAGTCTAGCAATAATGAATTTCAAGATATAATTAGAAAGTTTCATACTTTTCATGACTATGCAAATAATTCTTCTTTCAGATAAGCACCAATAGAGAAAATCATTTTAAAAAAATTGAGGTATTTTCAGGGTTGTCCCTATTTTAGAAAATAGCAGGGGACTTTAGAAAAAAATAGGAGGCGAAGTAAGGTGTGAGCGCCGAAGGCAAGAGCCATCTAGGGGGGTCTGGGGGCATGGTTCCCTAGAAATTTTTTTTAAAAAAGGAGCAAGGAGGAGGGATTTCTTTGATTCTAGACACTTAATTGTCTTACTTAATCACTGAATCAGAATGCTGTGAAATCTTTGCTTGAAATGAATAGACAACAAGGGTTTGCACTATGCATTCCAGGTCATCACCTTTAAAAAAAAAAAGTTGAACATGACCCATGCTTAGGCACTGTTACTTTTTAAATTCCCCACCATCCTTCAATTTCATAGTTTGGGAGAGAGAAAGAAAAGGAAAGAGCTTGAACAGAACCCACTTATCCTTATGGATTCACACACTTTAGTCTTATTCTTGTTATTGATATTATAATCATCTTATTTATGTTCATATAAATAAGTAAATAAACTTTCGAAAAAAAACCAGACAGACAGGACAAAAACAATATGCCCCCGATTTATAGATCCGGGGCATAAGAACGGAAATTGAAAAATAAATTTAATAGTCAATATATTAGATTCTTAAGGGTCTTTCACACTATAAAGAATTGGTCCAGCATACATGTACGTCTGCATTTTGCAAATATTTAGCATTCGCTGGCATATGCTGAAGTACTGTTTGACAATGCTTTGGATCGTTGTTGTTCATTCTCATACGTTCATGAACGTTGTCGTTCGTTAAGGTGAGCAAAAAAAATTTTTGTGCATGCACAAAATTTGTCAACATATGCCGACAGATAGCTCTTACTCAGCGAGAATGGTAAGCAAATGGAATGCAAATGTTCTATTTGTCTGCAGCACTGCAGCAGTACGTAACCTGCACAGTCTTATTCGTCCGTACAAGTCAAATTTTTTTTACAAAAGGCTTGCCAGTTAGTAACGAATTTAAAATGTTCTTTCAATGTATGAGTTGTGTTTTTACTGCCACTTGTTAACATATTACATTGATAGCGCCCCGGGAACGATCTTTAAATGTATAAGTGCTGTTGCCTGTGGGATAAATCAATGTACGTAGTGTATGTATGAGTCTACACAGATTGTACATCTAACGTGTTCTGTACCGTTCAATGTTTGTTCAAGACGTTCCAGTGGAGTACCACTCCACTCATAGTGCTCATATTGTATATCTCTTTGTTGTTCAGTACTACCAATCTCCTCCTTTTCATCATTTGGATGCAGAAATGCACGATGCTGCGAAGCTGCAGCAACAGATGGGGTCTTTTTTGGAACAGCTTCTTCCTGAACAATATTCTTTCCCTGGTTACTTCCTCGGGATGCTATCTTTTGTAGTGAATGTCTCCATGGCATCTTCTTTGTACTGTAGATAATGTGGAATTGTGACTGAGTGCATAGAGTGTACGCAAATTTGTAAGACGTTTGTTTAAAAGTCACTGACATTCATTCCACGATCATACTAGATTGTTATTAGTTCGTTAATGAATTAATTATCAATTCGTTTCATATGCTGTCAGTACGTTCTATTTAGTCTCAGGCAATCCGAACGGTGGAAAAGTTGTGCGTATGTGGACTTAGTCAATTTTTTGCAATTTGTCCACATATGTTGAGTCAATTCATTACAGTGTGAAAGGCTCTTACCTAGCCTAGGCCTTTTGTTGAAAAAATGTTCTTAATGACATGTAAAAAAAATGTAGACGACGTAAATCACCGGGTGCCGGCTCTTAAGGAGAACCCTGTATTTTATCAGGTTTGGTCCCATTTCTGAGGCCAGAGGGGTGCTTGGACCATAACTGATACCCCTCTTGTCCTAAAGATGCTTCATGACAAATATGGTTTTGGTGACAAATGGACTTGGTTAATGCCAAAAAGTTTGCAATGCTCAGTTGTTGAAGATTTATGTGTAACCATAGTAGACAAAAGCCAATAGCAATAGGTCATCTGAGACACTTGGGTGACTTATTGAAATTCATTATAATCAAGAGTAAATGGTGTAACAGTTATCGGACAAAATTCTGAAAATTCTCTTACCATTACAATATCCCCTGATGGTTTACTTTTCACCAGTATTTCTACCAAATCTAATACTCTGTAAAAATCATCAGCACTTGAGACTAAAACAACACTCATATTATAACAATTCAATTACACTAAGTTCTTAAAACAGATATATCAACAATAACTTGAATGACACACTGTTGCAAAATACACAGGTAAGTCATTTTGCTATAGAATTACAGTGATGCTCCATTAATATGAAAATGTTTGTTCCAACCCAATTTTTCTAGATTGACAGATTTTTCAGACAACTGGATCATTGTACACTCTTATGTATTTGTCCAGAGTCTTACTTTACAAAGATTGTATGTTTAACTTAATAGTTAATATACAAACGTTTCCTTTTTTATGCATCACAGTCAAAACATGTTTTCTACCTATACACCTACATTTATCAGAATACTAAAACAGAATGTTTATCTTACACTGTTTTATAAAAAAGAACAGAAAGAAATATCAGAAAATGGGATCCATACAAATGACAATTAAAATTTCATTTTGTGGTGAAGAGGTCCCGGGTTTGATTTCCACAGCCTGATCATTAATATCTTGTCAGGATGAGATAGTTAAAACTGAGGTCGCATGTCTCAGTAAGCTACAGCATGTAGAAGATCAAACAATATTGTGATGTGTCCATCATACATCAGAATTTCTGCGTACTGCGATAAGCACATAATGTCACTGTATAAACAAATTAAACTTGACATCTCATAGAAAAAGAAACAATCAAGCAAGTAAATGTAATTCTACATTCAGATTTGTTACTTCTATCTTCAAAAACGAAAGATTGATCAGAGTAAAAAGTAAAATTGGCAAGTTACATTTATCTCCTATAAGTGAACTTGTACTGACCTATTAAACAGCAATCATCAATAACAGCTAATATGACATTTGACTATACCAAAATTTGCTTATTGTAAGATGGACAGGTAATGAATATACTGCATTCTGGTGATGAGATTAATGCAGTGCTGACATGTTACAAAAACAATCAAAGGGTAAGATGATCAAAAGGTGAGACAATCAAAAGGTAAGACAATCAAAAGGTAAGACAATGTGTGGGTCCATCCATTACTGTTAAACGGCACATAATCTTTATTATAAACTCGCATTTAGGTGTCACACAAACTAGAACTAAATGTCTAATCTTATTGTGGTAAATTTAGATTACTCTTGATACTGGTTATCTTCTTCAATTGTTTATCGGTTCACTGATCTTCTTTGTGCATTCATTATTTCATACCCCCATCCCCCTTCCCTTACATACATCACATACTGTTTGTTCACATGAGTGGATTTTCCAGATTACCAAAGTCTGGATTAAAGGAGCATCAATGTATTTTCATTTACAAGGATTACATTTTTTGACAAACAAAAGTTTGTTATACTTATCTATAGGGCAATTACAAGGGAAGAAAAATCTTCATTGGTTTATTTGTAAAATCACACAATATGTATGTAAATTGCTTTATAAAGTGATGGTTCTGACTATAACAATAAAAACCAAAATGGCTTTATAAAGTGATGGTTCTGACTATAACAATAAAAACCAAAATGGCTTTATAAAGTGATGGTTCTGACTATAACAATAAAAACCAAAGTGGCTTTATAAAGTGATGGTTCTGACTATAACAATAAAAACCAAAATGTTTGAAATCAATAAACAGCACATAAAAAATACAAATACCTTAACTTAAATGTAGCAAGTTGTTTCCTCATATCTGCTTTTGATTTCTCTGTGCTTTTTCTCATTTCCCTGAAGACTGCAGATAGTGCTTCGTCAAATTTAAACATTTCACTATCACTCAAATCATCATCTGACTGCAAACAGAATGTACATATCAAGAAATTCTCCTTTTTTCAAATGGAATATCTCATACCTAACATCAATTGATTCTTGTTTTCAGGTAAATTTACAAAGTGATGACTCTTCTCTCTAGTTCAACATAGTGAAGATTCTACTTTTTAGAAGTCATATAGTATTTTGTACCACATGCTTTTTAGTTTTTAGGTAAATTTACAAAGTGATGATTCTTCTCTCTAGTCTAACATGGCAAAGATTCTACACTGTTCAAGAAAAGGATAATACACAGGAAATTTATACAAAGATTAAAATCTAGGACTTTCTGGCCTGATCGTTCTCAAGCAGTACACTACTATATGCTAAAACTAATGTCATCTCTTGACAAAATTATCTCTCTGTTATAATACATTAGTCTTAGTTTTACTTCATCATCGTCTTCTTCTTTGATAGCAGCATCTCCTAAGGCTGACTTTACAGCATCCCTAAAGTCATCATCTATAACCTCTTCCTCCTCCTCACTGCTGCTATCCTCCTCCTCCCCACTATCTTCCTCCTCCCCACTATCTTCCTCCTCTTCATCATCTGATTCCTCAAGTGCATTGTCATTATTCATATTTTCTTCATCTGTTACCTCCATATCACTTTCATACATATCTACATCAATATACAGATAGCAATTAGAAACATGACATGTTTTTAAAGCACTGATGCCCCAGCAATAACACATCTTAATGAAACAGTAGCCTGAAAGCTGGGAATATATAAAGATATAAGTAAGTCATACTATAATTGATGGCGGTGAGGAACTAGTAATCAAAGAACTGGAGGTCCTGAAAGATACTCTTACTCACATCTTGTTGTGAGTAGAGATCTATATGTATCACACTAAGGACAATTCAACCTCATTTTGTATGAAGTTGATTGAAATAAGTTATGTTATTACGAATGAAAGAAAAACAAAATAGTACACAGAGAAACCTGGTCATAAGGTTATCCCATCATGTAATTCAATGGCAGTGGTGGATTCAGAGGGGGTGCCACCTTCTGCCACATATTTTCAAGTAAAAATCCAGATATGCACCAGAAATGGCCAAGTAGTTTGACTAATACACATGTGGGCCCCCCTTTTCTGATTTCCTGGATCCGCCACTGCATGGAGTGTCCATCTTTTCCAGTTAAGTGTTTTTAAATCTTTTTTATACTGATTTGCATATTTAAAGGCTATATTGGTTATTCAAATTATGCGATGAGACTGATGAACTAAAAGCAATAGTGTTCCACACAACACATTATCCCTTTAGTGAAGGCTACATGCTGGGTTATGATGTTTTCCACACACGTCCTTGACTTTCAGTGACGACAGTGTATTGCAATGAAAACTGTAAAGTAGTCCCTAGACAATTCGATTTAACCATAGTTTGGGTAAAAGAAAGTTTAAATAAAAATCAGTTCATAAAACACATGGTTATATATTTTTAATTAGAAATGTTTTATCTTTATTATTATATGAAATGTGTGAAAAAAAAACATTTCATTTCTAAAGTGTGAAAATTAAGAGAAAAGAGAAAATATGAGGAAATCGAAGACTACATGTACAACTGTTGGTCACCACGAATGTTGATCATGCGAATAGTCTGATGAAAATAAATTCATACAGTGATGTTTTCGCCATGGCGGGGAAGGGGACGTTCTCTAAAAGAATTCAGATGATTGTGGTCTAAATTTATCTTAAAGAAAGACTCTTACACTGAATCGATTAAATCCTCATAGCTGTCCTCACTAAAATAAAACAAATATTGACACAGACATCATAAAATTTCTTCAAAGGTTGTAGTTGGGTGAACGTAAATCTGACCTTTGACTTTTGAACACGACAACAATAAGATACTCCTTGATAAGGAGTATCTTAAAAAGGAATTCCAGAAAACAAAAGTGACAAACTGACTGAAAGACAGACAGACAAAAAACCTATAATGCCTGCAGTTTCACTGGTAGGGGAAAAACAAGAGATATATAAACAAAAAGTTAGTTATTATCACAGTACTCCTTTAATTTGGGTGGTAATCCAGTACTAACCATTTTCATCTTCAAATCCTACGGGTCCATCTTCATCTCCCCCTACTTTGTCAGACTCTAGTACCTACAACAGGTAAAGTGCAGTCAAATCTGTAATGTACCTACAACAGGTAAAGTGCAGTCAAATCTGTAATGTACCTACAACAGGTAAAGTGCACTCAAATCTGTAATGTACTTACAACAGGTAAAGTGCACTCAAATCTGTAATGTACCTAAAACAGGTAAAGTGCAGTCAAATCTGTAATGTACCTACACCAGGTAAAGTGCAGTCAAATCTGTAATGTACCTACAACAGGTAAAATGCAGTCAAATCTGTAATGTACCTACAACAGGTAAAGTGCAGTCAAATCTGTAATTTACCTACAACAGGTAAAATGCAGTCAAATCTGTAATGTACCTACAACAGGTAAAGTGCAGTCAAATCTGTAATGTACCTACAACAGGTAAAATGCAGTCAAATCTGTAATGTACCTACAACAGGTAAAGTGCACTCAAATCTGTAATGTACCTACAACAGGTAAAGTGCAGTCAAATCTGTAATGTACCTACAACAGGTAAAGTGCAGTCAAATCTGTAATAAAGGGGCAAGTTCTTCTGATGGTATCACAACAGATTTTAAATCTAAAGATTTGAAGTCAATCCTGGCTGCCATCCTGGTTTTTCCTACGTGATTTCCCATTTTCTGCTTCCCTATTTGCGATATGGATAAGGCAGTAACGACTTTGTGTCACAGTAAACTTGGTATCCCTCACTGCTTTAGGTTAATCTGTTACATGCCTATAAATTAGGGGTCATGCACTAGGCAGATGTTACATAGGTTAAGATTATAAGGACATGTACTAGGCAGGTGTTGCCACAATATAAATGAAACAATCTTGGAGTGGCATAAAACAATCAAACTTGGGAATCTGTCATAATGGCTACCTGTATAGAATAACCACCTGTTATTAACTGCCTTTTCTTAAGTTCTGTACCACAAAAACTGTATACTTTTAAAATTAACTTGTATTCTGGAACATTCTGCATTATGCTGTTACTTTTTCCTTTCCCTTTGGGGGTCTAATAATTCAGGACCTGCTTTATTTCATATCAAGTACATACAAACATAAAATACATAAAAAACAGATATATGTCTATACAAGTATGAATTCATACCAACATACATGTATTATAAACTAAAGCCGGCATGGCCTAGTGGTATCGCATCTGATTCCTGATCGGGAGGCCGGGGTTCGAGTCCCGCTCTGGTCATGCTGGTGTCATGTCTTTCGGATGAGACAGTAAAAACCGAGGCCCCGTGTCGTGGTATGCATGGCACGTTAAAGATTCCTCACTGCTTCGGGTGGATCTGTTGCAAAGGTCAAAATTTGTATGCCCCGCATCAGGCAGATGCCTTCACTATATACATATAATATTTGTAGTGTGACGTAAAACAAAAATCAATCAATCAATCAATGTATTATAAACTACAATAAATTAAATAAGTTCTCCTAAAAGAGTAAAAAGAGGTTATCAAACAGGAAATAAATTCTTAAAACTACAGTTTGGTAATTCCTAAACACAGCTGAAACTTGTTAAGTCGAAGTGGACGAGACCAGAGCAGATCGTTTTTGCTTATCCGGAATTCGATATAAACATCAGCTGTTTATATGACTATTTTGGATCATTCTCATTAACATATAAATGTACATGTATTGTTTACTTTGCGATAAAAGGAATTTCGAATTCAGCGACTTTGAGATAATGAATTTCAACTGTATCAAAGAGAACGAATTAGAAGAAATAGTCCCTGTAAAAAAAAATCAAGCATCTTACACACCTCTACAATGAGCTTCAGTGCATCAGAGGTCATGTGATTTGTCAATAAACTAAATGTCGTCTTTGCTGTGACACGTGCGAAGTTCGATCCCTGTGACATCATACTCAACAACACCTCTGTAATCACCTCTATCCACTCAGGTTCTGAAACAAGTAAAATACATGTAACTTTGATATTTTCTAGCAATACTTAAATGGATCAAATTCTGAATTATTCCTGAAAATTATCTTTCTGCATGTTACCTAAAAATATAAATTACAAGAACAAATACATGCATTCTATACTTTATTTGCTATTCCATCAGATAAAATCTTGACCTCTCTGAAACATATTATATTTACCAAATGCATCAAATATTCTTTCATTTACAAGGTCTGATACATTTACATATTTTCACTAAAAAGACAGGAAAACAACAAATTAAATTCTGAAAATTAGAGACCAAACAAGAAAATGATAGCACTGAGGCACAATGACTTAAACTGGACATATAAAATTCAACCGATATCTAAGACTCTTTACCGGTTAGACAGATGAACTGACAAACAAACATCTGCTACTATCTATGACTCCTTACCAGACAGAGAGACAGACAAATGGTACCTGATATCTTAGACTCCTTACCGGTAAGACAGATGAACTGACAAACACATGTCAGCTACTAACTATGACTCCTTACCAGACAGACAGACAGACTGATAGACAAATGAACTTGGGACACAGTAATTGCTTCTTGTTGTAGGTGACACAATAATCATTCAGAATTCAAATTTTGACAAAAACATTTGTAATGCATACCTGCTTTTGCATTGTGCGCGACTGATCGACGTTTGCTTTTGACTGTTTTATCATAACAAACATGAATCTCCTGAAACAGAATTTCCATAATCATTTCATTTAAGATGAAAATATTTTACAGAAATTTACTAACTTATATTGAAACTGAACAAGTATTTAAACTACCAATGACCTATTGTTGACTCGTTTATACAGACATAGATAGGTGAATTATCTTAACACTTGGAAATAGATACATTGTATATTTCGTTCAAAGAAATATTAATTACATAAATGGCTTAATACAATTTGTTGCATTACTGTAGAAGTACATAAGTATAAAATTCAACCTCTGATGGTCTTCAATTGCAATAATGGGGCATAAAAATAGCTGACGATACTGTAGGCTCAATGGAAGGTGGTAAAACTCCAACAAGTTGTTGAAATGCTTCAAAATATCGTACTTCCATTAAAGTTTTAGTTTTATATGAAGATAAGTTTTCACTTTGGAGAAAATGGGCTAACAATTGTAGATCAGAAACTTTAAGTAAAGGACTCACTTCTAACACAGAAAGACTATTTTGTGGTTCTACCAGTA
Organism: Pteria penguin; assembly: GCA_035048485.1. Taxonomy (NCBI): domain Eukaryota; kingdom Metazoa; phylum Mollusca; class Bivalvia; order Pterioida; family Pteriidae; genus Pteria; species Pteria penguin. The sequence continues at coordinate 13,260,560 of CM068586.1, read as the reverse complement.
ACTGACAGCAATAATACAGAATCAACAAGGCTATGGGACGCTGTATATCTATATTCTCATCCTTGGCTGCCTATAACAAAAGATAATTCTAATATCGAAAGAGAAGTAAAAAGAGTCATCAGAAGACAACAGAACTCATCTGATGGACTTAATTGTCATGCAAATGGGTGAGTCTGATGCCATGCGAAAATAAGTTAATGTCAATTATAAGTATCTTTTGTTTTCTCTATCCAATAATAAAATATACTATTGAAAGATATAGCCAAACTTAAAGTTTTTGAAAATTAGATCTAAGGTCAAAGTCAAAAAGCACAAAAATATGGCATCAATCAAAAGCTTTAGACACAAGGAATATACATGTATATGCTGAATATAAAAACCATATCTCTTACTATTAACAAGGTATGTCCAAAGTTAACATATATGAAAATTAAGTACTGTATATGGTCAAGGTCAAAGTAAGAAGTAAGAAATTACAGAATCTGTCAAAAGCTCTAGTAATGTGAATGGCTCCAATACTTAAATTTAGTGAAAGTGAACCAAAATTGAGTTCTTAAATATATATCAATTACTTTATATCGTATTCTAAAAGGCAAATATGTCATTAATTGTAAGCTTTTACAAAACATCCGAACCTTTTAAAACATTGACAGGAGAACCAAAGTCGAATTAACTGTAGAAAGCAATATTACCTTGTCCATGACTTTAGAGATCACGTCCAAAGAAAGTTTCCACTGTTCACAACACTTAAAAGTTAAAATAAAATAAGATTTCTTTAATAAACTGTAAGTAATGCATAGACAATACACACTGTCAAGTAGACATTTTACTGCTAAACTGACAAGAACATTTTCTGAGATAATATTTCCTTTCAGTGCAAAATCATGTATCAAGAAAATATTCATACATGTATTTGTATCTAATTCCTTTATCATCAATTTTTATAAGATAAAAAAGTACCTTTTTACCAATACTTGCACCCCATATAACACACTTTTCTTTTTCATTTATCTCCTGAAATGTAAAATGATTAGAAAATGTAAGTCAGGAATGTAAAACATAATGAATGATGTCCACTGTTAAATTATGCGCATAACTCAATTATGAAAGACAATTTCATCACAAAAGATCATATTCCCCAAAAACAAATAAATCTTTATCATACTTCTATTTCAACCATTCTGGCATTCAAATTACTATAATAGCTAATTGTTTTGCATGCACTTAATATATTAACAGCAATTTAACCAATGTAAGTAGGATTTTAAATTTCTAAAAAAAGAAATGCTAATCCAAAGAGAAACACAGTCAGCACTAACCTGCATATATCTACACAAATGATATATTTTATCTAGGTACGTTTGAACTGACTTTATCTTAGAAGAATCTGAAAAAGAAACAAAGTTAACAATATTATTAATATATATATATATATTAATTTTCAAGACAAACAGTAAAATTTAGCTCATTTGTTATATCCCTTCACATTTTTCTTTTAAGTAATTGAGACTTATGCTTACTTACCAGATTTATGGACAAGTAAACTATCTAATGCTTTGAAAAGGCTGTCTCGACACTGTTTACGTACAGAAGACGGTAAATTTCCTGTGATTTTGTCACACTGAAAGGCAGTAAACCAATTTGTGATATGAAATACATGAAAATATTATATGAACCATGTCACATATACATGAAATTATCACATGAATCATGTCACATGTACATAATGTATGATAAGCATATACATATACAGTATAATTCAAATACATAATATCCTTTGAAATTAGTATCAATTATAGCTACAAAAATAATCATAAAGTTACAGAAACAGCATCCCCACATAATATATGTAACACATATATAATAATTTTAATATAGAATTATTTGTATCCAATAACCATTTTTGTTGTCTCTATAATTGAGATAGTAGTATTGAATTGTACTTACATGAGTGAACTCTGGATTTTTCTTGGTTACACTCCAAAATGAATGTAAAGCAAGGAATTTCAGGAGATGAAGCTGCCATTCATGATCATTTGTCATAGATACCAGTGTAACTAGGTGACGTATTTCTGTGATATTCTTGATCAGTTTACCCTCATCTAATTCTTCATCACTAAAAAAATAAAAAAAGATAATTATGGAAGTTTCAAATCATTCATATAAGCCGGTGCGGCCTAGTGGATGAGGTGCTCGACTAGTGACATAGAGGTCCTCGGTTTGATTCCTGCCCTGGGCACACCAGTGTTTTGTCTTGCGAATGAGACAGTAAAAATCTAGCTCTTGTGTCATGGTAGGCATAGCATGTAACAGATCCCTCACTGCTTTGTATGGGTCTGTTGCAAAGGTACAAATTTCTATGCAATGCATCAGGCAGATGTGTCACCATATACATGAAATAACCATGGAGTGATATAAAATAATAATCAATCAATCAATTCATAAACTACAGGTTTTATATTACACCTCAAAAAGATTTATTCGGACTAAGCCTATATCTGTCCTCTGCATATAAATAATATTTCAACAAACTATGTTAGTATATTCAATTAACAGATGCATCAGATGATTGAACCTTCAAGACATCATAGACTTTATATCTGCACCAACAAAGCTGGCAAGACATCATAGACTTTATATCTGCACCAACAAAGCTGGCAAGACATCATAGACTTTATATCTGCACCAACAAAGCTGGCATGACATCACAGACTTTATATCTGCACCAACAAAGCTGGTAAGACATCACAGACTTTATATCTGCACCAACAAAGCTGGCAAGACATCATAGACTTTATATCTGCACCAACAAAGCTGGCATGACATCACAGACTTTATATCTGCACCAACAAAGCTGGCAAGACATCATAGACTATATCTGCACCAACTAAGCTGGCAAGACATCATAGACTATATCTGCACCAACAAAGCTGGCAAGACATCATAGACTTTATATCTGCACCAACAAAGCTGGCAAGACATCATAGACTTTATATCTGCACCAACAAAGCTGGCAAGACATCACAGACTTTATATCTGCACCAACAAAGCTGGCAAGACATCATAGACTATATCTGCACCAACTAAGCTGGCAAGACATCATAGACTATATCTGCACCAACAAAGCTGGCAAGACATCATAGACTTTATATCTGCACCAACAAAGCTGGCAAGACATCACAGACTTTATATCTGCACCAACAAAGCTGGTAAAACATCATAGACTTTATATCTGCACATGGCTGGCAAAAGTTGAATCTCTATTGAATCTTAATCATGCCCTCATAATGTGAAAGAAAATCTTGATCACTGATGCTCTCCCTCAATGTAGAGACAATGTTGTTTATAGATTACAAAACTAATAACCAGTACCTCTGCTTGGATAATTTATAGAAGTTTTTCAGTAAATATTCAGCATGGGACTTTGCTGCAGAAGGTGTCAGCTGAAAAACAACAAATAAAACTATTCACTGTGTTCCAAAGGGAAGCATGAAATGAACAAATAGCAAGAAACAATCAATGTCCACAAATTCACAGCCACTTGGTCTCATTCATATGAAAACAAAAATAACAAAATCTCTGTGTAAATGTATAACTGCTGGTTAAATGAGTCCAGTTTAATATCATTTTTACTATACAAGACTTTTTGCACAGCTTTAAAAGAAATTAAAATCCACACAAATATATTTTTTTCACAATACTTACCATATGAAATACCATATCTCTAACTCCTGCCATTTCTCTTCCCATACTAACAGAAGATTTCTCTAAGCACTGTAATACAGCTAGCTGAATATCACCATCTTCACATTGTTTCAACTTTTCAGTCATCTTCTGTATCTACAAGAGCATTAATAAAGAGCTTTTAACTAGAATCCTACAGATTTACAGACTGATTCAGCTTAAAGTCTTTGTCTATGGACCACAACACCAAAGCCGCCAGGGGTATGACAATAAATATCTCAAATGCTGAGTTTAGAAGAGAAACGGAGAGCATTGAGGGGTCTGAACATCCCAAAGAGGAAAAGGTTGATATTGTGCACACTCTTGTCATGTGTGACAGAAGGCGAAACCTCCAAGATGTATCCAGAGAAGTTAGCATAAGTTATGGGGCTGTTCAATCAATTCTAACCGACATCTTAGTCATGTCTAAGGTCTCGGCTAAATGGGTCTCTAAAATGTGGATTGAAAATCAAGAAAAACAGGTATGATGTTTCTTTGTATATTTTGTCTCGCTAGGAGGATGATCCTGAGGATTTTATGGGTCAAATGGTTACTCAGGATGAAACTTGGGTTCAACATTTTGATCATGAATCTTTAGAAACAAAACATGCAATGGATTCACCTTGGCGCATCCCCTCCTAAACCGTTTATAATAAGAGAGTTTCCTCAGCTGGAAAAGTTTTGGCCTCTATCAAATCAAGGAATAATCATTATTATATTTTTGAAGAAGGTGCATATTATGGAAATGGGTTAAAGAGATTGTGAGAAAGAGTAGAGGAAAGCTAACCAGAGGCATTCTGCTCTGGCAAGACAATGCATCCATTCACACATCCCAAGTTGCAATGACAGAATACAGCTTCAAGGTTCTCTCATCTCCCATTTATCTCTGACTTCTAGCTGTTCCAAAACCTAAAGTCTTATCTACATGGTACAAACTTTGGAAGCAATGAGAGTGTGTATGAGTATTAAGGGGACCAGAATGAAGCACTATACTTGAGGGGATTTAGAAATTGGAACAGAGATGGAGGAAGTGCATGAGATGATGGGAGTTTATACTGCAAAATAACAGAAATTTTTTCAATCCTGGGTACTCTGAAGTACATGGGGCTGTGAACTTTTTGATCATATTTCGTATGTACAAATACACCAAACATTTTGATAATTATACTGTTGGCTTTTCTATATTTTTGTGAAATTTAATATACTTAACTTGGTCTTCTTATTTTGGTATTTTTTCAGCTAAATAATGTCAAAATGCTTTTTAAACTGTACCTATATACTGAAGCAGGATTCACAGTTGTTACGACTTTTGCAAGATGTTGTGCAAAGCCAACCTCTACTTTCAGCTCTCTTCATTGAAATTTGGTTGCAACTAAATAAGTAAACATGCACTATAAAAAAATTAACTTAAAACTTCACTCACTACTTGTTTAGCTGGCTTATACAGGGGATTATCCATTTTCTGTCGACTGTCCAGAACACGAGACAGAGCATCTACTACCTTCGGTGACAGCAGGCAACTCACCTACAAAAGATCCATGACAAAACATAATGTATGTCATCATACAGAAATACATGTAATAAATAACAAATGATCCATGACAATACAATGCATATACATATCACATCATACAGAAATAATAAAAAACAAATGATTCATGACAAAACGCAATGCACGTACATATCAAATCATACAAACGATCCATGACACCATCAGGCAGATGCTGTCACCATATACATGAAATAATTGTGGAGTGACATAAAACAATAATCAATCAATCTCCAAACATACAGTTTGGTTTGTTTTAATTCTTATTTAACATTATGAAATCCCCAAGAATAACCAGCATGCTGTAACACTACCACATTAATTTCTTCCATTACAGATACACCATTGGGTTATTCAGGATTTTGATGGTGCTTTTAACAATTGTTTAATCACATTGTGACATAGAATCAACCAGACATTTACACTTTAACTCTAGCTGTGCAGTATGTGTATACAATCCACATCTGTACCTCAGTCTTAGCTTTGGTCACCACTGTCCTTAATAAGAGGGAATAAACTTAATAATAAAATGCAGTGGATAGAAATAAACTAAAAAGATGTCATATACATGTACGTTTACACCAAAGATTGTATGAAACATTTGATGAAAAGGTTCAAACTTTAATTCAGTTAAACTGCTGTTACAGTTTAGAATTCAGTAAAGAGGCATATATGACTACAAGCATTCAGCTGTGTTCCACATATATAGTGTGGACCAGTCAATTATGTTGTCAATCACCATAGAAAATTCTGAACTGATGATAAAGAATGGATTACCACGTAAAAATGAAACATCAATGGTCCTAGCCGCAAGATGAATATGTTCATGCATTTTTAAAGAGAAGTTGATAAGTTTATCAGTATATATGATAATCTGCACACACACCTCATCTGCTTTATGTATATTTGGTATCATTTTCTGTAGCATATGAAAACCAACATTCAATGCTGAAGGGTATTTTCCAAACAACAGATCTGAAATAAACATACAAAATTTAAGTTTTAAAAAACAAGAAGTTTTAAATATATGAAGTAGATGATCATTAAAAGCATCATAAACTAGAATTTTAATGTGTCGGTGCAACACAGATGCCCCCGCTGGCAGCTAAGATAGTGAAATATAATTGCCACAGAACTAATATTTGAAAATTCAAACAAGGTTCAACCATATGCAATGCACATTTTCTAACTTCAAAGTCCCATAACTCCTTCTGAGCAGAGTTGCCTCCCTTCATCCACATCTACATATGCTGCCCTACCTACATCTGAAGTGTGGTGAAATTCTGATGAACGGTTTGGAAGGAGTTGCGATGACAAGGTTTCAGAATGACGGAATGACAGGGCACAACACTATATGCCCCCAGCAATATATGCGGGGGCATAAAAAAAACTTTATGAATATGACTAAGCCAGAAGAGGTAAACAACTAGGCCTAGTTTGTCTTGTTTCTGATTTATCAACATCACACTAGGATTATTAAGCCTTTATGTTGATGACCACTCCTTAGTAATGCAAGACTGATTAAGTTTTAAGTCACACCACTCACACTTTATGTTGATGACCACTCCTTAGTAATGCAAGACTGATTAAGTTTTAAGTCACACCACTCACACTTTATGTTGATGACCACTCCTTAGTAATGCAAGACTGATTAAGTTTTAAGTCACACCACTCACACTTTATGTTGATGACCACTCCTTAGTAATGCAAGACTGATTAAGTTTTAAGTCACACCACTCACACTTTATGTTGATGACCACTCCTTAGTAATGCAAGACTGATTAAGTTTTAAGTCACACCACTCACACTCATGTTAGCTATATGGTGGAAGTGCCTCTCTGGTACATTACTTTTAAAAGTTTAACCAATGCAACAGACCAACCCAAAGCAAAGCAAAGAGTTTTACAAAAAGTTCACATCTACCATGGTTGTGGTTGAAGAAACAGAAGAGGTGACAGTTGACTTTCTTCTCACAAGATTTGATCTGGGTTCATATCATGACATTGTCAGAGGTAACAATCAATTTTCAGCACATATACTGGTATGCTCTCTTACCAGCTATGATTTGGGATCATATCATGACTTTGATAAAGGTAACAATCAATCTTCAGCAGATACACTGGTACATCCATGTTCCAATATCATGAATATGGTCCTTCATTTAACAAGGTTAATGCCTTCCCTTCACAATTAATAAGATGATCAGGGTAATTCTTTATAATATATTTTAAATGCAAAATTTCTTACCAACACCCCTAAGCCAGAATTCTGTCAAGCAATCTGGAGTTTGTAAGATCTGGTCCAGAATTTCCTCTATCACTGTGTGCAGAATAGGATACAAAGAGGTTGTTTGCTGTCAAATAATATATTTATATAAATAAAAATATCCTAACATAACTTTAAAAAGGATCTTTATAGAAAATTAATCATTAAGTCAAGGACTTTTCCTTGTCGATAATTAGAATATTAGTTGGCTTAAGGTAACATTATTGTTAATTCAATGTTAAATTAATGTTATGCGCAATTGACTCTGTGTAGCGTACTCTGTGTAGCTTACACTACAGAGAATGGCTATTGTCCAGTTATCATATCATCACTGCGATGTTTTTTAGTCTTAGCTACCAACCACTGCGATCTTCGTTCTTTAACTGACCTACCATATGTGGAATCACTGCAAATCACTGCAATGACTGCAGTTAATCATTGCAGCACAGTGGCAATCCACAGTGAGTGACCCTAGTATTTACGAATATGTAAACCGTGGTTGTATATTTCAATTCAAATGCCCTAATCTAATTATTGCCACTGGTGATATTTCTTAGCAGCTTTATGTAATCTTGCAAAAAAATCAAATAGGGATCTAAAGGCATGTATTATAAAATAACAAGAAACCTGACAGAAAAAAATAACTTTTGATGATTTTGTTAGACATGGGTTCAAGTTCACTTTAACGACAATCTGATTAAAAGCATTTCTATCTAATCTGTATTTCTGCACGTGAAATCGCAAGAGAAATTGTATTTTGTAGTGTTGATTTTACTTACCTTTACTCAGTTTTGAGAATGGCCTGGATAATTTCTTTAATGGGTATAATTACAATGAGCAATAGATTATCAAGTGTGATTCATATATTTGCTTAAGCTTCCAGATTTTAGTTATTTTAAAGGCTTTCGACCACAGTCTGAATTCCTTTCTAAGATGCCACACATATATAATTTTAATCGCCTATTTCGAAAATAAATGTTATGAACGTTCTCCGCTAAATTTAGATTCATATATTATCACCTATATCCTTCTCTTATTTAATCTATCTTTTCTCTAAACAATTTAGGGTGACTCTGGCATATATTTAAATCATTAATAATGCATTTAATTCAAAAGAAATGGTGTGAGGGAAATTGCCCTCTAACAAAACCGCTCCTGTTACACCTCGATATTTAGACAAGATTTTAAGATGATTAAATATGCTTTTAATGGTTATACAATGTATAGCCCCAATCAACTGCAATGTTGCCGTGAATCAAAATGATTGACCGTTGCAATGGTGAAGTAGTGTGCAGTGATTTGTGGTGATGTGGATGCAATGGTACATGTCAAAAGAGTCAACCGTGATACACGGAGAATTAGAAAATCCTCAATCTCGGTAGTGTAGAAGCCGTTCTTCCAAGGGCACATGTCATAATTCTGTTTTAGGGTCAATGAGAAGAGCAAAATATTTGTTTCAAAGAAAAAGAAATTATGTTGGGTGCAGTCCTAACACAACATTCAAGTTAATGTGAAGAGTCGTGAAAAAGACTGCTTTAGCACATGCAGCAGTACTGCACGACCAGAGGCATCATTTCATTTATCCATGCCATTCAGTTCATGTTCACGTTTTCAGAAAAAAATATTCGATCTCTAACTTATGAAAATGGGCTTCTTTGACAAAATCTGCTCAAAATAGGAACTCATTCTTATATTTTTGTATATTAATGTATACATGACCCTACAGTTACGTTGTCACAAACAGTCAACTAAGAAATCAACAATACTAGCATAAAATAAATTGAGTTAAGCTTGTGTTCTACTATGTCAAGGTTAACCCATCATGACATTCTGAGATATTTGTCACTTAACGTCAATTTAGTGTTTTTTGTGACATCATACAGATGCTAGGTGATGTCATATTATGAAAATCATTTTCCACATGTTACTTGGTGGATATTTCATAAAGACAAACACACCAATAAATTAATATTTCAGAAAAATTTATATCTACAGATATCACTAGGCTGAAAATTGGGTTTAGAGACCCTGATCGTTTCTCATCCAAATGGCCATTGTAAAAGTGGCCCATATCCCAATGCTTTGTCTAAGATTAACATTTAAGAAAACTCATCACTAGAACTCCCAAATGGAAAATCAGGAGTTTATAGGATTTTTTTTTTCAAAAAAAAGCTGATGAAAAAATATCTTTAAAACATTTTAAACAAATGTTATAAGACACACAGACAGATGGACATGAAGATTCCTCTTGACTTAAAGTTCTTCCTCTGCACAGCTTCATTTGTATAAGGTATGATGATTTAAATAAATCATTACCTTTTGATGTATGAAGTCTCAACAAAAGTATATAAGAATACACATGTATAACATTAACTTACCATTACAATTTTCCATATCTTATCGTAATTATCAGGACATATCACTTTTGAACTTCCCCAATGCTGCTTCAGGAACTTCTTGTTCACAAATGTCTACAAATACATGAACATATTATATAATATATTAAGAATATAGATATCTGGATACTGTAATATAGTTTTATTTGTCTTAAAAGGAGGCTATTGACACACAGAGTGTATCACTACTTACGCCGTGATGTTTAGTACAGGACAGAAGTAACAGCAGACTGTCTGGGGTACACATAGCCCATCCTTCTCCTAGTTCACCCTCTATTTCAGGGTAGATACATGCCTTAAATGTCTCTGTGTCAACCTATATAAAGATAATAAATTTATATTTTATCACTTCATTTTGTTTAACATCACACCAATTTTATTTTCTGTGTATGGTGACTATCAGTTTTAGTGGTGAAGGATAACCCCACCCAGGGATTATTACTCCTAAATGGTGGTGACCTGTTTTTGGTGGTGAAGGAAAACACCACAACAGGATCACTTCCCCTGGTCACCAGGTTTTAGTGGTAAAGGATAACACCACACCAGGGTTATTATATTATCCCTGTTTGGTGGAAACCAGTTTCTAGTCGTGAAGGATAACACCACACCAGGATTATTTTCCCTGTGATGTGACGACCAGTTTTTAGCGGCGAAGGATAACACCACATCAGGATTACTCCCTCTGTAATATGGCAATCAGTTTTTCATGAATGACACAACACCACACTAGAGTTACTTCCCTTGTATGATAACGACCCGCCTTAAAAGGTGAAGGAATCTAGATGGCTTTAAGAAAGTGGGAGGCATTGCGGCACACCTTCCCACACTCCCTGACTTGGTATATATTCTATGTGTTGATTGGTTGGTTGATTGGTGTTTTACATCACTTTCAACAATATTTCAGTTATATCGCGACATGGTAGCAGGAGGTTACCAACCTTTTAAACATAGTGGCGCAACCTGGGAATCGAGCCTGGATTGTCGGCGCCACAAGCCAAGCGCTTAACCACTACACCAACCCTGCCCCTATTCCATGTGTAATGAGTGTACAGTAAACCTTGCATAAATAACATACAACAATCATAAATCATGTGCATTATGGCTATTACAAAGTGTATACCAATTTATCAGATAAATGTGTGCACCATATGTTCATACTATTATACAAGTGTATCATATGAATAATATCAGAACTATTTTTATAGGGCTGATAATTCCATGAACGTGTGACTTGTATCTTTTTAATAGAATATGTGTTTTATTACATGTAGCTGCTATGTAGACTTATCCAAATAATATTAAATGCTGTTAATTATATGTCAAATGCTCTATATATGACCTTACCTGACTTATTGCTAAAGCAATTGCAGAGGTACATATTTGTTGAAGATACGATCTTTTCTTTCTTATTTCTAATAAATGTTTAGTGACTTTCTGTAAGGGAGGTCCTGCTTCCTAAAATACATAATACAATGGAATGTAATATGATATTTGATATGATATAATATGATATGATATGATATGAAACAGAATATCTATATAATTTCATCAGAAAAATTTCTTGTGTTTAACATCAGCAAGCTAAAGTGGCTTCAGTTGTTTAAATTCATCAAGTTTATTGTAGTTTAGTACAGTTCTGTATCACAATATGGAAACAGAAGGTTACTAAATCTTCTAGCTTAATATGGAGCCATGTTACCCATATCACCGTGTGCCACAACCAAACCACTAAACTATCAGAAAAACACTGGTACAACCAAACCACTAAACTATCAGAAAAACACTGGTACAACTAAACCACTAAACTATCAGAAAAACACTAACTATAGTTATAGTAGTGCTGTTAATTCACATATAGTGGACTACTGTTTCAAACTATATACAGTGATTTTAATTTGCTCCGGTACTGAATAAGAAATCTGAACGTGTATTACCATTTGGTCAAAACTATGAACACTTACCTTACTAAGACGTCCTGACCTTATAAGTGTCAAATAAGACAAAGCTTTTCCCAACAGAATATTTCCCTGTTCCTGTTAAATCCAAAATTCCATTGATAAAATAATTCAACTGAAGAATTGTAGGGCACATTAATGTATGATATGTTAATGTTTAACTTGGCATGTTTCAGAATCAAACAAATAAATTACACAAAAACATCTGATTTAGCAACAATCTATGACAATTTTAATGGTATTTGTCTTTAACAATTATATCAAATTCTCAATTTCTACACCTTTGATAAGATAGTACATGAACTTACAGACTTGGATTCTTTTTGTGTATACTTTAATTTTTTGGCAACAGCCTCTAATACGGTATCGACTGTGACCACATCAAAGTACCGGAGGATCTGTAAAACCGCAAACAAATGTGGGTAATTCACAAATGAAATATGCCATTAAAAGCCTTGATACATAAATCACTCAATTATATCTGTACAAAAACTGTAGAATTATTTGAAATTTGAATAATTTGAGAAATTTGCTAACTTAACATGAGGTATATTTAAAAAATGATGATAAATCTCTTTGAGTTAACTGCAGTGCTGTAACTCTGGATACTAGAATGACTAGAAAACGAACAAAGTCAGAAGAGCCTCACAGGATGCCTTTACCAATGGCCTTGACCTTAATTTGTAAAGGTCAGTAGGAGAAATTTGGGGCACCAATAGAAAGATCTTGTCATAATGAACGCACATGCCAAATATGAAAGCCCTACTTCTTCGGTTCAATAGTTATGCTCAATGCTAACGCTTTTCAAATATAGGTGAAAGCTTACTGTCAAGGTCACATGATCAAAACTTTTGGTACCAGCCTAAAGGTCTTGTTATAAGGAACACACATGCTAAATATGAAAGCCCTACTTCTTATGATTCAATGGTTATGCTCTATGTTAAAGTTTTTTCAAATATAGGTCAAAGGTCACTGTCAAGGTCACATGATAAAAACTTTTGGTACCAGCAAGAAGGTCTTGTCATAAGGAACACAGATGCCAAATATAAAAGCCCTACTTCCTACTGTTCAATACTTATGGTCAAAGTTAAAGTTTTTCAAAAGTGGGTCAATAGTCACTGTCAAGGTCACATGATCAGAAATTTTGGTACCAACAGAAAGGTCTTGTCTTTGGGAACACACATGCCAAATATGTAAGCTCTACCTGTGATAGTGTATTAGATATGGCCAATGTTAAAGTTTTGACAGACAGACAGATGGACAGAGTGATTACTGCAGGGCATTTGCTTGTGAAGCAGGTCCCTCATTAATATACCTTCCAAATCAATAAGAACGGCATCACATGACATGTTGACATGTTAGACTCGGAGGGACAATTTATTAATCAGTTGTCCAATATTACAACACAGCAGTTAACGTGAAGAGGGCTAGTTGAGAACTTGTATGAATCAGTCAATATTACCTGACATAAGGCTAGAGAAAATCCATGTCTAGCTGACTGTCTGCTTGATGAAAGACCTTGAACTAATCTATCTACTGAATATATCACTTCCTTGCATTTCTCTTCCTCCTAGAAAAATAAAAATCACTCATAACAAACATAAAATATAATGCTACTTTTTATCATTTTCAGGATACTTAGTAAAAATGTGATATATTGTAAATGTAAATGTGTTATGAACAAACAAATGATAATTTCCTTTCCTGAGCTTAAAATGAAATATTCATGGTTCATTAATACAATTTAGCTGTAAGCAAAGCATAAAAATAAACCTTATATATTTGTTACATATTTAGGAACAGGATCCAAAATTGGGAATTTATAAACATAAACCAAGAAAGAAAAAACTATTTCTGGGGATACCCCACATGCTCTTTTTGCTTTGTGTCACATCTGTGGTTTGTATCTACAGTACAGTCCAGGTGGAACTTAATTTGCCCACTGGTCACAGTGGGCATTTTTAGAGTGGGCGTTAAAAATGTCCACTGGACACAGTGGACATTCTTGTAAGAGCCAGTTAGAATTAACATACAGGTAAGTGGACAGCTTGATAGCTCAGGTAAATGTCCACTCCTAATGCCCACTGAAATTTCATGTGGACTGCCTACTGTGGACAGTGGGCATTCAAAGTTCCACCCGGACTGTACTGTAAATAAATAACTTAATTTAACAATGAATAACTTGTTTTATAACTACCAATTTCATTTTGTCTTTCGAACACAATTATCAACAACGCATTAGTGAGGATGACTTTTAATAATACCAATTACTGGTAAATATTTCATAATGAGAATATAGTTTGCTACAAGGGAATTATTTAAATGAGTTCAAGGGCAAATTTCATCTTATTTTCATACATCTGTATATCTAGAGTTTCATCATTTGTTTATATTTTGTCATTTAAGTGTAACAAACTTTACATCTAGATTTACACTGTGTTTTTCTGGAATAACAGATGTGATGTTAATCCATGAAAAATTTCACTTCCAATGTCATATTCTTTTTATCAAAACTATCTAAACTGTGTTGATGATTTTCTAACATAACAAATGAGGTGATACTGATAATAAACAAATGTACTTGTGTAGAATTACTGAAATGACAGCCAATAATAATTTGTATTGTAATTTAGTTAAGTCTAAATAACTAATTAAAACTCAAAAGCCAAAGTCATGCTTTAAATGCAATAAATTTTGTTTAGTGATTTTAAAACATATTAAATCTCAGTTTAGTGATCTATCATATTTAATGTGAGATGTTGTGAATATTTGTGAATATAATTAAAGTGTGAAGGTGTTTTAGACAGACAGAGCCACTCATAAGTCCTTTTCAGAAGGTGTCAGTGCTCACAATCCTCCAAGTAAATTATCTAATAACATGTATAAACTGACTTATTTGACACTTTCTCAATGGCAAAGATATAATGTATGACGATTTTTTTGTCACTGTCTATCAATTATTATTCCCCTTGATCTATCTATCGGGGGTATATTGATTTTGTCCTGTCTGTTTGTCTGTCTGTTGTCAACTTTTACCTTGGCTATAACTTTTGAACCATGAGGGATATTGACTTCATATTTGACATGCTCACTCAACTAATGAATCCCTTCAAATGACACCAAGGTCAATCCTTGGGTGATGTCATAGACACATGTATTGCGGCAAAAGGAGGGGGTGGGGGAAATAAAACTTTGTTGATTTGTCCTTGTTAAAAATATGGTAGCATGTATATAATGGTAGTAACAAAAGAATGTAAACTTATAGGTCTTAAACATATTTCTGATTTATTATAACTTACCGAATCAAAACCAAATTAAAAATAAGAGGGTGATATTTTATTATTTTGCTTATTTTTAAATTTAACATGGTTATATATATATATAATATATATATATAAAATATGTTCAAATAAACATCTAATATTGTAGAAAAAGTGCAGTGTAAAATCAATAGCCATACAAATAATTTATTTCTTTAAGAGGCTGAGAGCTGCCCTCTCATTGTTTTTACAATAATTTTGGGGACAAAATAAGGGCAGTGGAGTAATAAAATCTTACTTTGCATGAAATCTAACCTGGATACATAAATATTTCTTTTGTTTATTAAGTACATACTGTATTGTAGAATGAAAATAAATCAAGAACATATTCTCTCGCTGATGGATTTCACATAATGAAACCAAAACTGTTGTTTAGTTAACTAAGTTTATATTCATGAATACAGGTAGCCACATAAACACAGCTCATTGGCAGTCTTTATTGCAGTGCAATTGGATTTAAATCAAAGTTTGAGTAAGTGTGATGGTAGACTGATGGTCTCAGTCTGTTAAAGTACCTGCCGAAGGTCAGTATTATCCAGTTACCAGATAGACAGTAGGTGGAATAATTGTGATGTACATGTAGCATTGATCAGAACACAAATCCATCTAATGGCCTTTATTATTAGGCTTTATAGTACCATTACACTAGACAACTGTGACACAGGCCAGTCAGTTTATCCGGGATAGGAAGATCACATCTGAATAAATTCAAGTCCCTGACAGGATTTCAACCCTGGACTCTAAAATTAAGGGCCTAAAACAAAAGTATGGTTATCTGCCAACAGAGCTATGACACCTTGTTCTAGAGACCATGGACATCAATTTGGGAAATTATGAAGATAATGAAACTTGATATTGTGAAAATTACAAATTATCAGGAGAAAACTGGTATTTAATCAATGAATATAGTAAATATGAATTAATCAAACTGTATACCCATTTATTTCTTGATTGTTTCCCTCACATCTAATAGCTACTAATACTGACAATAATTATAAGCTCAGTCAAATTTGGACAATTGGACATAGGGACTTGTGTATAGGGAAGCTTTACAGATCCAAATGACCCGTAAGTGCCAAAATAGTCCTTTCACAAGACAGTAGTTCTCTTTCACACAACTGTAGCAAACAAAAACATTATCTTGTGTATGCTGACTAGGAAATCATGTGTGAGCCCATTATAAGAAGTATTCAGAAGACACACATTATAAGGAAATTAAAAAGAACTTCAAGTGAGAAACTTTTTAACCCTAGTCATGCTGTATAAAATACACAGAAACAGTGCTGTGAGCTTAATATTTTTCTATGTATTTTACAAAATAGAGGGATGTATTGTATGCTGTTTTATGAAGGTTGTTTGCTTAATAATATAGGCATATCATACACCAAAATGTTAAGGAAAGTTTGTATATTATGAATATTGTAAATGTTTGACCACAATTAATGTGTAGTAAAGGTAAACTGCAGGTAAATACACGTAAAATGACAAACAGCTAGATTTAGTAACAAGCATATAAATTTATTTAAAACAAGAGTATCAGTAAAGCTGATGGATATTCCCTGAACGGCAGATATAATGCAGGGAATTGATGACTCAATTCATATACAAAAAATCAGTAAAACTGATGGATGCTCCATGAAGCACAGCAAAAATGAAGGAAATGAATGACTCAATATACAGAAAATCATTGTAATAATTGATGACAATTTCAAATCTCGTTGCATCATATGGATATCCAATTGAGTCAACAAGTGATCACAGCATCTTAAACTAAAATGAGTAAGTTTGACCTTGATTAGTTATGAAATAAAACTTATCGTGAACATGACTTTTTGCCACTCGCCAGAATCTCTAGTCAGCCCTTCTTTACGTTATTTGGGTTTTCATAATTGGATATCCCCTGTGTACTAACGATCAAAATCACCGTACAAACCTTTGTTTCCTGCAGAATGCAGGACACAGATAACATCCAGACATATTTTTCCATCATATGCCCTTTGCAACGTGTACACTGATAAATGTCCAGGTGAAAACAATAACATAAATCCTCTCTTCGACTGCGGACATGTTTCAAATCAGAACAAACTAGTCATGAGAGTTATACTTATAGTGTGTTTACAAATTCATTCATGAATGAACAGGAAGATTAAATATACGAAACCATTATTGATTCTGAAGTACTATTCTTTGTACTAGAATTGTTTACTTTTGTTAGTTTTGTGAAATTCGTGGAATAAAACTAATAAAAAAAAGTTTTACTTTCATACAAATTAAATTTCCCGCTTTCTAAGAACAGACTATAATTGTTTATGCTTACTTCAGCCACGTGTTTATTTTTAAAACATGGCTGCGATCGAAGCGAGGACTTGTGTTATTGTTTTTACCTGGACATTTATCGGTATTGCAAAGGCCATATGATGGAAATTTTTGCATGACAATGAAGGAAAATATGTCTGGATATCATCTGTGACCTGCAGGAAACAAAGCTTATGTATGGTGATTTTGATCGTTAGTACCCGGGGGTGTCAAATCATGAAAACCTGAATAACGTAAAGAAGGGCTGACAACATGCAGATTCTGGAGAGGGGCAATAGTATTAGTAAAGGACAGCATAATAAAACGGCCGCATGCAAGAATCTTTAAAGAGATTAGTATAAGCCCAACCATTTCAATATAGACGTAATCATTGATTACCTATATACACCTGCTTTGCTTAGTGTTATAACTTACATTTCCCTTTTCACTCTCCTTTGTAAACAAAAGATTTTTGAGCGATTCTGCTGCTGCAAGAATTCCTTTCTCGTCTGATTCTGCTAATGACCAAAACACATCAAGAATCTCTCTATCAATATTAACTTTAACTTGATTCATTATGTGGTTTTAACATGTGGTTCTTCTTTACTTCGGTGTCATTCCAAAGCTTAATGTTAAATAACAATGTGCACTCTACTTCTTAAGCGATAAAACGACCAAGACAAAAATTCTACTTTCATTTCATATGAAAAGGGGATCCGAATGATTTTCGAGTAGTATCTAGATTTTTCTTCTATAACTACGAATGCGTCAATCGAAATTGAATGTCATTGTGCATGTTATACAAGTTTATGTACTGCACATACGCTCATTACATGAATGGAAAGTATTGTGTACTTTAAATTTCAGGATATACATTCATTACATTAATTAATTCAGATTAAAGATGGATAAAAAGTTAAATGGTCCTGGAGGAAGGGGTTTGTTTCAAAGAATCAGTTTTGAACATCTTGCAGCTGGCATCAGTGGAGGAGTAGTGTCCACACTCATTCTTCATCCACTAGATCTGGTAAAAGTTAGATTTCAAGGTATGTATTGTTTTTGTTTTATTTATCAGAAAGGGAAATGCTTTTTTGCTTTGATGTTTGCCCCAAATACACAATAAAATCTAACTTTCCCTTTTAATTTTAATTTTATACACCCATATACAACCAAGTACTTATAAACAAGAATGGCTGGAATTTCGGCTTTTCTTGCTAACATCTCACATGACCTTTTGTTATGCATATGAGATCTCGCGACGTTCGGTACTCTCAAATTTTCATTCAGCAAATGCATAAATCACGAGAATAGCGATAGTCGTGTCCTTACCAACAATGCTAATATACTCATTTGTAAATGCTGTATTTCTTTATTTATTTGTCATAGTGAAATATAACTTATGATATTTTCAATTTGCACCGATATATGTATAGAAGACGTTATGACAAAAAAAAAAAAAAAGAAAGAAAGAAAATTGTAAAATGCCCTTTCTGTTCAAAACATTGTTTAAAATGTGCCTTTTTTATTTATCCTCTCTCCCTCGTTCCACTAGGTACTGCATTCATATAGGTGCAAGAAGTAGTTCCCTTTTAAGTTTGTCGGTCAGTGAAAGGGTGATGCTCTACATGATTTACCTCTGTTAATTAAAGTGTGTTTTAGCATTTAACACATGAGACAGGTGTGGCACCGAGCCAACCTATAACTGCTGGTTGTTTCATTCACGGAAAATATACAGATTATGATGGAGTTTACAATAGTGATGACAACAATTTTCAAATCGACACCCAGAACGAGAATCATGGCAGATCTGTTATTTGATGAAATTTTTTTCAGGATTAATATTCGAAACAACATTCAGAAATACTACATGTATTTTAAATATACAGAATATTTCCTTTCTTTGCAATAGGTAGGTTAATTGTAACACAGTGTTGTATTACTTTTCGTGATAGCTTTAGCTTTATATAAGTGAATTCACCAACTTTCTTGGGTCAAGTAACCTTTACCTCAATGAGTGCAGACCGAGAGCAGATTTTCGATACTTGCATAAACGAAGAAGTGACAGCCCTATTGTAGAATCTTTTGCAAAGTTCCTGTTGACAATTAACCCAAGGACAATCAATTTTTTTAAACTACATGTAGTAATACTTAAGAAAATGCCTGTCAAATTCTCTTCATCAAAGGTCGCAGAGGGAGATAAGACCCTATGTACATGTATGAAACCTTATAGATATAAGTGTCAACATAATTTAAAAAATATATATAAATTTAAGGCCACACACTAGAGTCTCATGTACATTTTGGTACCAACATATCACATGTACATGTACACCAATGACCATGTAATACTTGAGAAAATAAGAAAATTTAAACAGACCTGTCAAATTCTCTTCGTAATAGGTCGCAAATAACTGGAGATTAAGACCTGTTGTATGAAGCCTTATAGACATAGCATTGTTCCTATAATTTTTTATGAAAGTTATATTAGTCCACACACTAGGGTCTCATGTACATTTTGATACCAACATATCACATGTAAACCTTGTAATACTTGAGAAAATTTGAAAATTCAAATGGACCTGCCTTTTTTTCTTCATTTATCGCTCGAGGAGTACAGGATACGACCCCTTTGTATAAACCTTTACAGATAAAACGTTCTCAAGGAAATGAAATAAAAACTAGTTCTAGTGCACGCTCTAAGGTCTCATAATTTTTATTGATACCAACTGCGTTTCTGTACACCCCGAAGCATAGGAGAAAATGGGGAAATTCATACAGGTCTACATGTATAGACAAAATACTCGGGAGGTCAGCTTTGAAACATGCTACTTTTATTAGTTTTAAAATGGAATTAATCCAAACTTTTTTTCATGTAGTACTGGTACTAAAACTTAATTTAATGCCTTCATTATCAATGGCAACATATAACTAAGATGGATGTTTAGACTTAGAGTCCAAGATCTAACTGATTTTGTTGAATTGTTTAGCCATGTAGTTCTTTGTCGCGATAGCCATTGTTTTCTGGTTAGGTCTCGTCACAGATTTCGTGCCACAGGATAATTCAGTAAGATTTCCCTTAGCATATAGGGAGTTTCCAATCTTTCTTGTTTATAAGTCCTTTATACAACACCATTTATGGGGATGTACATGAACATGTATTTATAGTATCATGTTGACCACAGGCATTTGTAGCTTCTTATATGCCCCCTTATATCAACGTTTGAGAAGCGTATTTAAATTTCAATAATAATACTAGGTTACAACTGGGTAACCCAAATTACCGAAATGCCCTGGAATTACCAAAATGCCCTACGAAATTACCAAAATGCCCCCGAAATGCCACATAATAATATGAAAAGAAAGCATTGCAACATAAATATGAAACATCCCATGAGTAAACTACTATTTAGAAACCAGTTTGAAGTACATTTTACATGTAAGTATTTTTAAGTAAATTTTATGTTAAATAACAAAGGAAAATTGGTATCTCTGTCAATATCTGTAAAAGATTAAAAAGTAAATTTGGTCTATGAAGAAAAAATTGATATACTGTTGACAGTGGGATTTCAGATTTAATATCAGCATTTTCTACATTCATTCATGTATGGCTGTATTAGAATTATATCTCTTTAATGTATTATCTGGAAGGAGACCGGTTTCTGTTTTGTTGATGAATGGCGGGGTCTATAGATATTATTTATATATACATGTAGTAGTTTATAGAACAGCTGAATTGATGATAAACTGCAAAATTATCCTTCATTTATACAAAAATATGGGGCATTTCGGTATTTCAGATTACCGGTTACAACTGGTATCTGCAGGAACAAAACAAGATACATGTACATATAACTCTCTGATCATGTGCATGGTCTGTAATTTTAATTGCTAATGCATTGCAGCCGTTGTGCTACAGTAGTAAGTAATACAGTACTCTTCGCACGACAGCATATAGTATTGTCACCAGACAACTACGTGAAGTACTTCATAGAGACTAGTAATATTCATGATGTAATACTGACAGAATGGTGGTGAATATATCATCTTTTAGGTTCACAGTTTGAAAATGATTTTATTTGAGAAAAGATGAGACAATGCACATGAATATCCAGGCAGAGTTTGGTTCACTTCTGGAAAATTTGGCAACCAGAAAGTAGAGGGCAGCCCAATAAATCTTCCTTAGTCACTTGTTTGTATTTGGACTTTTCGTACCAAATAAATCTAATAATTATTACCAAACATAGTACAGACTATTTGCTGTCATCGGAATAGTGAATGTATTGCTTAACAGCACACCCATAGTGCAGATTAACATACATGTAGCTACATATGGTACATAGCCATTGTGCCAATAGCCTCTCAGTCTTTTTATTTATGCGGTATTTTTCTATGTTTTCAAAAACAAATCACACATGTATGCAAAGATCAACTCAAGATGTATTTTAAGATATGAGTCCTGTTCAAATACAAATGTATTGTCAGTCCAAATGTCTGACAAGAAAAATGCAGTGTAGTTTTTAAGGACTCTTGTCATGGTGATAATGAGGTAAGGTTACCTGTGAATGTTAGACCTTACAGGTACAATGTTTGTCATTCTACATGGTATGATGTTAGACCTTACAGGTACAATGTTTGTCATTCTACATGGTATAACGTTAGACCTTACAGGTACAATGTTTGTCAGGTGTAACACAGTATGATGTTACACCTTACTGTTACAGGTACAATGTTTGTCATTCTACACATTATGGTGTTAGACCCTACAGGTACAATGTTTGTCATTCTACACAGTATGATGTTAGGCCTTACAGGTACAGTGTTTGTCATTCTTCACAGTATGATGTTAGACCTTACAGGTACAATGTTTGTCATTCTACACAGTATGATGTTAGACCCTACAGGTACAATGTTTGTCATTCTACACAGTATGATGTTAGACCTTACAGGTACAATGTTTGTCATTCTACACAGTATGATGTTACACCTTACTGTTACAGGTACAATGTTTGTCATTCTACACAGTATGATGTTAGACCCTACAGGTACAATGTTTGTCATTCTACACAGTATGATGTTAGACCTTACAGGTACAATGTTTGTCATTCTACACAGTATGATGTTAGACCCTACAGGTACAATGTTTGTCATTCTACACAGTATGATGTTAGACCTTACAGGTACAATGTTTGTTGTTCTACATGGTATGATTTTGTAATTATTTCAGTAAATGAGGGTGTAAAAATAAATGGAGGAAATACACCACAGAGGCCAGTGTATAAAGGAATCATTCATGCTTTTTCCAGTATCTACAGAAGTAATGGCTTCACTGGTCTATATCAGGGAGTTACACCCAATGTTTGGGGAGCAGGAATGTCATGGGGATTCTATTTCTTTTTGTGAGTATATTTTCTAAGCATGAAAATTTAATTCCATGTTCATTCGTTTTCAATTAGCGGATGGAACTTATCAAAACTTTTACACGTTGCTTCTCCTAAGATGTTACTTTGTAGCTGGTATTGAAGAAACTTAAGCAGAATTTTCCTCCAGTAGTCTAGTTGTTCGTATATAACCTTTTGTGAGACTATTCCTTTGAAATAGAATAGTTGACCACTTCCCTTACCATGTTATATGTTAGATTTACGAAACTTACACATGTACTCATCAAAGATCCCTTAGTAGTGTAATATATAGATACAAACATTCGTTGGGACTCAACTCCGTAATGTCCTGTACAAAGCAAGGTCTATAAATTATATAATGCATTTTCCAAGGAAAATGTATATGGATATTAACAAAACCCAATATGATCACCTTGTAGTCTTATTCTAACCAATTTTTGACTGGATTGCAAAGCAATTCCGGTCTCATCGTGTGAACCCCCATCATCTCATCCCTCCTTCTCTCGTTCTTCATGAATTGGCGAAAACCATCCGTCCGTCTGTCGTGCCGTCCATCCGCACGGCGTCAACATTTTGCGTTTAGCTTGGTTTCTTTCATACTCTTAAGGGTACTTATGTCAAAGTTGGTAGGTTTGTAGATACTTGAATGTTCTAATCTATCCAACCAATACAAAAATTTGGTGACCTTGACCTTGACTCTACACTTCAGTGAACACACACTATTTTTTGCCTTTAGGGTGACCACTTGCATACATGTATTGTTAATGTTATTGCAAAGCAATTTCGGTCTATGAATTAGCAAAATCCATCTGTCCGTCCGTCCGCCCACAGGGCGTCAACATTTTGCGTTTAGCATTTGCGTTTAGCTTGGTTTCTTTCATACCCTAAAGGGTACTTATGTCAAATGTGGTAGGTTTGTAGATACTTGAATGTTCTATCCAACGAATACAAAAATTTAGTGACCTTGACCTTGACTTTACACTTCAGTGAACACACAGTTTTTTGCCTTTAGGGTGACCACTTGCATACATGTATTGTTAATGTTAAAGCAAAGCAATTCTGGTCTATAAATTGGCAAAATCCGTCGGTCCGTCTGTCTGTCCGTCCGTCTGTCTTGCGTCAACATTTTGCATTTAGCATTTGCAATCTGGTCATACCGTCCTTGACGGTTTCTTGTTCATTGAGGTCTTGCTCTTATGAAAAAAACTATGAATAATGATGTAATGTATGCATACAAATTACCATTTATACATGAGTATTCTAGGATCTAATTGTTAC
The DNA here is from genome assembly GCA_035048485.1 of Pteria penguin. Taxonomy (NCBI): domain Eukaryota; kingdom Metazoa; phylum Mollusca; class Bivalvia; order Pterioida; family Pteriidae; genus Pteria; species Pteria penguin. The sequence goes on along the minus strand of CM068586.1, from coordinate 13,236,380 downwards.
AAACTTGAATGGCATTTGAAGGAAATACCTCGACTTGCTGTTGTACACAAATTGACTAGAATGGAAATTGATAGTCACTTTTCTGTATTCTGTGAAGTGCATATTACAGTGATAAGTGTTATCACTAACTTGAATAATAAACACTAGTATTTTGAATATACTTTAATTAAATCATACTTTGTAGTTATGAAACAATGAAAAGGTACATGCAGGATGGTGATTCCAAAATGAGCTTAGGTCCAATCAGACATATGTTGGCTGCCTCACAAGCAGGTTAGTATTGCATTAATACAGTTATTTTGCAGTCCCCAATTTCTTTTCTATACAGATTTTTCTCTCATTATATTACAGTGTCATTATTAATACAACCTTTAATTTGTAATTTCAAAATCTTTTGTGATCTTTAAAAGAAGTGACAAATTAGTGATAAATTTGATCTTATATGTTCTGTCGTTTGTGCACAATACTCAATGCATAAAGGAGATATTTTCATTTCATTGTCATATTACAATGTACATGTATCTCCTTTCTGATTTTTTATTGGATAAATACAATACTAAAACAATATTTTTGTAATATTATTTGACTTCTATTGTATATGAATAGATTTTAATGTCAATTATATGCATTATTTAAATAACAGCATGTATATACATGTGCAAGTAGATAATTGATTGATTGATTGATTTTTGTTTTACGTCACACCACAAATATTTCACGTATATAGTGACGGCATCTGCCTCATGCGGGCATACAAATTTTGACCTTTGCAATGGACTCACCCAAAGCAGTGAGGGATCTTTAACGTGCCATGCATACCACGACATGGGGCCTTGGTTTTTACTGTCTCATCTGAAAGACATGACACCGGCATGACCAGAGCGGGACTCGAACCCTAGCCTCCCGATCAGTAGTCCGACACGATACCACTAGGCCACACCATCTTTACAAGTAGATAAAAAAGATCGATAATGATGATTTAAATTACATAAAAAGAGCTGATATCTCTCTCAAATTCTGGCTATGTCAAAGGATTTTCATGGTTTCCACAAACTTTATCATAACCAGTTTCAACTTGGTTTATTTGTTATTCCTTGTAGATTTCTCTATGATTGCATTTTTTTATTTTTATTCCTTGTAGATTACTCTATGAATGCATTTTGTTCATTTATTATTCCTTGTAGATTACTCTATGAATGCATTTTGTTCATTTGTTATTCCTTGTAGATTACTCTATGAATGCATTTTTTTCATTTATTATTCCTTGTAGATTTCTCTATGAATGCATCACGTTTATTTATTATTCCTTGTGATTTCTCTGTGAATGCATTTTGTTTATTTGTTTTTCCTTGTAGATTTCTCTATCAATGCATCTTGTTTATTTATTATTCCTTGTAGATTTCTCTATGAATGCATCTTGTTTATTTATTATTCCTTGTAGATTTCTCTATGAAAGCATCTTGTTTATTTATTATTCCTTGTAGATTTCTCTATGAATGCATCTTATTTATTTATTATTCCTTGTAGATTTCTCTATGAAAGCATCTTGTTTATTTATTATTCCTTGTAGATTTCTCTATGAATGCATCTTATTTATTTATTATTCCTTGTAGATTTCTCTATGAATGCATCTTGTTTATTTATTATTCCTTGTAGATTTCTCTGTGAATGCATCTTGTTTATTTATTATTCCTTGTAGATTTCTCTGTGAATGCATTTTGTTTATTTGTTTTTCCTTGTAGATTTCTCTATGAATGCATCTTGTTTATTTATTATTCCTTGTAGATTTCTCTATGAATGCATCTTGTTTATTTATTATTCCTTGTAGATTTCTCTATGAATGCATCTTATTTATTTATTATTCCTTCTAGATTTCTCTATGAATGCATCTTGTTTATTTATTATTCCTTGTAGATTTCTCTATGAATGCTTTTTGTTTCAGGCCTTTTGACTTTGATAATGACAAATCCTATTTGGGTTGTCAAAACGAGATTATGTTTACAATATGATCAACCACCATCCAAAGTCTCCAAATCCAGTCCTGCCTCAAGTCATTATAAAGGCATGTTTGATGCTTTACTTAAGGTTTATAGAACAGAAGGTTTAAAAGGCTGGTATAAGGTGAGTGAACTTAAATCCAAAATCTTTACAAGATTAATAGGGGCTTATGTTACATTTATGTTATACTTGTCAGGAAATTTTATTGCCATGTGGGCTAAAGTGTTACTCTGGAATTCATCGTAGCCTTCTGTCTGTGTCCGCACTGGCTTTGATTCAACTTTGGGCAAGTGAGAGGACAGCCAACATACCCATTGAATGTTGGAGGTATTAAAGAGATACATGTAGTCCAGTTCCCTTCATTGCTAAAAGCTGACCTGTACCATATAAGTGAAATAATCATGGTGTGGTATTAAATAATAGTAAATACATCATTGGTAGGAAACTTTTCTGATTGTTTAAGTATTCTTTCGGCTTGTACATCTGAATTGGAAGTCCTGGCAAAATATACAGAGCTGTAAACTTCCAAATTTTACAAGCCACATTTTGTCTAAAACCATGGTGTTTGTTGTTTTTCAATTCACCTGAAACCAAATTTGATGGTGTTATGGAAGTATAGTGTTTAGATAAAATGTCTGTAAATATCATTTCAAACTTGAATAAATCTAATCATTTATCAGCTAATTGATAGATTTGTTGTGTTTCTTAAGGTTTTATGATAGAATGAATAATGCAGTACAATCTGAATTCTTTTTTCAGGGTTTTATACCAGGCTTGTTTGGGATATCACATGGTGCTATACAGTTTATGGTTTATGAAGAATTGAAGAATCTGTATAATAATCACTATAATAGACCAATAGATGTGAGACTGGTATGTAAACACCCCCCCCCCCCCAAAAAAAAAACTTTTTATGTTCGTTAAGGGTATGATCTCTTGATCTTGTAATTTATGGTACTTGTATTACTGATCAGTTCTCTAAATTGATTTATACAATTGGAAGAGCTATTGTCATACCACAGTAGTCATCATCCATAGACAAAAACTTTAACCTGGATCATAACTTTAGAACCGTTGGAGACAGTTAGCTTTAATATTTCACATGTGTATTTCTTGTGACAAGACCTTTCATTGGGTACCAGAGTTTTTTATATTGAGCCCTTAATCTTGAAGTTTAGCTTACTTTTAAAAAACTTTAACCTTGGTAATAACTTAGGAACAGTAAGAGATAGGACTTAAATATTTCATGTGTGTATTCCTTGTAACAAGATATTTCATGATGTATCAAAATGTTTTGTATTGACCTTGACCTTGAAAATTGATCTACTTACAAAAAACTTTTGCTATTTAAATTTGGTTGCCACCGGCGAGCTCTGTTGTCATCTGACAACTCTTGTTAAGTCTCAAGAGCTACAAAGGCTAAATCACAAAAGACTGTATACATGTAGAAATATGAATATGTGTGAGATTTTATGACACCAGCTGGTGTTACGTTTTCAAATGTCTGAGAAATATCTCTCATAGCTGCATTGCCAGAGACTTGAAAATATATCCAGCATTTGTCACAGAATATTTCACATTTTAAAGCATCAAACATTTGTTTCCATTGAATCAAACCCTCACATTTCCAATAAAATTTTATTTTGTAGTCCACCTTTGAGTATTTGATGTTTGCTGCGATGTCTAAGTTAATTGCTGCCTCTGCCACCTATCCCTATCAGGTTATAAGGTCGAGACAACAAGATCAGCATCGGTCTTACTCAGGAGTGCGAGATATTATCAAACAAGTCTATAGGTAATATTATGGTAGTTCTCTTATTTAAACTTTATGCATTATTGATAATACACTATAGTTCACATTACATTTTCTTGATTTATATTTATTGATACAAAGATTTACCATTTTAAATTATACTTATTAGGAACTTTTAATAAGTCAGAGTATGACATTCACTGTAAAAATTGACTACATAAATTACTTCAACTGCTATTTTTTAATCTTTATAGATTTCTTAAGATAAAAATTTGTAGTTGAGTTTTAGTTGAATGGCAAATCTCAATTAAATTTAAACCTTAACTATGCTATTTCATCATTCTGTTTGTTAACACTTTTGCTTCCTAATTCTTTTGCTTCCACATTATATACAGTATTTTGCTTGAACTTAACTTTCTTCCCTTGAATACTATGATATGACAAAGATTTTAATGAAACTTGCTCAGATGTAAACCTTTATGATTAAGTAGAAAATAATAAATGTAAGTTGATTTCTTGGTTTTATGTGTATAACCATGATAAACAAATAAAGTTTTGAGCTTCAAAAGGTCAAAGTTACATTTCATCCAGCATTTTTGTGCTTCCCAAAACATTTTGGGGGAGCATATAGTCGCTGTCGTGTCTGCCCGTGCGTCCGAGCTCATATCTCCTACACCTTTCATCAGAATTTGATCATACTTCACCAAAATGTTATTTAGATTAAGGGCTTTTGGACAAAAATCACTCAAGGTCATTTCTGAAAGGTCAAGGTCACTTATTAACTTCGACTTGAAATACCATGAAGTACTTATATCTCACACACCTGTCATCAGAATTTGATCATACTTCACAAAAGTGTTATTTAGGTTAAGGATTTTTGGACAAGAGTCACTCAAGGTCATTTCTGAAAGGTCAAGATCACGAGAAATAGTTCTATTTCACAACTAAATAAGGTCATACCTATTAATTTTGATTTCAGATACTGTGATCACTTGTTGTTCTACAGTTGACTCAATTGGATATCCATATGATACATTGAGATTTGAAATTGTCATCAATTAATACGATGATTTCCTATATATTGAGTCATTCATTTCCTTCATTATTGCTGTGCTTCTTGGAGCATCCATCATTTTTACTGGTTTTTTGTATATGAATTGAGTCATCAATTCCCCGCATTATAAGTATAACTGCCATTCGAGAAGCATCCATCAGTTTTACTGATACTCTTGTTTCCTTCCAACACACCAGCTTTTCTTGATTTTAGCATTAATGCTTAACTGTGGTTTTAAGCTTAAATAATCTTTAAATTTGAGGTGTTGTATCCTTGTCATTTTGATTTTTGATCGCTGCTGCCACACGTCATAAAGAATACCCTCAGTGACTTGATATTTGATGTGTTCACTCATCCACATTTTCACTCTTGTTTTGAGCTGTCATTTTCTATAATATCAAGACATATAACGCAAAATGCTTGTGCAGTTTTCATATGAGATATTGGTACCTTGGTTGATGCAGTTCTGAATGTCATTCTGATTTGATAGTGCTGTATGCATGCATAACTTTGGAAAGATAATACATACAGTGGTAATATATGCACACATTTACCAGAATTTAAACACTCAGTAATACATGTAGTTACCTATGAGTTGTTAGCAAATATCAATGGCTATAACTATGCTTAAACCATAGACCTATATATACGTATGGATATAGGTCTTAAACATACCTTATCCATACCTCTGGATGACAGACATGCACATTTACAATGCTTTTTCATTGAACAACTCAAGTTCTTCATTGTTAAAACAGTCTATTTTCATAATGAAGATATTCCTCAAGTTTTCTTTTTTTTGTGGCAAATATTGTTGCCATGGCAACTGACATTTGGTTTTATGCAGGTATGAAGGCATTCGTGGATTTTACAAGGGATCGCTTGTTTACATGGGACATGTGACACCCAACATATGTATAGTGTTCTTAATGTATGAATATTTTCACCACCTCAAATCTGTGAATGATTGGATGAACAAATTATCTGCATCGATGATCACCACATCAGCACAAAACAATCAAAGGACTTCTTGTGTAAACGAAAATGGAGAACTCCTATCAGCTGAATTTCAAAATTTAGATCTTTAAAAATTATTTTCTTTAAGAATTGTTTATGCATTCATGATCTCATGTTTCAGAAAGAGTCTGACCCATAAAAGTTCTTAGCAAAATATATTTTTTTAACTTGTATTTCATTAATAGATGTTTATGATGGTTATTACAATAATTAGTATTTATATGTAGATTTTTAGGTCCAGGAGCCAGAGGCTCATGTGACCCTATGTGACTACTTTCCATCCATCATTGTACATCATACGATGTGTATCAGCTATAATGATTCACATTTCCAATTTCTTCTCAAGAACCAACCATAAGTTTTTGATAAAACTAAGTAGGAATCAAGTTCTCATGGTCCTCTTCATGTGGTGATGCTATTTGGCCGAATCTTTTCAAAGTTGGGGTTATAAATAGTGCATCATTCTTTGATATTTGTTTTGTTTGATTCCTGTTTTGTTCCATACCAAGATTGTTGCACTTCTATGGTGAGAGCACTATCTATGCAATGCACTTGAAGCAGTAATAAGTCTTTTTTTTTTACATGCCAAATCATTTGTGACACAGAAGCCTCAGTTTTCACTGTCTCATTTGAAAGACAAGACAAAGATGGGAGTCGAACTTGTAATTCTCGGCCATGAGCCAATAACCTAACCAATAGAATTGTGCTTTCTTTGAGAATCTTCTTTAGACCAGCTGCATTATTTGAGAAACTAAATGGTTATAAATAATTTCAAAGTGCATGTAATGAAGGCTTGTTATTTTTTATTGCACTGCAATATGAAAAGCTTTTTGCTAAATTTAGCCTTATTTTATGTATTCTTGATAATGACTGTTTTGCATTAAAAATATTTCTTTATTTTACATCTACTAAATCTAGTAAATATAAGCATCAAGAAGAGGATTTTCCTATAACTTTTAGTCAAGTATTTTAGTGAAAAAGAGGGGGAGGTGCCTACCAGTACAATATGAATATCACATCAATATACTTGATAATATCTACTATAGTACATGACACCATCACTGTTCAAGTTTTAATTATCTTAAATGTTTGAGATTAAGGGAAAGAAAGTATTTTTTTGAAAATCTGGTATACAGAATTGTTAATTCTGTTTTGTATCTTTATAAGTAATAAATTGTTTCAGTATACGTGTTGTTAAATAAGATATGTTCATGTGTGTAAAATGTTGCTGTATCATATTTGTGAGTAATATTTTCATATGGAAACATTTTCATGTAACATATTCATATGTTTGGCATGTTTATGTGTAATGGATGCTTATGTCATATGTGATAAATGTTCATCATTGGCACAGTCACTTGTCATCACATAAATGCAATATTTTTGTAATAAATGGGTTTTTTTGGCTGGACTGTGAGGCAGAACTCTTTATATGACGAGGTATTTGAAACAAACATGAAGTCTCCATCATCTTGCATCAATGGCTTGATGATAAGTTGTTATATTCAGTTCTTAGACTCCAGAGTGTCATCTTCATCACTTTTAGATTGAACATAATGAGGTCTTTTTCAAATTTGAATCGGACCTTTTATGATGAAATTAAAGCTGTAGACTCTTTTGGAAAAGTAATAAAATAAATATCATCTTTATAACATCTCATATGCATGCAAGTTGTTTATAATGAGATGTATTGAATGCTGTTTAGAAATTCAGCCTTGGCCTAAGCACTTGGCAATGAATTTGAAAATTAACTTATTAAACTGTCATTCACTTTGCATGTTAATAGACAATGATAGGCTCTATTGATTGATACCTTCAAATTTAAAAATTGATTTTTATGTTTAAGCTTTGTATGGGAATGTTTTTGTTTGTTACCGGTCTTTTTTATGTTTAAGGTTGTTATGGGAATGTTTTTGGTTGTTACCGGTGTCTTCTCATGAAAATTCAGATTAATTTTGCCTTTGCTTTCCTATCATGGGAGATCGTAACACTAATGCCTCACAATCCAGCCATACCACCTTCAGTATTATGTATGTATTATTCAAGATTATTGTTATCGTTAATGTTCCAGTGTCTTTCATGCATGTACTAATGGTCATTTTATTTATATGATGAATTTGAAAAATTAGTAGATTTTATGAAATGACAACTTTTTTTCAATAGCATGACATATGGCCTTTGACTTGTCACTTCTTTTTTATCTTGACCAGAGAGTTGTCTGTAATGACGGATGACTATCTCACCCCTTTTGAATCATTTCTTTAATTGTTCTGTTTGTTGATATGTTCTATTAAGAAAACTTTCGTCATGTATTTACATACATGTAGTTTGTTTAAATTTCAACTTAATTGCCTTTTTATCTGCATTATTTCTTCTAATTAAAAGAATATTACATATATAGATGTATATGAGGAAAGAGAGTTTAATGGAGTTACATCATTGTAACTTAGAATTTGACACAGTACAATTCTTTTTGAAAAATTTTTGTTGAGAAAGCATAGTAGGGGTCAAGGATTCTTATGTGCAGTCAATTCTCATTGATCTCAAACTCACTGGGTCTATAGATAAAACTTTAGCTCAAATTAACAATTTGTAACATGAATGTATGAGTTATCTCTTTAACTAACACATATTTACACAGGCAATTGGTAGTTAACTAATTTTGTGTACAGAAATGAAATAAGAAATATAACCTTAAAGTGTGGTTTTCATCATCATTGTATGTATCTAATGTACATGTATTAATTGCTATAATCAAAGATACTTTTTGAAAATGATATATGTCCAGATGCTTAAAATCCATGCTCGTCTATATATGTTAATGGGGATGCACTTGGCCATGTTGAAAGACAAAATATAAATTACTACAGATTTAATCGTTTTGTTTGCTTAATGCTGATCTCTATGCATTGCATTTTGGTCGGATTGCAAGGCAATTCTGGTCTATAAATTGGTTATATCCGTCTGTCTATTGGTTAAGTCTGGTTGAAGCAAAATTGTCAAATTTCTGGTTGAAGCAAAATCTCAACAATTAAGAGGAGTATATACATAATACTTCACACATAGGTTCCTTATGATCAGAGCTTTCAAATTATGCCATGACTTTTGACCTTGTCCCTGCACTTTGACCTACTTGATAAAAACTTTAATTTTTGATATATCTTTTGACTCTATAGGGGTAGGGTTTTGACACTTCACACATAGATTCTTTATGACCAGAGCTTTTAATTGATACCATGATTTTTTACCTTGTGACCTTGACCTTTTTTGGAATTTGATTGGCAATCCGACCATTCTATCTTAATTGGTTTCTTGTATACTTTCATTTTACTTTGCATGTTCATGTATTCAAATTTTTAGAGTAAAATTAAGATGGCATCTTGACTAGGTTGAGTTAATGAAAAATCAACTTGTATGAATTCAAATTATCCAGAGTAAATATGCACATGTATTGATAACAAGACCATAAACTTGGAACTTTTGAATTCAGTTTGAGCAAACCAGAAATTTGACCTATCAGTAATTAAGTAAATAATAGTGGACTCTATAACTAAATTGTCAGAATAACAGGAACTAGTGGAGAAGACTTGGTAAAAATTGTACTTTACCAGAGTTTTATACATATTTCTAACTAGAAATTTTTCTTTCTCCACTGAATTTACAAATTGAAGCGAAAATTAAAAGAACTTAAATAGATATGTATAAATATTCTGGCATTTTATCGATCTGTTAATTTCTAATTTTTGTTTTGTATTTATATGAAGAGATTAAGAGATGAGATTGTGTAAAAGTTTTATTTTGCATATTGAGCATTTTTAACCTCCATCCCATTGCTAGATCTCTGTTTGCACAGCTTTTCCATAAATGTGTATAATCTATATCCCAAAGTCTTGCTTAAAGTTTATTTCTGTTTAGTAAGCTAAATATTAGAAAGAATATGAACAAAATGATTGACACTTATAAAATAGTTTTAGATTTGCAATTGTTTTGATTTGATTTATTACTTTAAAATTTTGTAGAATTTTATGTCACCTGCTTAGACCTCTTTCCTTTAATTGCAGAGCTGTAACATTGGTTGACAAAATCATTAATGTTTCCCCCAAATCCATCAGAATGACATTTTGATGTAATAAATTTGGAGGGAGCATTTATCAATTTGCCTTCTAATGTTACAGCTCCGCAGTAAATGGAAAGTCTATTGCATACATTTGGGGATCATTTTGTTACATGTCCCTCTGTCTGTCTGTATCGTAGGGGTCACACTTTGGAAAAATGTGTAGCAAGCGATATGGTTTTATTGAACACTAGTTATTTCATTGGTATTATTTTTGATGAACTATCAAGCGATATGACTGTTTTTTATTTGCACTAAGTTTGAGAGAGCTACAACAATATTGTTTTTGTAACCATGGAGACTATTTCATTTGTATAGTTATGAAACTCCAAGAAGATACTTGAATTTCCTCCTTAGATACCTGTTTAATCACAGTACAAATGATTTTTGTATAAGTTTTCAAACCTTATTTATTTTAATAGTTTCCCATATTTGATATTTTTCAGGTTTGAAGGACTTAAAGGATTTTACAAAGGACTAGTCCCAAATCTTCTCCGAGTTGTTCCAACTTGTTGCATAACTTTTGTTGTTTATGAAAATATTATTTCCTTTTTCCGTTCTCGGAAAACTCCAAATAGATAATGTTAAAGGCATATAAGTCTATTTTAAAATAAGCAAGATTTTACGTTACATGTCAGTGATGTGTGTTGCAGAGAACATTATTGTCCAGCTTTCAAGTCAGTGATGTCTGTAGCAGAACATATTATTTTCCAATTTCATACAAAGTCTGTTCTGAACCAGATCTTCCTCTAAAATTTTTACTCATAATATAATTGTATAATACAACATAACTGATAATTGATTATGAAGATATTCAGCTTGCATATAGTGTATTTTATCTGTATTCTCTGAATATTAGAGCGAAAGAGGCAACTCTCAAACCCTCTCCAACAAAAAACAGTTAATATGTCCTTCTGATGCTTACTTAATATTTTTCATAAGATTTCAGTGGGAGTACCCTGTATTAATTGAAAGAGTCATCAAGAAACTTTATCTTTCTCAGGATTTTAAGAAATTGTTAATTTGTTTAGCTACAGTACACAAAATCTCGTAAATGCATATTTTACCAAAACTGAATTCCAAATTTGTTTTACAAATATATGTGTTCATATGTATCCATTCTATACATGTAATAGCATTTAATGGACAGTATATGAATTCAATTTTACATACATGATATAGCTATTTGCTGGTGAAAATGTTATTTTTTTATCAATTCATCATATGTTTTAAATATTGTTCGAAATACACGTACATGTATATGGAAGTTTTTGTGATAAATTGTTGACATTATGATACTAGCGTGTTGTTGTGTATATACTTTACAGTTATATTCCAGCTGGCCTAACTCAGTCAGTAATGCGCTTGGCTTGTCAGAGAGAGGTGCCAAATTTGAGTCCTACGTGTAGCATCTTGGTGCCCCATGTCAGATGAGATAGAGTAAGACATGTCGTCAGTAAGCGCTTGACTTGTGCCGCAGATGAGCAGGGTTTGATTCCCAGATTGCACCACTATGTTTAACAGATTGGTGACCTCCTATTCCTATATGATGTAACTAAAAATTGTTGAAAGTGACATAAAAACACAAATCAACCAACCCATTTCAGATAAGAGAGTAAATATAGTAGATGTTCACACAATAGATCTCTCCTGCTCTGAATAGGTGCGTTGCATCGTTCAAATTTCTGTGCATTGCATCAGGAAGATGTCTACAACATATCAACTGATAGGATTGTTCATTCTGTATCTTTCAGACTGTAACATTGATTTAAAATTATGGATCGTTAAATATTGTTTTACATTACTCCATGATTATTTCGTATATATGGTGACGGCACCTGTCTGATGCATTGCATACAAATTTAGACCTTTGCAACGGACCCACTTGAAGCAGTGACGGATCTTTTATGTGCTATGCCTACCGTGACTTGGGACCTCGGTTTTTACTGTCTTATTCTAATGACTGAACACTGGCGCGTCCAGGACGGGAATCAAACCCAGGACCTCTCGATCACGAGCTGAGTACCTTATCCACTAAGCCACTGTGGCTTTGGATCATTCATGAAATTCATTAGGTGCTAGAGAGCTAGCACAACTCAATCACATGGATGCTGGCCCCTTGACCGAGATGTACCAGATTCGAATCCCACAGGTATTCAATTTTTAGACCGCTTGAGCCGAAGGCTCAAGTGAGCTTTTGTCATAGCATGTTGTCCAGCATCCATCTGTTGTCTTAAACTTTTCACATTTTCAACTTCTTCAGAAAGGCTGGAAGAATTTTGATGAAACTGTAGACTTAAGTACTCATGGTCCCCTAGGCTACAAGTGTTGTTGTTTTTTGTCCGCATCCATCAATGGGTGACACCACCAGAGACAAAAGTAGGTCACAGAGGGTACCTCCTTTGATGAACTTCCTTTCTCAGACCGGCTGCTTACAGAGACAAACTGAATGCATAAGAATGACTTGGAGGGATTTGTGAAGAAGTGTTGATGCATTTGGTTCCACTCTGAAATCCAGGTTTTGACATTTTGTCACCTTTCTTTTTTTGACTTGTTGATTTCAATGCAGAAAAGTGAAATTTTTATCTTTTAGAGGACAAAGTTGGTTTAATTTGGTTTCTTCCAATCATAATTATGGTAAAGAATGTTACTGTGAAAGAAATTTGCCAGTATTTCAATTCTTGGGATTTTTTACGATTTTTTTTTGAGACAAAAGAAAAAAAAAAGGAAAGAGACATTTTTCCACAATTTCAACTTCTGCTGCAGAACCACTGGAAGGATTTTGATGAGACTTGATACATATAGTAATGAAATACTCATGGTTTCTTGTGAGCAAGTGTTGATGTTTTTCATCCAGGTCTATCAACAGGTTTTGGAGCATTCATTTGCTGTAAATTATTAAAGATTTAAGGGTTATGAATTTAATCTACATGAACAATTGCTTAAAGTTGATGCCAATGATTCAAATTTTAATCTCAGTTTTCAGTACAAAATGTAGTCACACCACAGTAAACATCAGGGAATATATATATTTATCTGCAAAATTTTCAAGCTGTCAATTGATTTAGTAAATTGTTTTCAGATAAGCAATATAGGCCTACTTGGGCCTCTTGTTCAGTTGAAGTCCAGTGTCACCATAGATGTGGAATTTTTAAAGATATTTTTACTACTTTGGGTGGGTCCATTGCATAGATCTAAATTTCTCTGCAATTGCATCAGACTGATGCCATCACTGTATAAATGCAATAATCTTGGTGTAACATAAAGCAAGAAAATAATAAACAAATACAATGTATACAGATTTATGCTAGAGCACATCAAACACTCAAGTTTTGACAAGTTTTAATTCAAGTTTGCTCTTAGAGACACTTATGTCTTCCAGTGACATTTCTCATTCTGGTTTCTTGTCATGTTCTGGCTTCATTGGTAAACATAAATGAAGAAAATGCTTGCTTTAAATGACATTAAAATACAAGTATTTTCAAATAATTTTTATTGTATTGGTGTTTGATTTGCCTTACTTCCTGAATTCTGATTTAGTTTCCTGCACAAATACTCAATATCTAAAACCATATCATAATCACTATCCTTATAAGAAGTTGTGTTGTATTGCATGTACTTTGCTTACAAGCTAAGCTGGTGTGGCCTAGTGGGTAAGTTGCTCGGCTCGTGATCGAGAGGTCCCTGATTTGACTCCCACCCTGGACACACCGGTGTTCTATCGGACGAGACAGTAAAAACTGAGGTCCCGTGTCACGGTAGACATGGCACGAAAAAAAGCACCCTCACTGCTTCAGGCAGGTCCGTTGCAAAAGTCTAAATTTGCATGCAATGCATCAGGCAGATGCCGTGACCATGTATGTGAAATAATTGTGGAGTGACGTAAAACAATAATCAATCCTTACAGGCTACATATAGTCTATAGCCAACAAACTTTTACAGAGAAGTTACCTATGAGAGAAAAATTCCACTGAATTCAATGTCAAAAATATTCAAGTCAAGCTCATCATTGCTGAAACTACATTTTCCACTTCACTTCTGACATTTCTTTCAAGTCAAGAAGTAAAATCTATGAAGACGCAAGAATACCAGACTTGCCAACCTTCAGAATCTCAAAAACGAATGGTTATGCTGAGCTAACAGAGGCTGCAAAATATTTCGTCGAGAAACTGGCATGTATATGTATGAATGTATATAAATATATATATATGCTTCATTTGAAACCACACCACACTGTAAATGGGTCTTAAAACGCTTGAAAACAGGTAAATTCAATCTTTCATTGCGAAAATACAAATACTCAAGATCCAGGATAATATTAATATATACGAAATGAAACGATAATAAAAGTTCAGTAAATTCCAATTTAAAAAAAAAGAAAAAAAGTAAAGAATATGACAAAAACGTACAGGTGGAAGTATAGGGTTAAAAACGGAAAGATTACGATAAAAACGGAAGGGTTGGCAAGTCTGAAATACAGAAAAGTGCACTATGAACCAGAAATCCTTTATAGCTTTTGAGGTCCTACAATAAACAAAAGGGTTATGTTAAATAGCCTAAAGCCTCTATCAAAAAGAAACTGTAAAGTATTAGATAATATGAAAGATCTTGACACCTTTGGTTTACAGTAAGGTCATAATACTACCACATACAGTTTACCGTAAGGTGGTTTAGTTAGGTAGTGATAACACCACATTTAGTTTACAGCAAAGTGGTGATCATAACACATTTGGTTTACAGTAAGAAGGTGATAATACTACAATTGGTTTACAGCAAGGTGGTAATGATACCACATTTGGTTTACAGTACGTTAGTGATAACACATTTGATTTACAGTAAGGTGGAGATTATACCAAGCTTGGTTGACAGTTAAGTGGTGAAAATACTACAATTGGTTTATAGTAAGGTGGTAGTAATAACAAACTTCAAATATCTTTTTATGTTTAATGGTAAAGAAGTGTTATGCCTCTGCAAGCAACTATATTTGCACAGGATTATACAGTATACAACATAATCACATTACTGTAAATAATTACCATGTTTTAAAACATGGCAAATCGTAGGAGAGAGGGGGGAAAGGCCATAGAACTTCTTCAAGAAAATGATACACATTTTCAGAAAATACTAGCATATACCAAAACTTACTTCTATGTTATTGGGTAAAATTATTCTCCATTCCTCTTTTTCTAAATCTTTTAAAATCGTACTGTCTTTTACTAACAACAAAACTTCATTTCAACTCAAGTCAAATAGATTTTGAGTCTATTTTTAAAATCTCTGATAAAGCGGATGATAGGATCTTATGATCCCTACATGTAGATCTATGTTAATAAAAATTCTGAACCACTGAATTCACTAAAAAAAAATAATAATATAATAATATAAAAAAAATAAATATGCCTTGGCTTCTTGTTTTAACTTTAGGAACAACGAACAACAGTAAGAATGCAGAACTTTTGATTTAAGTCAGATTGCACTGAACAGAATAAAATGGCACAAGAATTATCAGGTATATTCTTCTGAAGTATTGTCAATTTCATGTATTCCAACTTCAGTGAATACATCAACAAACACATTAAAAAGTACATTTCAGAACTGACCCTTCAATTTATGCGCGAAACATTGTTAAATCAGATGATGTCACAATACTTTACACCTCGGTCATACCTAGGACAAACACTGAAAATGTATTGTGACGTCACAAAATTCAATAAATATTGCGCAAAGCAATGGGTCAATTATGAAATTGGACCATTATTTTTTGGTATTTAAGATTAGAGATTGGCATCTAAATAATATAATACAGTGATATCAATTCATAAGCCAACCCAATTTACTCAAAATTTTATAAATGTTCAGACAAATGTGCCTATATAAAAGCATATAAATGTAGATTTGAAATCTGTGGACTGAACAGGATACTTGTAGGCTTTAAGGCCGCTGCCTAGTTATATAATTTTGATACAGGAATACATTTTTACTGTTACCAGTGTTTATAAAGCCATGCTACTTAATGCACCACCTGAAATTATTCATAATTTTGTCTTGAGCCTTACACTTCAAGGAAATATACAACATACATATTAGGCATCTGTAAGTATACAGTATAATATTTAGCCTAGACTAGAGCACAAAGTGTCATATACTTGTCTTACACATATATTGTAGGTATATAATAATGTAAAGAAAACTATAATGCATACCCTGCTTTTAAATTTTATTCACACAGGTATTTGAGAGAACATTAGATGTTCTTTTTTAAAACAATAAAACTGTTCATTCTATATACCAAAAAAAAATCATTTAAAGTAAATTTTATAATAAATTTGAATTAAATAAAGTCCTATTTACGTTTTCTTGTTATTGAAAAAATAACTGATTAATCTATTATCATTTTTTGTGATCTTTATAATATTCCTCAGTATTAGGAAATCTTTCCGGTCGGTAGTTACTGTCCCTCTGAAGTCTATGGCATATCACATTATTCACTTGTGCTTCATAAGCTGAGTGCAGATCTGAGTTTTCTGTTGCCTCATTGGTCAGATTCTGCAAGCTGCTGATAGGTTCTACTCCAGCAGATGCTACAGCTCGTCTAATAGACTCTGGGAAAACTTGGGCAGTTTGACATATATTAAATGGTCTATCTTGTGTCATCAACTGAAATAAGTTTGTATATTTGAATGAAATCTGTAGCTATTACATACCTCTAAACATACTAAACAAAAAGAAACATGAAAGATATTTGCAATTGTAATTGTAATTACAATATATACAGTCAAACTTCGATATCTCGAACACTGATATCTCGAATACCCGGAATATCTCGAAGTCGAATGACGGTCCTGAAAAAAATCCTTCATATTATGAGTAAGTTCAAACCCGGATGTGTCAAACACTAATATGTCAAATACCATGCTTATCTCGAATACATTTTCAAGTCCAAAAGTTCTTATTTACCCGGTTTATCTCTAAGTTGGTTTCTTAGTGTCCCGCGCAGCATTTACCCTAAATGACAGGTCGCTTGTGTAGTGTGATTAATTGACCATGTCAATGAACAAAGCCGCAGTAATTACATAATCAGTCACGTCCGTGCTTACCGTGTTATTTATACAAAACATTAGTAAATGATGATGGCTTAATAGATTCAACCTTTAATCAAATAACAGTAATTTTACTTAGTGCTTTTTCATACCTGCATTTATTTAAGGGATTTTCTTTACATTGTTCATAAATTTATTTTTATTTCGAATCCTTGTGTATGTCTGTGTATTTTAATGCAAAGTAATAGTAGTAAAATCAAATTATGACATGGTCTTTTTCTTGTCTTATGTGTTAGCCCGTCCTCGGTTTTAGGTATAGTATAAAACAGTTATATCCAGTATTGAATTTAAATTACGATATTACTGAAAAAAGGAAACATGACGTTTTCAGTTTTGGAGTATTCATAAAAAAGTATGATGAGATTTAGATTAATTATTCAGGAACAATATGCACATCTTCATGCGTAATTATTGATAAATACATGCATATTTCATAGATCTACAATAATAATCACTGATGTCAAATGAACCAGCGTATGTTAACAAAATGCAAAATTTGCATATTTGTGATCCTAAACTTGAAAATTGGATATCTCAAACTACGTACATCTCGATGTATTTTCCACGGTCCCTTCGACTTCGAGATATTGAGGTTTGACTGTATATCTTTACATGCAATACAATATTCTTATCTTGTGTATATACAAGGTGAGTTCATAATTTTTATAGAATAAGCAACACTGTATACAGCTTTGAATTCACCTAATCTTTTAGGACCTGAAGCTGATTTGCCCTTTCTTGAATTTGCCCTCTCCTCCCATTCGAAATAAAATTTTCGCCCTAACATATTTAAACCACTCAGTAACCCTGTATAAGCGCCTAATTTGCATTTAAACATATACATGAATAATAATATCCCCTGGTCAGTCAGTATGGTGTCAAATCATGTGACTCAGGAATAGGTGTTCTAAATGTCATTGTTGTGTATATATCGGTGGACACAACAAGGGTGGCTTGCATCTCGGCTCAAGCAAAAATGTAAGGTTTTTTTCAACACCAGAACCCAAAGATTTACTTCCTTCTTCACAGAGAAAAGATTTTGATTGTGTCAATGAGATATTTTTCACACCTTTCTAATTTATACCAGTATCATAAAATCTGTTTAGGGCATTAGTATTCATGTACATAATTGGATCTGCACATGATATGATCAGCCGGTATGGCCTAGTGGATGAGGTGCTAGCTCGTGACCTAGAGGTCACAGGTTCAATTCCCACCTTGATCACACCGGTGTTCTGTTTTTCAAAGAAAAACAGCAAAAACCAATGTCCCGTGTCATGGTAGGCATGGCACGCAAAAGATTCCTCACTGCTTCAGGTGGGTCCGTTACAAAGATATAAATTTCTATGCAATGCATCAGGCAGATGCCATCACCATGTAAGTGAAATAACTGTGGAGTGACGTAAAACAATAATCAATCAATCAATATGATCAGCCAATCAATTAACCAGTCAATTAAAATCAAAACCATGTCTAATTATTTAACAGGGTAATTTCTATAATCTGTAATGCATAATTATTGCCTCTAATAGGTCATATACAAAGGCACTACTGATCAACGAACAAGTATTTTAAAAATATCTATGTTTTAAATAAGAAAATAATCGAAATATTTATAGAACTTGCTGTTTAATTCTTTCAGTTGTGACTCATGATGGACAGATACTCACCCCATTTGAATTTGCTCTCGTATAATGGGCGAAAAAAAAAAACGGGGATGAAATTTTCCCTGTATACAGTATACATGACTATATATATTTACCTTGCGCCTCTTGGCAGGCATGCCATTAAGATAGGCATCACTGTGTGGTGCTTGTTTAGACTGGTGCCGCTGCTTATCCACATCACCATTCATCACGGGAACCCAATCCTGGTAAGATAAATGAGTACATAAACCTGACTCTATCATGAAAATAATGAGATACTTGACTAAAGACAACAAAGTTAGCTAATGTAGATGATTAAACATGAAAATAATGAGAAAGTGAACTTGACTAAAGACAAAAAAGTTAGCTAATGTAGGGGATTAAACATGATTAAACATGAAAACAACAGATCCTAACTAACAGGTCAAATTTTGAACATCAAAAATGAACAATCTGGCCCATTGCCGTAACTATAGGAGTGAAATTTACACTTAGAATTGACTAAGAAGGCAAAAATAAGATCACTAAATCTATTCATACAAATATTTTGTTATATTGATTCCTTGTCCCAATTCTTTTAGTACATCTTTCTATTCATCCTGGATAGCCATGACAAATTCACACCTGACTGGCTTAAATTGGGCACAAATGAAAACAACATGAATATGGTAATAATTTCCTGATGGTACTTTCTCACAAGATAATTCCAACTAATTGCTTTATGACTTAGATAGAAGCCCTGGAGAAAACATATTAAATGCATTATTCAACAGAAAATGCAGGCTGCTTAGCACCGACAGGCTGGAAACAATTGCGACAATGAAATTGATGATAGTTTTTCAATGTTTTAAGATAAAATGACTAAGTTGCAACTATAGTACAAATTATATGAGCAAATGCAGTGTTTTAAGAGTCTTAAATAAAAACTGAGAAGGTATTCATGCAGCCAACATTCTTTCAATAGGATACTAAAATGATTTTCAATTACTTTGAGAAAAAAGCAAGCCACTTTGTGCTTTCATAGGAAAGAAATAAACCATGAGTTTTAACACATATTTCATTATTTTATTCCAAATTTTATTCATGAACCCAAATACACGGTAGACAAAAATAAAACAAGCAAAAATTAAAAAATTTGAAAGCAGAAATTAACCTCCAGTATCAATATTTGGAATAAGTTTGTCTTCTTTGAGTCAACTTGTCATTATTACATTAAGAACTTCAAAGGAATGTACCAAAATTTAACAAAATAGTACATTTTCACTAAACCTGTCACAGCAAAGCGGAAGAAAAGCTAAATCAACTCTTTACACTACTCTAAATATTTTCGATTTAAGAGTTTTCAGTCAAAATTAATACTTTCATGTACATTTGTAAGGGTAATTTTGTGACAATACTTACAGTTGGTACTTCCTTTTCCCAGGAATTATCTGCCCTTAAATCTGCAGATGGCTCTCTGCT
Source organism: Pteria penguin (assembly GCA_035048485.1). NCBI lineage: Eukaryota > Metazoa > Mollusca > Bivalvia > Pterioida > Pteriidae > Pteria > Pteria penguin. The sequence continues at coordinate 13,216,237 of CM068586.1, read as the reverse complement.
ATTTTTGGACCTACTCCCATTAACAAGCGGACTCACTTTCGGACGTGCACCCTGTGAGGATGACGGTGAAGATACTGTGGGAGGCTCTGGTTTACAGTCAACTTCCATTGCCTTTGAAAAAATGATTAAGTGCTATAAGAATGCTGGCATTTTCCTAAAATTGAATTATTATAAAATTCATACCGCTCCTCCTGCTTCAGTATTTCTGTGAGAGAAAACTAAATATATCCATTTGCCTGATTTTACTTGAAAACCTGAGCAAAATAAAGGCTTCCTGTTCAACTAGTTGTACAACTTTTAACATCATTTTACTATGATGTCACAATTTGAACACTAACGTCATAATCAAAACCCAAGAAAAAATAACATTTGTACAACTTCTGATGTCACATATTACAGAGAATAACGACTGAAAAAAATCAATCAATCTATTTATGGATTATTGTACATCTCTTGTGATTGGAGTCCCGCAGAAGCAGAATTTTTGTCAGCGACTCATGTATGTAAATGCGAACATTATACAGAAAAATTGTGAAAATTCTTTTAGCACTTCAAGACAGTGTCTTGGTATAAATTATAAATACAGTAAAACACGAATACTATGAACACGCACACTACGAATTCATGCTTATAACAAAGTAATGTGTAATCCCCGGCAAATTTCCTTCATATTCATACCAATATATGAAGGTTTTAGCGAACAGTTATTGCGAATTCATGGCTATTACAAACCCATTTCTAAGTCCCCAAACGTAAAATTGCTTTATAAATGCCATCTTTATAGCGAAGTTGATAATTATTGACCAAACAATCACGTAAATTAAATACCGATGATTACCGAACTCATCTGTAATGAGTTTGTTTTGATAACAGTTCAAGTACGGGCCTATGGGTATGATTAGTAATTAATTATTTGCGGTGAAAAGGAATATAGTCAGTTGTTCACGATGTCCGGGCTCAAAAGGAAGGCGATTTCAATCAAAACATGAAATTATACAGGCCGTTCATAAAGGGACCAACAAAAGAAAGAAATCGCTGCATTATCTGACATATGACAAAATGTCCTAGTACAATTCTTAAAAACAGGGAAAGCATTATTAAAAACTATGAAACCTCTACTGTATCTCCGTCTCGGAAACAACATCACTCTGGACATGATTCCATGGAATCTGCCGTATTTAAGTGGTTTACAGAAAAACGTTCTGCAAGCATACAAATATCTGGACCATTAATCATGTCAAAGTGGGGATGAACTGCCCCAAAAGATCGGCAATAAAACCTTTAAAAGCAATTACTGACTTTTTTTTGCCATTTAAGTTGTATACATAGATCAATTTTACAGTTCATTAGTATGAATTGTACTGAATATGAGTTGTGAAATGTATTAATAGTTACACGAGATGACATAGTTTTCTTAATATTTATTAACACGGATATAACGAAGTTTTCATACAGTTTTGATAAAATTCATTATATGCATAGTACGAACTTTGTTTATAGCGAACTAGATCTCGGGGTCCCTTGGAATTCGTTATAACCATGTTTTACTGTAGTATCAAAAGTTTGCTAATTTGGATGAAGTATATTGCATCAACTAAAATACAATCAAATTTCAACACCTCAAAAAATGATATCTCAAATACCCAGACTATCTCAAAGTCAAACACTGGTCCCAAATTTTAAATTTACATGGGCCATATAACGCATGGATGTGTACATACACTTTTCTATACTTAAGATTTAAAGATCACTGAATTGTACATTTCAACTGGGAAAAGATCTGGGTACCTGAGGTGCTGACTGTGGTTGGCCAGAAGGAACAGCTGGTGTTGTTTCCATAGCAACTGGTTTGGATTCCTCCTTCTTCTGTTCCTTTTTAATAATATATGTCTTGATGTCTGTCACACTTCCTGTGATGTTGGGGTAGAACTGGTTCAGCTGATGATTCGTAACAGTCATCATCCACTGTTGTATCATGGGATTCACTCCACGTGTCATGTAACGCTGATTAAAAGGTTAGATTCATATTGAAATATTATCCAAGGAATAGTAGTAATGTTTCTCTGATAAAAGGATGAATCCAGATTTATATGAAGCAATTTATGATCATTTGCATTAGATAGATATTATATCAAATACCTCCATGAAAATCAAATTTTCCATGAATTACAAAGCAGTTCTTATTCTATTATTATCAAGTTTTTTAACTAATAAGGTCAAATAAAAGATTCTTTTCTATTCCCAATTAGTTATATACATCAAATTAATTGAAAAAAATTCAAATATATAATCAGCAATAAAACCAGATACCGACTTAGTTTATAATCGAGATTTTGTGTGATTTTGTTTTAAGAGATACTACTTCAAAAAACACATTGAAAAGAATCTTGTTTTACATTAACCAATTTCAAAAGTAACCACTTCAAAAGCAATATAAAGCCAATATGTAATCAAAAGTCATAAATTCCACCTACCAATCTGTTCATAATTAATGTCTCAAATCCTTGGTTTCCATTGACCAAACATTCTCTGTTCAGTATGATAAAATGAGACAAGGCTAACCTGATCCTATTGTACAATAATTGGCCAAATCCTACATCTTGATCTGAAAATAAGTAGAGATACATATATTATTATACAGTGTACAATAGAAAAACTTCCTGCACTTAAAAAAGAATGATTTCATTAGAAGTCAGTTTGATTGTTTTTTGGGGGAGGATCCCTTGCTTTTAATATTATTTCAGATTTAGTAATATAAAAATATGAGGTTCCAATCTCCAAAACAATATGACACAATCTTTGGGATTGGACCTAGATCACTCACACTTCATACTAAGTTCTTGTCTACTATCTCAGCACATCAATTATTGAAGTTCACAGTATTTACATGAATGTACGTAAAACATATTTACATTAGTCAGTACACAAGGATATTATTTTCATGACTTCTAGGTACAGGCTATGAAATTTTATTGTCATATGATGGTTACATTATCTAAAGCTATAAAAGCACAAGTCAACAATGTAGTGCAGGTTCTTTTGCTTTGTAAGTCTTTCCAAAATAAAACCTTTTTTTATATTATACAGGTCCACATTTGAGGAACATTGCAGTGCTGCTTACCAAGAACTGAACCACTGGGAAGGTGCCTAAGAAAGTATCTTTATTTTATCTAAACATCATATTATACTGAGTATCTAAGTTGAAGCTATCTTTTTTTTTTCATAAATTCTGGCATAATATCGGAAACTTTCTATATGTAGTGACATATACACAAATAAAGTATCAAATCTTCTTTTTACATTACATGCTTCTTACCCCTTCTCATTATTAAGGTAATAATGTCACGAAGGTTTGTTCTTGCAAAGGAATTCCATGAGGCAACAATATCAATATCTGGCTTCACCTCACTTTCATTCTGAAATCATAATTAAACATTTAATTATAAACTGCAGAAAATATTTCAGAAGTAAAAAGCATGCCTTATATCAATTCTAACTCCTCTTTAAAACTTTTAAGCAATTAAATGAAGTTGGTGTTTTTCGAAATAAGCATAATTGAAGAAAAAAATATGTATGAAAGTACTGAAGAAAAAGCTTTGTGAGAATTGACCACAAATAAAATTTTGTACCATATTTTCTTAAGTTCAGTTCACACTTTTTATCAAATTTTCTGACATTGATTTTTAAGGTGCACATTGCAGTGATAGAAACATCTGATTAAACTGATATTCATTATGTCATGCATGCAACTCTCTAATGTCTGGTGTCACAAAGGTTTATTATGTCATGCATACAACTCTCTAATGTCTAATGTCACAAGGTTTATTCATTATGTCATGCATACAACTCTCTAATGTCTGGTGTCACAAGGTTTATTCATTATGTCATGCATGCAACTCTCTTATGTCAGGTGTCACAACATTTATTCATTATGTCATGCATACAACTCTCTAATGTCTAATGTCACAAGGTTTATTCATTATGTCATGCATACAACTCTCTAATGTCTGGTGTCACAAGGTTTATTCATTATGTCATGCATACAACTCTCTAATGTCTGGTGTCACAAGGTTTATTCATTATGTCATGCGTACAACTCTCTAATGTCTAATGTCACAAGGTTTATTCATTGTGTCATGCATACAACTCTCTAATGTCTGGTGTCACAATGTTTATTCATTATGTCATGGGTACAACTCTCTAATGTCTGGTGTCACAATGTTTATTCATTATGTCATGGGTACAACTCTCTAATGTCTGGTGTCACAATGTTTATTCATTATGTCATGGGTACAACTCTCTAATGTCTGGTGTCACAAGGTTTATTCATTATGTCATGCATACAACTCTGTAATGTCTGGTGTCACAAGGTTTATTCATTATGTCATGCGTACAACTCTCTAATGTCTAATGTCACAATGTTTATTCATTATGTCATGCATACAACTCTCTAATGTCTGGTGTCACAAAGGTTTATTCATTATGCCATGCATGCAACTCTCTAATGTCTGGTGTCACAAGGTTTATTCATTATGTCATGCATACAACTCTCTAATGTCTAATGTCACAAGGTTTATTCATTATGTCATGCGTACAACTCTCTAATGTCTGGTGTCACAAGGTTTACTCATTATGTCATGGGTACAACTCTCTAATGTCTGGTGTCACAAGGTTTATTCATTATGCCATGCATGCAACTCTCTAATGTCTGGTGTCACAAGGTTTATTCATTATGCCATGCATGCAACTCTCTAATGTCTGGTGTCACAAGGTTTATTCATTATGTCTTGCATACAACTCTCTCATGTCTGGTGTCACAATGTTTATTCATTATGTCATGCATACAACTCTCTAATGTCTGGTGTCACAAGGTTTATTCATTATGTCTTGCATACAACTCTCTTATGTCTGGTGTCACAATGTTTATTCATTATGTCATGCGTACAACTCTCTAATGTCTGGTGTCACAAGGTTTATTCATTATGTCATGCGTACAACTCTCTAATGTCTGGTGTCACAAGGTTTATTCATTATGTCATGCGTACAACTCTCTAATGTCTAATATCACAAGGTTTATTCATTATATTATGCATACAACTCTCTAATGTCTGGTGTCACAACGTTTATTCAGGTGCATTTGTTGATTATCATCACACAGGTAGAACATTAATATCGGAGCATTTTACTGGCAGATATACAAGTGATTCAATCACCCCTGTGGGCAGATATTGCTACAAAACTTTTGACTGTTTTTCATACTGCACAATACACATATGATTTAAGCCTTTACTTGGTATTTCTTTAAACCTTTGGGTTGAGCAATATATATGAGTATGTGATAAACATGTATTCCATTCAATATGACAGGCGTTCATTGCAAAATAAGCTTTAATATTTTTTAATGAGAGGTGGATTGAATGAATGTTGACTGAGCAATGACAGAATACTGGTACATATGCTTGACCAGATGCTCAAAATGAAAGTTTGCTACCTACATGTAAACAGAAGATTCAACATAAACATTTCTAAGTATTTAATACTTACAGAGGCAGCAGTCATTTCTTCTTGCATATCAGCTACTAGACGCTCAACTGCAGCTTCTATATTTTCATTAGTAGGCTCACCTCCATTCAAAACCTTCTGGGTCAGAAAATTCTGAAGAGGTTCTCGCAGATGATTTAGAGGTTCTGGTACTCCTTGAAATACTTGCATTAAATCAGGAAAACTCAAGTGCGTGGATATTTCATTCACTAACTCATTCAGAAGACCTGTAATATTTTTAAATCTGATAAAAATGCCATTTTCAAAATATTACCTCTTCAATATCCTTCCTCTCATTTGAAACTTAGGGAAGAAAAAAAAAACTGCATAAAATATACCACTTTCTCATGTTTTATGGATTGTATATAATTCAAGCAACAAAAATACTTGTACAGTGATGCTCTGTTAATCCGGGCTCAATTTATCTGGAAAATCCACTTTCCGTACAAGAAAGTGCAGGAACGGATTTCCCAAATGATATTTGGATCCAATAATCTGGAAATCCACATTCCGGATCCGGATAAGGAAATATGGGTACGGAATTCCAAAAGTACATGAAATTTGCTCTGATAATCCGAACAAAATTTCGCTTTCCGGAAGTAACTGTAGCAAATAACTGCAGTTTAATTAATACACTGCTTATCTCCTCCCTGTGCAGATTGTTTGTTTAACAGTTAAACGATGTATTTACCTGGTCACCTACCTATAGTATGTTAATTACCTATCCAATTAAGAAATGACCGCTTGTGGTGTAGTCAAACGTCATGTTAGCGGTCACTGATGATTGCTTTTTAATGAGTCAGTACAAGCTCACGCCAGAAATGAAGATTACTGTTAGTTGAATGATAGTAAATAAAAGTAAATTGCCAACTTCGCAGCTTACATTGTTAATTATTGGGGCTTTAGATTGTAACCAAACTTTAAGTATCATCACTCTTCTATGTTAGATCGATAATTGATAACGTATCCTTACTTAGTGCTGTAACTTTTAGTTATTCTTCTGTTTAATATTTATAGAAAATTTTCATATTTAAAACATGAACTCAGTATCAATTTATCCGGACATAAATGCTTTTCAATTCTAAATTTGTATGACACAGCAGGACGTTAGATAAACACTCCGATCGCGATAAAAGTGAAATTAATTAGTCAAGCGCGACGTATATACAAAGGCGGCTGTCAACATTTAAGTAGAGGACAGTGAGTTGAAAAACCATGCAGGTTTCAGAAATTTGGCTGCAATTAATGTACAATTTACTAAAGATGTTTAAAATACATTAAATATGTAATAGATATATATATATATTTCTTCGTATACAAATCAAACGCATATAAGGATTATTACTTGTCTTTTATCGTGTACTGTATACACCCTTCTTTTATCAAGAAATAAGATTCTTTAACATCTAATGTACCGGTACTATGATCCGGTAATCCAGAAAGTCTGTTTATCCGGACAAATCGGCCGGGAACAAACGTGTCCGGATAAACGGAGCATCACTGTAGTTTGGTGAAGTCGTCAGATTGTTTCCATGATAGCAATACACCCTCTACTTCCAAAAAATACTTTTTTTTATTCTGTAGAATCACTGAAGTAAAATACATGTTGGTTTCAGTATACAAATCCTGTGTGAATCCATTTTTTGCATGAGAATTTCAAAGTAGATGTAAGAACCTAAGTTGTTAGAACAGTCTTATCTCATGTTAAATATTCTAAATCTAGAAAATTTGTGTAATTGAATTTTCTTTTTTCCAACAGATTCAACTGTCTTTTCATATGTATTCTATCATTCAGATATGATCATCCTAAATCGGCTTTGAAAAAAAGACATGATTGACCATATTTGCAATCACACTGGCTTCATCATATGACGAGAACAACCACTGTGCCTTTATTCATATTACTGTACAAAATAGTGTGGTATTGTTCATTGTTTTGTCAAGATAATAAAATGTTCAAGGAAATTAAGGTACTCCATCCATAAATTAGAACTGTCCTAACGCGACAAATACCCCCCATGGCAACAAAAATTGAAGTAAGGCAAAGACCAAGGTTAAGGTCATGAGGTCAGAAATTTTGGTACTGACAGACAGGTCTTGCTAAAAGGAATACACATGTGTAATATGAAGGCCTCCATCTCTTTTGGCTCAAAAGTTATGGCTAGGGTTAAAGTTTTTCTACAGTAGGTCAAACATCAAGGTCAAGGTCATGGGGTCAAATATTTTGGTACCAAGAGAAAGGTCTTGCCACAAGGAATGTACATGTGTAGTATGAAGGCCCCATCTCTTTTGATTTAAATATTATGACCAAGGTTTTATGAAAATAGCTCAAAAGTTATGGCTAAGGTTAAAGTTTTTCTAAAGTAGGTCAAATATCAAGGTCAAGATCACAAGGTCAAAAATTTTGGTACTGACAGAAAAGTCTTGCCACAAGGAATACACATGTGTAATATGAAGGCCCCATCTTTTTGGTTCAAAAATTATGGCCAAAGTTAAAGTTTCCTGGATTGTCGGACAGACAGACAGACAAACAGACAGACAGACAGACTAACAAGGTGATTCCAATATACCCCCAAACTTCGTTTGTGAGGGGTATAATAAACCACAGACGGTGCATTTGTGACATCATTTACTTTCGTATTTTAAATTATTGTAACATCAAGTAACAAATGGTGCAACAAAATGCAATCAATTCAGGGAAATTCCATTACAAATTTTTGAATTATCATTTTATCGAGAAAACCCCTTAAACTTTGTATTTTTGAAAAAGTCTTTGTAAAACGGTCATATTGGAGGAAATTTTTACAAAACCAAAATATTAAACAAACCAGTTATTAACAAAAATATTCAGATAATTGAAATATTTTGATATTGTATAAGTCCCTAGTCTAGGTTTGAATTTGAGAATTGTAGCCATGTCTGGTAACACAAAAGTAAAACATAGACACATGAAATGTACAGAAAAATGAGAAAAATGTTCAATTTAACAAGATCTGTTTGTTAAACACTGATGCCCCATGTCTACAACAAAGTAAAGAACAAAATACAAAGTTCTAGATATTGAGGTTTAGCAATGTCCTTCATTGATTCAAAAATTTAAAACTTCGTGGATCTGCCTTTAATAGCTTTCTTGGTAAATTTTCCTCTGACTTACAAACTGTAGTAACTTGCAGGCAAGATTATTTGCTGGCCATATTTGTTTACCAGGTGATACATGTATTATGATTGTCTCATTTTGATCATGACATTGTTTTTAACTACCTTTACTAACCAAACCTTGCAAAGTCCAAGAAAGTTATGATAAATGACCAGTATGTTTTTCTGAGTCAAAAATTACAAATTCTTTTTTAATGAACAGCTCATTTAATGAAATAGAATACAGTACATTCCACTGATACATGAAATGGAACAAGAGGTTGGGTTTTTTATTTTTCACAAGTATTTATGCAGGCCAAAAATGGAATTCAAGACTGATGATCTTTGTAAGGGATGGAATGCAGGCCTTATTGTATATGAAAGGATTTTGAAGAAATAAATAACATTTTAGAAAAAGCTAAATGAAAAAATATTTGTACAATAAGAAATAAGCTGTGTTTGTGAAACACTAATGCCCCCGTCCAAACAGTTGTTTTTAGTGTGAAGGTCATTGTCAAGTTCAAAAGGTCATTGACCCTGATGTCATCTGAAAAGGCTTCATTAGTAGAGTACTTATGTGAAATGTGAATTCTCTATCCCTCATGGTTCAAAAGTTATGGGCAAGGTTAAAGTTGACAACAGACAGAGGTCATTGTTAAGGTCAAAAGCTCATTGACCTTGGTGTCATTTGAATGGGCTTTCTTAGTTGAGTACGCATGAGAAATATGAAGTCTGTATCCCTCACAGTTCAAAATTTATGTCCAAGGTGAAAGTTGACAACAGACAGACAGGACAAAAACAATATGCCCTCGATCTACTGACTGTTAGTTTTAGCCTATGCAACTCTATAATGAGCAAAGAGATTTAAGCTATCATGTCACAAGTTAGAGACTTACCTTCTCCTGCTATCACCTCCTGACCAACACCAAGATTATTCAGGAACATTGCTATTGATTCAGAAGGCCCCTGACCAACAGCTGTGCTAGTAACAACTCTTCTTATCCCATCAACAAGGGAAGTAAATACTTCATCTGTCATTACAGGCTCAGCAGTGTCATGTGATGCAGCACTGGATGAAGTGCTTTGACTAGATGTTGCTGTGCTGGTGGTAGTCGATGATGTGGAACTTGTACTAATAGATGAGGAGTTTGTAGCATTCCCTTGCTGAAGTACAGAATATAATATAGTTTAATTTCACAAATGTACAACTATGTTTCAATAATGAATTTATATCATAACTAATCTTACTAGAAAACTGTATAAAGTCACAACAGGATCATTACACCTAAAACAAATGTGAATTCTAATGTCACAACAGGATTATTCCACCTATAACAAACCTGAATACTTAGGTCACAACAGGATTATTCCACCTATAACAAACCTGAATACTTAGGTCACAACAGGATTATTCCACCTATAATAAACCAAAATACTAATGTCACAACAGGATCATTACACCTATAACAAACCTGAATACTTAGGTCACAACAGGATTATTCCACCTATAATAAACCAAAATACTAATGTCACAACAGGATTATTCCACCTATAACAAACCTGAATACTTAGGTCACAACAGGATTATTCCACCTATAATAAACCTGAATACTTAGGTCACAACAGGATTATTCCACCTATAATAAACCTAAATACTACTGTCACAATCACGATTATTCCACCAATAAAATAACTGAATCTCAATGAAAATTTCATGCTATACAGTACATCATTACGTGTGTAAATGAATGTATCTGTCAAGTGCATACATGTTAAGTTTGGCCTCTTTACATTTTTTTCCTCTTGATTTGCACAAGAATTGTGACAACATGAGGGCAATTTCACAATAAAATATTTTACTTACTGCCCCCCTTTGTAACATATCTCTTAACATGTTTACAAATGATGGTTGACCAGTTGCTTGAGTACTCCCTGTAGAGGAACCAGTAGTCTGTGGTGTAGCGCCCCCTGCTGGTACATTTCCTGATCCTGGATTCATCCCTCCTGTAATAAATTTACATAAATTATCTAACTTATGTTTACAACTATTACCTAAATCTAGGAAGAGCATGGGACAGACAAGTCTTGAATGACTGACTTTTTAGTTAGAGGTTCTATTTCTAGCAATTTCGCTATGCATGTACTATGTTTCTTAAATTCTTCTAAGCAACAGCGAAAGGTTTACACTTAACATTAAATAAATATAAGGTCTTATTTTCATCTTGATCAAAATTTCTTCTCCAAAAAAATATTCACCTTCAATATAGTTTGCTGCTTCACACCATTGTCATAAGCTTATCACTTATACTGTTCTGACACAAACAATGCATAATATATATTTCTTATTCAGGTCCCATACAAATGCTATATGAGGTCAAACCTCTAAACTTCTGCAAAGCACCCATGCTATACCAGATCAAACCTTTGCCCTACTGTCAAAAACCAATGTTATGCCAAACCAATCTCCTATTCTCATATTAAGTGCCAATGCCATGCCAGGCCAAACCTATGACCTGCAGAAGAGGGCCAAGTTACACAAAACCAACATCAAAGTAAAAATAATGAAATTGAAATCTACTCTGTATATATTATATGGATATATTTTACTTTTAAATTTACATAATTGTATACATGTATATAATATAATTTCTTTATTAGTTTGATTTATTTAAAAAATTTGGAAAAGGTTTCATTTCCTGTAGCAGTACTGTTTGTGCATGATTAATTTTGACCTGCTGTTTTCAGAAGATTAAAATTCTTATCATGCAAGATCCATGGTTGATATGGACTCTATCTATGTAATCAATTTTGGTAAGGGTTTCACTTTTTGCTGAAAACATAATTCATTTCAATCTATGGCCTGCTATATCCATACCATGCCATACACTGATATTTCTCCCCTTAGCAACAAACAATGTGTTCTTACCCATCATGTTAGTAATCATAGATGCCATAGGTCCCATCATTTGTGCCATATCTGGCATGCCAGGGACAATAGGAATGGGTCCAGCTGGCATACCAGGTGGTGGCATACCAGCTGGCATTCCAGGAATTGGCATACCAGGGAATGGCATACCAACTGGCATTCCAGGAAATGGCATACCAGGTCTGAAGCCAGGAAAGCCAGGGAATGGTGGTGGTGCTGGACCACCAGGCCCGGTTGAAGTTGATGTGGTACTGAAAAAAAAAAGTTGTACCCATGATACAGGCACTGCATTACTATCTTAATAAAACAAACATCATGACTTCATTTGTACTTGTTGTAACATGGCATTTCTTTGTGTATATGTATATAACAAATACAAACATCAGGCTATTAATTTTAAAACTAAACCATTTATACAGAAGTATTCATTTCATTGTTACTTACTTAAACATACAATATGTATTTTACTTTAAATAAAACTAGAACTAATTTTTAAGTATCAATTATCTTACAATTCAAATACTAACTTTGTGAATGACAACATCTTTAGGGGTTTTTTTTTTTTTGGAAAAATAAAAACAATTCAAAACATTTAGGATATTCCCAGGAAATAGAAGTGCATGTGGTATATAACAATTATTTTCTTTAACAATTATAATGTTGATTTTCACGTGAAAGAATGGGAGATGTAATATCTTGTAAGTACAATGGTAGTGGAGAAAATTCTACGAAAAGATGCAGCAGACTAGAAATATAATTGAGTGCTGACCCTACGTCAATGAAATGGGTGAAAAGAGAAACTAGAAACTGCAGCTGAAAATCTACAATAAAATCTACTGTACATACCTGGTAGCTGTCCTTGTAGTAGAGGGCTGGGTAGTGGAGGCACTTGAAGCACTGCTGGTGGTAGTGGTACTTGCTCCAGTAGTTCTGTTATGATGTCCCGGAATAAGGTTACTCAGGAGTGAGTCAAGGCTTTCACCTGGGCCAGTCTGAAGTATATACATGCTGAAGGTTTATACATTTTGTGTAAATTACATGTATACTTTTACATACATAAAATTTAAACAAAACTTATTTTATCTACTTTCAGAACAAATAGATTGAATGGTGTGATAATGTTTTATCTAAAAGTAACTGCCTGTCTACATTCCTGTCACTTGATTGAAGGATGAGATCAGTAAACTACTATGATTAATGGTCTCCTGAAGAGGTAAACTACTATGGTTAATAGTCTCCTGAAGGGGTAAACTACTATGGTTAATAGTCTCCTGAAGAGGTAAACTACTATGGTTAATAGTCTCCTGAAGGGGTAAACTACTATGGTTAATAGTCTCCTGAAGAGGTAAACTACTATGGTTAATAGTCTCCTGAAGGGGTAAACTACTATGGTTAATAGTCTCCTGAAGAGGTAAACTACTATGGTTAATAGTCTCCTGAAGAGGGAAACTACTATGGTTAATAGTATCCTGAAGAGGTAAACTACTATGGTTAATAATCTTCTTATGGGGTAAACTACTATGGCTAATAGTCTCCTGAAGGAGTAAACTACTATGGTTAATAGTCTCCTGAAGAGGTAAACTACTATGATTAATAGTCTCCTGAAGAGGTAAACTACTATGGTTAATAGTCTCCTGAAGAGGTAAACTACTATGGTTAATAGTCTCCTGAAGGGGTAAACTACTATGGTTAATAATCTTCTTACGGGGTAAACTACTACGGTTAATAGTCTCCTGAATGGGTAAACTACTATGGCTAATAGTCTCGTGAAGAGGTAAACTACTACGGTTATTAGTCTACTGAAGAGGTAAACTACTATGGTTAATAGTCTCCTGAAGAGGTAAACTACTATGGTTAATAGTCTCCTGAATGGGTAAACTACTACGGCTAATAGTCTCGTGAAGAGGTAAACTACTATGGTTATTAGTCTCCTGAAGAGGTAAACAACTATAGTTAATAATCTTCTTATGGGGTAAACTACTATGGCTAATAGTCTCCTGAAGAGGTAAACTACTATGGTTATTAGTCTCCTGAAGAGGTAAACTACTATGGTTAATAATCTTCTTACGGGGTAAACTACTATGGTTAATAGTCTCCTGAATGGGTAAACTACTATAGCTAATAGTCTCGTGAAGAGGTAAACTACTATGGTTATTAGTCTCCTGAAGAGGTAAACTACTATGGTTAATAGTCTCCTGAAGAGGTAAACTACGATGGTTAATAGTCTCCTGAAGGAGTAAACTACTATAGTTATTAGTCTCCTGAAAAGGGAAACTACTATGGTTAATAGTCTCCTGAAGGGGTAAACTATTATGTGTAATAGCACCCTGAAGAGGTAAACTACAGACTGTTTCTGAAAGACTAAGGGTAGGGAAGATGAACATATGCTGGCATACTACATGACTTTGACATCAAATTTCCATATCAGTCAATTCAATTTGAACATTTACTGGGCTACTAATGCAATGAAAATTATTAATAGGACATTAAGTGAGATTGCCTGTACTCTCTTCAACAAATCAACACAGTGATGACTTGTTAATCTGTGCTCCGGTTATCCCAAAATTCCATTTATCAGCTTAAAAGCTATAAGAATAGATTTTGTTAATGTTTTTGCGGACAGATAATCCAAGTTCAGGGTTGGAAAAGAAATTCCCCACCTCCCCAGCATGACTGAAGCAATTTAAACATTATAATTAAATGATGATACCATGCCTTGTTTAAATGTTTGACTGTTTAGCATGTTATTACTGCATTTATCTCGTCCCCCGAGTGCAGAATGTTAATCACCTCTACATCATTCAATAAACAACTTGGGGCATAATCAAATGTTGTGTAAGCTGCCATTGATGATTGTTTTGGAACAGGTCAGTACAAGCTCTTTTATATGCAATAAATGTAACTTGCAAATTTTACTACTCCATCTGATCAATATATGCCAAAGTCTAAATTGAAAGCAGAAGTCCTTGAGTAAAATTAGAAAACATGCATGGGACTGTGATACTTAAATAAAAATATTTAAGCACATACTTAAGAAATTGTCTTTTTCTATGCATAGAAATGCTTATGCTCTTGACTACGTTATATACACAAAATCTCCAAGTAGTCAGACTATAGATAAAATTATTAAATACAAGTTTATAATGATCCAGTTATGCAGAAAATTTTTTCATCCAAAAATTTGTTAGGAACAAAAGCTTCTGGATTAACAAAGCATTACTGTATTTTTACAACTGAATCTCTTACCATGCCTTAACACATAATGCATACCACATACCATGCCTTGGTTCTCTGTTCCTGCACCAGTGTTCTGAGCATTTCCAGCCCCATGAACCCCATGGTATCGCAGAAAATGCCTCGAAGAACATGGCAGATATGGATCCACTCCTCGTCTCATGTGAGGTGGTCCACCAGGTAGTCCCATGCCTGGGATTTGTGGCATTCCTGGAATTTGTGGCATCTCTGGAAACACAAATGCAGTAGTGCGAGGTCGAGTCTGAGTCCCTGAAGTGCTTGTATTTGCACCACTTGTCTGGGTTTCTGAGGAGCTTGTCAAGCCAACGGATGTTTGTGTACTACCGGAGCTTGTATTGGATAAGTTTGTCTGGGTTACTCCTGTATTAGTGCTACTGGTTTGTCCTACTCCTGTTGGGACCTGCCCACTTGTTGCTGTGGCACCACTCATGGCTGCTGTTGCATTGGGACGAGAAGAAAATGTTGATCTTATTCTAGATCCATAAGGACCTAACTGAACATGAACACCACTTCCTAACCCTGCACCTGAATCAGTAAAGACATGTGTACAATGGCCCACAGTGTATGTGGGCAGCAAAAAAATTCCTAGATGCAATGCACCTTCATTTGTACACATATCTAAAAGCTGACACTCTTGTTTTCGTGTAAAATCAATTGTACATATACACCACTTTCATTCATATCTTATGTGTGTATTTAAGCTAAAAATGTTACTAAATTAATATTCTTGATTTTATTGCATAATATTGATAATCACATGTATTTTCTAAAAAGTTCTTTTCAAATATGCACATAATTTTTGAAGTTGTTAAATCTTATCTTATGCTACAATGTATAAATTCCAAAGTTATGTCATGCATAACAAGAGCAACGCCTAGTGTGGCATAATATGCCTGTCGCTTAATTCGGACGGGATCAATTCGTATTTGGTATGATTTTCATGAAAAACATCTGACGTTTACTAAAGTTAATTGCGTTCCATAGCATTTTATCATAGGAATAAGTTCAAGGGCAATAACTCCTGTAGAAATGATCCTATCAAACCCATCTTGGAACTTGACCTGCAAAAAAAACTTGAAATTTTTTAGTACAAGCCCTCCCCCCCCCCTAATGCCCCCGCCCCCCTTGTAAAATTATAAATTTCTCAAAAATGAAGAAAAAGATATCAATACCTGTAAAATATGTGAAAGTTGGTACATTTTACTTGTTTCATGATAAATTTCATAATGTTTTTACAAGAATTTGATTTTAATGAATTTTCAAAACAATCATGAAATTTATAAGTCCAAGGGCTATAAATCCATCAAAAGTGATCAATCGTAACCAAACTCCAACTGGTACTAACGCCGCTTGATATAAAGCAATATACCAAATTTCAACTCAGTATCTTGAAAGACGGCAAAAAAGGTCTGGAAAGCATGACCCTGGACAGACTGACGCACGGAACCATGGACGGATGGATGGACAGTGCCATAACATAATAAGTCCAGTCTAATGACAGGCGTTTAAAAATGTAAAACCTCAATATGGAATTACTTATACTTTTCTTAACTCATTTGTCTCCTGTCATTTTATACACTGAAAAGATGAGTTTAAAAAAGCATATTTTTATCTTAATTCAATATTTCTTTCTTTTCCCAATCAGAATTAGTATCGTCTGCAGAGCAAGACACCACAACAACTAGCGTATGAAGTCAATGCTGTTGAAACAAGTATATTGAGTATTGCTGAAGCAATAGATGTCCCCCATCGGTTTCAATAATGGTGAAATCCCTGAAATTTACTAAGTCCAAGGGCTGTAACTCTTCCAAAAATAGGTCAATCATGACCAAACTCTAACTTGATCTGTAACTCATTGATACAAAGATACATACTAACATTCAAGTCAGTGACTTCAATGGCTACAAACAAGGTAAGGAAAACCAGAGTGTCTCAGACATACAGACAGAATGGAAACCTATAGTCCCCTTCAGTATTACCAGAAGAAGCATGTTAAATGTGAAAAAAATTCCAACACAGCTGGTAGTTGTTGGTAATAAAGATGTGTTTAAAGTTACATCCCAATATCTCAAAAGATGTGTCGAAATAGTGCAGAAAAGTTGCACACCTGCGGACAGAGATGGAAAGACATACAGACAAACAGATTCCAGAGTACACCCCAAAACTTTGTTGTGTGAGAAATGAGCAACAAACCATTAATGACCTACCTGCATGAGCTTGCATGACAGAGGACACTATACTTTGAATAAGGTCAGGTGGTATACCAGTGGTTCCATGCATTTGGGATGATGATGCTGTAGTTCCTAAAAACAAACACACTTCCTTGATTACTTCTATGCAAGAGAGCACGATTACTCATGAAATTATGTTTGAAATATCAGAGTTTGACAACAGCATACTTTTATCTAAGTATGAAGCAATTAATCTAGATGTAAAGCAGTAATCATACTAACATTCCACATCACAAATGACACATCTTGTATCACAAATGACATTCCTTTTCATTAATTTCTGCAGCACATACTTTGGGGATAAACGTACAGTGTTTGATTGTTCCGACAGGTATACTGTTGTTAATACACCGTTGGAAACAGAGATTTCCTGGTGGCGCATGCGGAGCCAGGAAAAATGTGGTTTGCAACGGTATAACCATGGTATACTGTTTACATAAATCCCCATTCTAATTCTTTTTTACACAAACTTCCTGTTTTCTCTTTGAAATTGCCCCCATATTCCTTGTTGCTAAGAAGACGAATAGCACCATGTATACATATTCATCTGATTAACAAAACAGAAGTATTGAGAAATGAATTGATATTTATTGTATTGACATCAGAATTTTTCGTCATTTTAATACTCTTAAAAGTTTTATGATTAAATTATTAGTCACACTTAATTCACACTTGAGTGAATTGACATTGTGTCATAAACAGGTGAACTGACAGTTTTGTCGCTGTAAGATGAAATAACATACTAGAAAGCATGGTCAGACAGTGCATGGTAGTACGTTGTCAATTTTGTTGGCTGTAATAATTGTGCACATAAATGATAGAATGAAAAACTGATCTGAGACATATGTTGGACATCGAGGGCACTAAATCAGTAAATGAGATTGTTATATCACTACTGTTGATAGATGGAGTAATACATAATCTGTGATGCGGCTCTTGCAAGTTCAGTGCAATATAACATGGTTATACATGTCTGTCTCTTTCCTTCTCGGCAAACGAAATTCAACCAAATAAACTGCGTAAATAAGAACAGTTGTCTTCGCTTCTTTAAGGAATTACAATCACATAAGCTACATGTTCTGAACGATACAATAATTCAAAGTTAATACATGTAACAAAGAATATTTTATCTTTTTAAGAAAAAATCAATGCAACCAATTTTACCTGTAGTGGAAGTTGTGGTTGAACGATTTTCTCCATTCATATCCACCTCTGCTGAAATACGTGTGATGGAGTGAGGCGTCATTTCTACCATGACAATCTCATCATCCTGAGCTTGCTGAGCTGTAAATGTTGGACCAGTAGTTGTTCCCCTTGACTGAACACTTGTAGAAGGTGTCTGAATAGAAATTCAATTACTTTATGTTATTTTCATCAGATAAGTATTTTCAAAATGGATGTCTTCCTTTTTTAATTAATTCCAGGAAAATTTCTTCAATAACATGGCAGTTTTCTCTCTGCTAAGTTTCAATAAATGACCAGCTATGAAATCAAAAGTTTAACTTAAATTTCCACTCAACAAGAACTGTCTGACTTTTATATGTTCCAGTAAATAAGATTCAATAGTATCTTAGAATATAGAAATAAAAATACAAATACAAAATCCTCATGCTAGTTAAAAGCTTGACCCTGACCTGTGATTCAGCATTGGATGCAGAATTGCTGGTGGATGTCTCTGCTGAAGCAGTAGAAACATTGGTCTGAGTTCGGACATTCTGCTGTCGAGGACCTCCTTGAAGTCGGACCTGTGTCTAAGTAGATGCAAGACTAAATATAATAAAGTTCATGCATAATATAAGTTGAATCTAATTAAGAGTCATCTTTATATCATCTGGAAATTAACATTCACAGTGATAAATTTCTTGAAAATTGTAAAAGATATAACTGCCAACAGAAACAAGAATGTAAGTCAAACTAATGGATGCTTCACAAACTACATCATACAAATCTCACTTTGTCTGTAGAAGTATCATGAAGTGTTGGTAAATTCCTGAAATTCAGGTCTTTCCTAATATTTAAGGTCGTGACCTTGAATAAGTACTGTCTAAATGTCTCTGGCCCAAGAAACCTTTGTCCCAAGGAATGTTTCATTTTGTGTGAAATATAAAGGGCCAATGACGTAATAAATGCCTTTCCCAATATTTTAAGTATATAAGCTGAGTGAACTTGGCCCTGCAAAATTGACCTTGAGGGACCTCTGTCCAAAAGTCTCTTTTTGTGGAATATTAGTGTGGAATATACTGTATTTACTCGAACATAATACACACCCGATTATAATACGCACCCCTAAGAATGACCCCGAAAATCATGAAAAAACGTCTAACTCCGTGTATAATACGCAGTAGTAAAATGCAAAACAAAATGTCAATTTCGTGTTGAAACAGCAAGACCGCGAGCTGAATTTGCTTTGCCGTATACCTTTTACAGTGTAATGGCGTAACGTGTATTATTATCAAAAGCGGCACTGAACAACCTGCCTTTATTCATCGTGTGATATCAACGCTTTTCTCTCTTTCATTTCATTTACAATCAAACTCGCATAGACTTAAGATGTCTTAACTTCTAGTACCCTCGTCCCAAATGATCCCTTCATTTTTTCTCTCTCGTTAGAATGAACGTGCGTGTCTACAATACCATGTGAACTTTACGCGGAGATCGCAGATGTTTGTGAAGACAAATTATATATAAAGAATGAATGAATGAGTGTTATCCGTTTATCAATGCTCGTGCCGTTACGGTCAAGTCGTTTCACCTGTTGTGTAACTATCGATTAACCAGTTAAGGATAAATCATTATAACACACCCATACAATACTGCTAATCAGAAACCATTGCTAAATAACACAGCCCAAGTATTCTATCATGTTCATTAAATGCCACACTGTAGACCTTACTCCTGTTATCGCCTTGGGCATTTACTACGGGAAGCAGACAGTATACAGACAATAGATATATCTCAAGCTTCGTGGGTTTGATTGACGGCTTTAGATACATTAACGGACACACGCACCCCTCTAAATCCGCCACTGAAGCTTAAAAGCGTGGAAAAAAAAGTTCCAGATTTCCAACCCTATGTATAATACGCGGTGAGAAAATGAGGGGTCAAATTGGCGAAAAAAAGTGCATATTATATTTGAGTAAATATGGTAATAATTTTCAAGAGGCATAGAAATTATTTTGGTTTTATATATCCTGCATCATTTTGAGATCTTCAGTTTATAACTGAACCACATCTACATTCAATGAATCAGGAACATGCTTCGCTTCCCTTCCATTTGTCAAAAGTGTCACTCCTACCCATCAGACAGAAAAATACCACAAAAAGTGATCCCTATATACAGTGTTGCATCAAAGTATAATTTTCAGGTATAAAGAGCATCTTTTAACAAGAATCTTTAGTGGGTAAATGCAGCACATCCATGACCAAAACTACTGTCATCAAAGGAACACATTTTGCCTGTTATCCAATTTTCAAAAGTGTGCAGACAGATAGAGAGACAAAGACAGAAAGATAGACAAATGCTAGAAATAGTTATCTTTATAAATAGCATTGCTTCAAAAGCAACATAACAAAAGTATAACTCTTCATACCATATTCACTCATGTATAGTATGCATCCGTGTATAATACGCACCCCCAACTTTTGGAAAATAATTGGAGAAAAAGTCTACATCTTGTGTATAGTACGCAGGTAAATCTGCCGCATAAGCAAGTAATTAAGAACCTTAAGTTCACCTAGAAAAAATCTCTGTATAACAGATTTTACTTTACGGAAAACACGATTGGTTACGTACCTGAACCTTAGGATATTCAATGAATGGGGTAAACCCAACTAGCAGTCAGGATAGAAAGAAAACAAAAGTAACATAACAAAAGTGTAACTCTTCATATAAAGAGAGTGTCTTTAACAAATCATTACACAGGAAGATTACACAGTAAGATTACATAAGAGCTCAATACTTTGAGAGAGCAGAGATAATCCTGTTGTTGAACAGCTTAATGTCTACAGAAGTAACGCATTTAAATACTCACAGCATTCACATGAACTGGTATTGTTTGCTGAATTACAGTAGTCTGTACAGGTGATGACATAAAAGCAGCATACAGAAGTCGGGGCCTTTCCTGGTTTAACTCGATCATTAAATCACTGAGGGCATGGTAGCTGTGACTGATTGCATGCATTGTCTCACATACTAAGTTACATATTCTCTGATTACGCTCAAGTTCCTGAAAGATAAAGTGTGTTTATTTCTTAAATATTTATGCTTACAACAATATTATACATCTTGCAAATACTTGTACATGCAACTAAATTCTAAAATTCCTAATATGCTGTAAAATATGGAAGAAATGTGGTATGGTGTTTTAAATTGAAATATGTTCATTTGGTTTTTCTATTGTTGTTGTTGTTGTCGTTGTTGTTGTAGTTATTGTTGTTGTTGTTTTACTCTATATTAGGATTATTTCATTTATAATGGTAGCAGCAAGTACTAAGTGGTCTTTCACTTTGCACCAACTGTTGGTCACATGTAACTGAACAAAACAATTATTACAACATTAAGGACAGAGGCGGGAGTCAAATTTTTTATATCTCCGCATTGAAGAGTTCCACCCCGTCTGTGTACGATGACCGGCAGAAGTTCCGTTTTGACTCCGTACTTTTCTTTGCCCACGTCAAAAGGCATTATAACACTTGAGTCAATCAAATTGTTAATCACACTTCAATGCTCATATAAATCAGGATTCATAACCTGAGTAGTCATTATAATTCTCCAAGGAAAGGAAATGAATCAATTGAAACCCCTGTTCTAGGGAGGCCCAAACTCTTTCCTTAAAAACACATGAGATACACTTTTTAGATACCTATAAATAATTTATTTGTATCACAATATACCAAAGAATAAATAAGTTACAAAGCATGTTTTATAGTCAACAAACTCTGAAAATTTCACCGGTTTATCTCGAGTACTTTACAAGATATGAGGATTTGAAAATGGACAATATTGCATTTTCACACCTTTTTCGAGCAAATGAAAATGCACAACCTCGCAATTTTATGAGTGTATAACTTAATCAGTTATGCATAAAATTTGTGATTTATTTATATTAATCTACTTTATGTACTACATGTATTACGAAAAAAGATAAAAACATTGCTTGTAAGTCTTATTTTCTCAAATATAATCTCTTAAACTTGAATCAGAATGGTTTTTTACTTTGATGAAAATGACGAAGTCCAAATGCCCAAGGTCATTTTTCTAAAAATTCATACAAGGATTCATAATAATGTAAAAACTTATTAAAAATGTTTACTTAGAAGGATATTTGAAGGAATTTAGATTGTATGACAAAAAATAAGCTCTGTATAAGCAAAAACATTTTTACCTAAATCAGGGGCGGATAACTCTTTTTTAAAAATGTGAAAAATACCACACACATTTTAATTTATCATAGTATAGCTTATTTTTTTTATATTAATCTACTATATGTATTATATTCATTATTTTAAAAACATAAAAACTTTTATTAAAAGTGTTAAAATCTCAAATATAAACTCTTCATAAATACAAATTGTCGTAAAGTTTGGTTGATTTCAATTCCTGTTCTTTATGTCTCCTTCATGATAATCCTTCACAATTAACAGGAAACCTGATAATTAGTCCTTGTCTTTCATTAATATGAATACCCAGTTTGTTAAGATCGTTAATTAATATCTTGAAAGCTGTTAAAATGTACGAAATGAAGGTTGATATTTGCTGGGTCAAACAGCCGGTTGAGGTGATATTACGTAATAATTTAGCCGCACAGGTGACAGGTGATCGCCCTAGACGACGTTACCCCGATATGCCCTCAATATATTGAAAATATTGCAACTTGATTAGGAAGTCAACTATTAAAGATATTATAGAATTCGTCTCGGGACTGACCATCTGATTGCACATGACGAAGTGTCAACGCTGTCGCTGGTGTTTTCATGCGAGCTGTACTGAAAAACATACGTTTTCGAGTGCCAATTACAGGTATATCGGGGGAATATTAAAATTAGAATTATATTCTATAAAATCTTCAATACACAGTTATCTAGATAAAAATTACAAATTTAAAACCTTTATTTCTTTTTTTTTTCGTGAATCTTAGGTCACGCGACGATTGGCATTCGTAGTACATTAACATAACTTGTTCTCTCATTGTTATATACTTGTGCTCTCATTTTAATATCTACAGTGGCGGATTTATAGGGATCGCTCCCCCTTTTTGCCACAATTATGAGTAAGATTTCGCCCCTAAACTGGCAGAGTATTTTGGTTTATATTGGACTTTCACTTGTGCGCCTCCCCCCGCCCTTTTCCCATTTCGGAAATTCTGGATTCGCCACTGATATAAATATCAAAATTAATTAAAGAGGATTAAATCCAAATCATTTTAATCAGAATAGACTCTTAGTCTCGTCATTTTTCCTTTAACAAAAAATGTCTTCCTTAAATATGAATAAATTAACCCCCCCCCCCTTTTCCTTTCGCAGAGGTCTAGACTTATCTGCAATTAAAATGTAAGTCTGAAGTTGTAAACAGTGGGGTCAATGTAAACTAAATGATGAAATGATGTCTTATTTTACCGCACAATATATAATAAGTCTTGGTATTTATTACATTGAAATGGGTATTTCTGTAACGTTACATTATTCTATACGACAATACGTGGAGGTCGCCCTGAGTCAGAGGAAACACGTTTAAAATCGTATTAATAGAGCTACAAAATTACAAGACTATATGAAATCGTCAAATATTTAATTAATGTAAATACCAATAACTATCAATTCGAATGTAAAAATCATTCATGGTACATGTAAGTATTAATCCGCGCGCCCACGCCATTCTTTAAATTACATCATGATTGATAAAATGAAACTTTTGAGAAATAAAACTTTGTAAATAATAGCTACGGGGTAATTTTTTCACAAATAGGATAATCTAATTACTTCTATAGACCTCGTTTTCGTTATGTGTTCTCTTATTTGAGAACTTTATAATGTACGATTGTTTACTCTGTATATCGATGTAATCAAATGACTCGTGAAAACAATATGGCGGACCGTTGTTTTGGCAAAGAGGAAGACGCTATCTTTTTATTTTCAAATGTTTGTAGTCATTTCTAGGTATATTTTCATAAAAATGGTATCAAATGAAACGGGGGAAACATACTTATCGCATATATTGGGCCGGCAAAAATAAATTAAAAACTGAAAATTATATACTTAAAAAACTTATGTGTGCCCACATCGCTCATCTTTTTCGCTTCGGCGATCAGCTGTTTACAGGTAATGGACGTATCTACCTGAAAAACCTTACTTCACTGGATTTGATACAACCGTGACCCCGAACAATGCCAGTGAACATATCGCTTATATACTCATTGATTCTAAGCGCGCCGTCAATTATAAGGCAAAATAAACATCTTGCTGTACCGCCGCGGTATCGTTAGATATTTTAATGATTTTAGCTATTTTCAAATTGCCCTAATATCTTTATTTCTACTCCAAATGAGATGAAATTTAAGAAATGAGAAGAAAACACAATGAATATTCTAATGATATGATTTTGATTTACATGTTAAATATATTTCCCGATAAATTATTGATGCAAACATTGCAAACAACGCATTTTGATTAATTTGAACTTAGTCATTTGCGATGGGCCTCACTACCTGTTCAAAGGGAATCTGAAGAAGAAAGTGAGGCAAATATTTCCAGTCATTTTCTTGGAATTGCCTAATAGGTATTTTATATACATGTACTATTTTATGCATTTTTGCAAAGACTGCAATGCATATTGTAGGTACTGAGCGTTGTGCTGGCAAGACTATATCATCAAGAGAGATAACTGTTATTAATGGTTTAAAGAATAAATGCAAGTGTCACTTTCCAGTACCAATTTCATAAAAGGTACAAGGGAAAGGTCCGAAGTTCCTGTCTTTATTTAGAAGTATGTATTTCAGAGATCTTGTATTTGAATTCTGAACAGAAAATATCTGCTACAAAATTTTTATTGTGAATTGTGTATTTCTGCCTATATGAGGCAATGAAGAAATTCCATGTTCTGTCAAATCAAGAAGTTGGAAAATCTCAAAATGTTTATTGGTAGCCATGTCAAAGGTTACAATGAAACTCAATTATGCTCAAGTTTATACAGCACCTCAAAATTGAAAGAAAGATATCTGAAAATTGAATAACGGGGATCTGTCCTTAAGTTTGAAACTACTTTATTGATTCAAAATAACATGACAACCATTCAGTGAAAAGCCTTTGTGTGGCACACATATACCCGTCTACCTGCTGCTTTCATGTAATGATAGCATATCACATACATAAGCACTTTACTTACTCCACCAGTTAATTCAGGATCTTCTGTCAAAATCCTCTGGTATACTTCTAGGAAAGGCTCAAATCTTCTATTAATTTCTCGAACTTCTTCCATGAATGCTCCTAAATCTGTTATACGTGGACGTCTGCAGAGAAAATGTATAAATAGGTTAATGAAATGACATTGGTCTATCAATTGGATAAATCACACTGTAAATTTGCATGGTTGGTTCCTTGGTTTTTGAAGAAGATGGAAATTTACATCAGTAAAGATCTCTAGGTTTCCTCAACACAGATATAAAAAGGTACGTGGAATCTTGAAGCATCACGTACAACTACTACAACCACTTTTTACGTATTTAGACAGAATATTATGGAAGATATAAGAAATAGTCTATGATCAATCATTTGCTTCCACACTTTAAACAGTTTTCATTTTGATCAATTTTTGTTTTTAATTAATGATAATAGTAAATTAACTTAAAGCTCACAATTAATAGCTGATATATGGAAATTAACTTTATTAAGCTATAACCTAAGTAAAAAAATACATACACAAATCCTGGTGCCCCTCCACCCTGGGATGATCCAGTTTGAGATGAACTCTCAGCATTAGTATCGGATGTGGCAGTTTGTGATTCATCTGTTGAACTACTGCTGGTCGCTGTGTCAGAGGCAGGTCGAGACGTGTGACTTGATGGCTCTGTTTCCATGATATCATCAGGAGCCTCTGAATCAGGTCTTTCTGGATTCTAGTGACAATTAAAACTTTGTACTTAATCAAAATTAGGTGTGTATATATTTATAAATTTTAATTTTAATCATATTTGCTTCTTAAAATATACCATGTCTAACAGTACTGTATCCAGAAGCAACAAGAATTATCGTATTACATATAGTTCACTGACCTCAAGTCGCTCTATATTCCTTCTGGCTATCCTGAGCATTCTGCGAGCCTGATTTATTCTCAAACGAGATTCACTCTCTTGAGGGGGAGGATTGTTCTGTCCAAGGTGGATATGGACATCCACAGAGGTTCCATCATTCTGAAAACATGATCACTAAACTTAGATGAAAAGCACTTGTAAGATTTATAAGCATTTCAGTTTCCAAACACATCATATGAGAATTTGTTGTATTGTATTCTTCACAAACCAATGTTGAATTAAGTTGACAATAGACAAACAAATAGACAGACAGACAGGACAAAAACAATATGCCCCTGATCTATTGATCCAAGGACATAAAAACATCAGAATTTTGCTAATTTCCATTACACTTCAAATGCAAAACTAAACGACAAATTGAGATAATGTTATAAAGAAATGTGTTATTTTTTTTGCAGTCTCCGTATTTGGAGAATCAATGACAGCTGCAAAATCATCAAGCTTAGATCACCACAAACATTTTATTATACAGTGTGCTTCTTTATTAGAATGCTCACACAAAAGCTACCCATGAACTAAAGGATTCTACAACTCTATCAAAGCATCACACATTGGAAATTACAATGGTCGTTACTGGTATTCCAGGTTATATTGAGTGAATGCATCTCCATATCAGAATGCATTTCATAACTACTGCACGATTGATATCATATATATTTATGAAAAATAACGATGAAATTAAAACTCACTGAAGACCTTGTTGATACGTGAGCATTCCTCCCCATATCTCCCATCCCACTAACAGCATCTTGAACAATATTCTGAAAATGAAAGTTTGGATTATTAGACACTTTCATAATATATCTTATTCTATCTATATAATACTATAGATTAGAAATTTGATTAATTAACAAGATCAAAATATATCATGTGAATATATACATCATGTGAAGATTTTTTCTTGATCTGATTATTTACATAAACCCTAATTTAGAAGTAAAATCAAACTTCTAAATGTCTGAATATTATGATTAATACCATAAATACTCAAATATAATATGCATCCGAATATCATACGCACCTAAAAAATGACTTCGAAAATCATAAAAAACATCTAACTCCGTGTATGATACACAGTCAAAAATCAAAAAATTAGTGTCAATTTCCTGTTGAAACAGCAAGACCGCAAGATGCAATCAAGATTTTTCAGCACATGTATATGATTTTGTTTTTATGTTTAGTAATTTGTCTTTTGTGTACCTTCTCAATTAACCTGTCATTTCATCGTTAATGTTGTCAATTGAATTTGCTTTGCCACATATCTTTTACAATGTGATCGGGTTAAGTGTATCATCATCAAAAGCTGCACGGAACGACCAGCCTTTCTTCATTGGGTAATATCAATGCTTTTCTCTCATCCTCTTGTTCATTTCATTTACAATCAAACTCGCATAGACTTCAAATTTCTTAACTATTGCAGTCGTTAAAGTACCATAAATATTTTAATATAATACGCACTTCTTTTTACCTAAATTGTCTTATCAATTTTTGACTGCATATTATACACAGGATTAGAAATTTGTAACCTTTTTTCCATGCTTTTAAGCTTCAGTGATGGATTGAGGGGGGTGCATTAAAGTATTCAAAGCCGTCAATCAAACCCGAGATGCATGAGATATGTCTATTGTCTGTATACTTTCTGGTTCCTAAGTAAATGCCCAAGCCGATAACAGGAGTAATGTCTGCAGTGTGCCATTCAATGAACACATTAGGAGACTTGTGCTGTGTTATTTAGCAATTTGGTTTCTGATTAAGAGATTATACGGGTGATGCAGTGATTTAACCTTAACTGATTAATTGATAGTTACACAACAGGTGAAACTACTTGACCGTAACGACACGAGCATCGACAGTTTGGATAACACTCATTCATTCATTCTTTATTTATTTTGTCTTCACAAACATAGGCGATCTCCGTGTAAAGTTAATGTAATATATGTAGACACGCACGTTCATTCTAACGAGAAAAAAATTTGAAGCTGTCACTTGGGTTAAATACTAGTACCGCCAAAGCAGTTGAGAAATTTGAGGTCAATGCAAGTTTGATTGTAAATGAAATGAATGAGAGAAAAGCCTTGATATCACACAATGAATAAAGGCTGGTAGTTCTGTGCTGTTTTTGATGATAATACACGTTACGCAATTACATTGTAAAAGGTATACAGCAAAGCAAATTCAGCTGACAACATCATCGATGTCATATACATGTGCTGAAAATCTCAATTGCGCCTCGCGGTCTTGCTGTTTCAACACAAAATTGACATAAGTTTTCGATTTTTCCCTGCGTATTGTTTACAGAGTTAGACATTTTTTCACGATTTTCAAGGTCACTTTTAGGTGCGTATCATACTTGGGTACATATTATATTCGAGTATTTATGGTAGTTGAACTCTTGTCCCAAATGACCGCTTCAATTTTTTTCTCGATAGAATGAATATGCGTGTCCACATAAATTATGTGAACTTTGCAAACATCACCTATGTTTGTGAAGACATAATAAAGAAAGAATGAATGAATGAGTGTTATCTGCAGACAATCTAATTGCAATTCTTTTTATTCTTATGATTGTAAGCCAAGCTGTCAATGCTCTTGTTGTTACGGTCAAGTAATTTCACCTGTTGCCTAACCATCAATGAACCAATTAAGGCTAAATCACTGTATCATCCATACAATTTGCTAATCAGAAATCACAGCACAAGTCTTCTATTGTATTTATTTGAATAGTACTCTGTAGACATTACTCCTATTATCGCCTTGGACATTTACAATGGGAAGCAGACAGTATACAGACAACAGACATATCTTGCACCTCTTGGGTTTGATTGACAGCTTTAGGTACTTTAACTGACACACGCACCCCCTAAATCCGCCACTGAAGCTTAAATCATGGTTAACACAAAGTCAATAAGAGCTTGGAAAAAAGTTACAGATTTCTAATCCTATGTATAATACACAGTCAAAAACTAATAAGGCAAGTTAGCGAAAAAAAAAGTGTGCATCACATTCCAGTATTTACGGTAAATTCATTTCTCTTCTATTTGTTATGTTTGCATTAATGTTATAAATTGTACCTGTACTTCATTTGGATCCAGTACATCCGAAGGTAGGACAAATGGTCCTAAGACAAAGTTGTTTTGTGCATGTGGTCCTGCATGACTGGTAGTGTTTGGGGTTCCAGCAGGATCTGGACCTGGAGGTCTACTAGAGGGCGGAGGCCGGTGAACCACATGGATAACTTTCCCATTTACATCTTCATAACAATAGAAAAAAGGTAACATGGTGTAAATCAACTAAATAAAATCTATTTCATAAAACTTAACTAAGGACAATTTATCTTCAACCTATCCACCCCCCTTTCCCCAAACTATAAATATGAAACAAAGTCATGTTGACATTTAATTCAGAAGTATGAGGCCCAAACTCAAATCTGTAAAACTTCAGCTTATACCGAAGAAAAAGAAATCTAATAAAACACTATACAAGACAATTACACTATATTACAATAAAAACTGGAATCCAGTGTGTAATATGTGGTCATCTCAAGTTCTTTTCTGATGAAACAAATCCACTCTAAATGTTTACACATGCATCATGATCTGACTCGACACATTACCAATCTACTGATACCTAATGTATGAAGAAATAGTCACATAATGTGGCCCTATCTTCAGATCATGGTCTCTGTATTTAAGATAGAAATTCCATCCATATAAAAACAAACAAGCTTACAGTCAGTGTTACATGCAACACTCGTCCCCTCCCACAACCTGTACCTTTGAAGTGACTACTGTCCGCGCCACCCACTCTGGAAACCGGAAAATCTGGATTTTAAGTTTTTCATCTTCAGAATAATTTCAAAAATGTAAAATCATTCGATTGATCTTGTTTAGTCATAACTTTTGGTGTATGCTATATGTTTGTATGAAGAAGCGTTCATATTTTATAGAAAAAAAATCAATTTTAGATAGGGCGATTTCCATGTTAAATTTTGACGTGACGTCGCCAAGTTTCCCATAGACTTAATGTTAAACATCGGCGACGTCACGTCAAAATTAACATAAAAAACGCCCTATCTAAAATGATTTTTCCAAATAAAATACGAATGCTTCTTGGTAGAAACATATGATATACACCAAAAGGTACGACTAAACAAGATCTGTCGATTGAAATTAATTTTGTAAAACTATTTTAAAGATAAATAAGTGAAAATCCAGATTTTTCGGTTTACAAAGTGAGTGGCGCAGACAGTAATACCTTATTAGCAACATCAACAGATCATGCTAAAAACAGCCCTGGGCAGCCCGGGGAAAGAAAGGTGCACCTGGGGGATTGCGTGTTGGTTTTTATGGATATATATTCCTTTATTAATTTATTCAATAGTATTTGTATCCTATTTTGTCAGAAATTTAAAAATATTTGCATGTTTGATCACGAATGACTAAAACAAATATATATGTATTCGTGAAACCGTTATTGGTTATTGGGAATAGTGTTGAGCTTTTAACTATATATTTATACGTAATGACCTTAACAAGTAAAGCAAATGAAATGTAGAAAATATACCAGTAGATGTACATGTATAGAACAACACGTAAATATATACAGTATATGTACATGGAGTTGACTGGATATCTAGAGTTCTTGTTTTACTAATATGGTGAGCGACAATATCAGTTAAATGTGTCTACATACCTAAAATACCGCAAATAAACCAATTTCTGTGGTAGGGTTTTTCATCAGATAGAATTAATTAAATAATTTAACAATAAGTACACGTAAGAATGAGGCAGGTTGCCAGAGATGAGGGGCGAAATTTGCTGATTTTGACTGAAATAAAGTTATATGCACCCATTAAAATCCATACACAAATCCCGGGCTTACTATTCTTTCCTCGGGCTGCTCTGGGCTTCCCAAGGCTGTTTTTAGCATGACTGACATGAAACACTTATGTGAACTTGGTAACTTTTTGCATGATTTAATAAGAAATAACATTGGGTTCTGTGTAGTTTATATCAAGTTCTAGTGAAACTGACAGCAAAAACATAGCATCGTTTTAATCATATCTGGCATCAGTATCTATAGTCATAATCTCGAAATTGAAACAGTGATGAATCACTGTTTTCAGTAATAAGTCTTCAATTGAACTATAATGATGTCTATTTTTAATAACAGTGACCCTTACAGTTGACCTTTTGACCCCAAAGCCTATCCCATCCTAGACCTTTACATAAGCTAGGCATGTATGAAGTTTAAAAGAAATCAATCATTCTTATTCAAGTTATTATCTGGCAGCTGAAATGCAGTGATAAATGTCTATTTTTAGTAACAATGATTCTTCGAATTGACCTTATGACCCCAAAATCAATCTCAAGCTACAACGTTACATAAGCTAGCCTTATATGAAGTTTAAAAAAAGTCAAACATTCTTATCTCAGGTTATTATCTGGCAATTGAAATGCATTGATAAATATATTTTTTTTAGTAAATGTGATTTTTAGAACTGACCTTCTCACCCCAAAATCAATCCCATCCTAGACCTTTACACGAGCTAGCCTTATATAAAGTTTGAAAGAAATCAATCATTTCTAACTCAAAGTTATTAGATCTTTATATAAGATAACACTGTATGAAGTTTGAAGCAAATTGATCATTCCTCACTGAAGTTATTGTCTGGAAACCATCCAGACAGACAGATGGATGGACAGACAGACAATGACAAACACTATAGTTTCATCCAGTTTCACTGGCAGGGGACTAATAAATAATGGATGCTTAGCAGCAAATCAAAATTGTAAGCTTGCACATGTAGTACTCATAGGATGGAATAGTTGAAAATGATAATTACAAAAGACATCTAAATGCAAAAGCAAAAAGGAGGCCCAAGTGGGCCTATATCGCTCACCTGAGTACCTAGATGATCAGTCATGTAGGAAGGAAGAATTCATTTATTTTTGCATTACTATGACTAAGTCAACACAAATGTTGAAAATATGTCACTTTTTATTTCAGACCAGAATAAAAAACAACACTTTTTTGCACATCCATTCAGATGATTTTGATATTAAGCATTTGCTTTGTCTCTGCAAGATGTCATTCAGGGCAACAAGTTAGTCATTTTCTATAGGTGGGGCCTTTTGTTGACTTATTTCAAGTCTTGGTCATGAACAACAATTGTTTCAAATGTTGTCCAGATACAACTTAAAATGGCCTAATTTCATATGTTGAGTGTTGAGAAATATCTAAAACCTTATTTAGATGTGTAAAGAAATGAAAAAAAAATTTGACCACAGCTGGATTTGAACCGCTACTCTCCATATTTTCATTACCAAGTGGTATATGTACCATTGTGAGACCTAGTTTTTGGACATGGTGGCATTATCTGTTTACCAATTTGGATGACATGTACAAAATTGATAAAGGACCTATAGTACTTCATGTATACCATGTTTCATTAAAATCTTTCATGTGGTATAACAACAAGAGTTAAAAATGTGAATAACTGTCCCTATACACCCTCATTTGGAAGTCTTAAAAAATTAAAAATAGAAAATCCAAAAATTGCGATATTGACAAAATTCTTTCAAATTAACATTCCTTACCATAATTATGATCACAATAGTCCATAAGAAATCATCATTATCAATTAACTAGGAAATATGACACTTTTCTGCAATGAAATCACAAAGTCCAAACAAATATTGAAAAAAAAATTCCAAAATTTGATTTTGGAAGGAAACCAAAATGACAATACATCTTCACTCATCCCTCTAGATCCTTTCTATGCATTCTGATTGTCTCTGTATAGAGCCAGTATGAAGAAAAATATTGTCAAAGGAGGGTTCTCTTTTGTGACCTACTTTTGACTATGGTAGCACCACCTGTACAGAAGTCTGGACGAAAACAACAAAATTTGAAGGGGATCATAAGTGATTTATTTCTACAAAGATTTATTAAAATCCTTCCAACAGTTTCGCAGAAAAAGTTGAAAATGTGAAAAATGGCCAACCTCTCCTTTTTTTGGAAGTCTTAAAAAATTCATAAAAAATCAAAAAATTGAGATATTGACAAAATTCTTTCACAATAATATTCCTTACCATAATTATGATCAAAATAGTCATTAAGAAATCATCAATATCAATTAACTGAAAAACATTACACTTTTCTGCATTGAAATTACTAAGTCCAAAAGCACATCAAAAACTCATAAATTTCTATCTGACGGATCTTAACCCCAAACACAATTTTTGATAACCCATCTTTATAGATTGTTGAAATGCAATTAGTTTCCCCATTTATGCACTGGTTCTGAAGGAGAAGATTTTTGAAGAGGGGTACCGTTTTGGGCACTTTGAGGGAATCTGGATCCTGAACACAATTTTAGTAGGGACCTTGAGTACATCATATATACAAAGTTTGATCCAAATTTACAAAGCAGTTCCAGAGAAGAAGTCGAAAATGTGAAAAAGTAAACGGCGGACAGACGGCCGATGACAGACGACGCACTATAACTATAGCCCATTTTGAGCCTTTGGCTCAGATGAGCTAAAAACAAGTATTTTATGCTACTACAAACTGTTTAAAACACATTTAATCTGTTTACCATAGTCTTTCAGAGATTTATCATCTTGAAGAACTCTCCCCTGGAAGATCAGTCGCTGAGTGTCAACTGCTATATTCTGAAATATATACAATTCCATGAAATGAATGATTATGTATACATAAGACAATAAACACCTGTGAGTTAGGTATATACCCTGGTCTATACAATTTACACTTGTCAGTTTGATGTATACCCTGGTCTATACAATATACACCTGTCAGTTTGGTGTATACCCTGGTCTATACAATATACACCTGTCAGTTGGTGTATACCCTGGTCTATACAATAAACACCTGTCAGTTTGGTACATACCCTGGTCTATACAAAAAACACCTGTCAGTTTGGTACATACCTTGGTCTATACAATAAACACCTGTCAGTTTGGTATATACCCTGGCCTATACAATAATAAAACTTATAAAACCAACAGATTTTTTACCAAAATGTAATCTTACTTACTATGTCACTAGCAATTTTCTCCTTGAATTCTCGAACAGTAATCTGTAAAAAGTAAAATGTTAATACAAATTACAATAACCGTGTGTTACGTATATGTCATATTCTACACTAGGAGAGAAACTCTTATGTGGACCTAGCCATGTTTGGTCAGTACAGTGCACAGATCAGGGGCCAGTTATTTGAAACTTTAACCAATGGTTAAGTTACCAATAGTTAAAGTTCGAGACACAATTAACAATTTTACAATATTTCTGTTTAAATTTCTAAATTACATTACAGTGCTGGTTTTATATGCTATCAATCAGTACACAGACAATAATTTTAAGTCATTAAGTTATTCCATAGATACAGTCAGATGAAATATTAACCATTGGTTAGCCTAGCCAACAACTGGCCCTATGATTCAGAGGTTAAAAAAAAAAGATTCACTGACCACTCACCAGTCATAAGATAGTTACTGGTAATCATTTTTCATTATTGTTTCATGTCATGCCAAAATCATTTCACATTTAACCTCTTTATGGTGATGGAATATGCCTCATGAATAGCGCCGAAATTTAGACCTTCTACAGGAAGCAGTGAGGGGTCTCTCACATTTCAAAATCCGCCATCACAAAAGGAGCTCAGATTTTACTGTCTCATCCGAAAAATAGGACACTGATGAACTACTTGCAGGACTTGAACCTGGAACCTCTCAGCAACAAGTCAAACATGCCAATTACATCTATATTGGTAGGATTTGAACCTGGGACCTCTCATGGGACCTCTCAGCCACAAGTCAAGCATGCCAATTACAGCTATGCGGGTAAGACATGAACCTGGGACCTCTCAGCCATCTACCAGTGAAGTATACCAATTATCGCTATACTTGTAGGACTTGAACATGGGACCTCTCAGCCATAAGTCAAGCATGCCAATTACAGCTATACATTGTGCTGGTGGGACTTGAACCTGGGACTTCTCAGCTACAAGTCAAGCATGCCAATTACATCTATACTGTTAGAAATTGAAGCTGGGACCTCTCAGCCACAAGTCAAGTATGCCAATTACAGCTATACATTGTACTGGTGGGACTTGAACCTGGGACATCTCAGCTCCAAGTCAAGCATGCCAATTACAGCTATACTGGTAGGACTTGAAACTGGGACCTCTCAACCACGAATCAAGCATGCCAATTACAGCTAAACATTGTCCTGGTAGGACTTGAGTCTGGAACTTCTCATCCACAAGTCAAGCATGCCAATTACAGCTATGCAGATAGGACCTGAATCTGGGACCTCTCAGCCACAAGTCAAGCATGCCAATTACAGCTAAACATTGTCCTGGTAGGACTTGAGCCTGGAACTTCTCATCCACAAGTCAAGCATGCCAATTACAGCTATGCAGGTAGGACTTGAATCTGGGACCTCTCAGCCACAAGTCAAGCGTGCCAATTACAGCTATGCAGGTAGGACTTGAATCTGGGACCTCTCAGTCACAAGTCAAGTATGCCAATTACAGCTATACTGGTAGGACTTGAACCTGGGACCTCTCTGCCACAAGTCAAGCATGCAAATTACAGCTATGCAGGTAGGACTTGAACCTGGGACCTCTCAGCCACAAGTCAAGCATGCCAATTACAGCTATACTGGTAGGACTTGAACCTGGGACCTCTCAGCCACAAGTCAAGCATGCCAATTACAGCTATGCAGGTAGGACTTGAACCTGGAACCTCTCAGCCACAAGTTTAGCATGCCAATTATAGCTATGTGGGTAGGACTTGAACCTGGGACCTCTCAGTAACAAGTCAAACATGCCAATTACAGCTATACTGGTAGGACCTGAACCTGGGACTTCTCAGCCACAAGTCAAGCATGCCAATTACAGCTAAACATTGTCCTGGTAGGACTTGAGCCTAGAACTTCTCATCCACAAGTCAAGCATGCCAATTACAGCTATACTTTGTCCTGGTAGGACTTGAGCCTGGAACTTCTCATCCACAAGTTAAGCATGCCAATTACAGCTATGCAGGTAGGACTTGAACCTGGGACCTCTCAGCCACAAGTCAAGCATGCCAATTACAGCTAAACATTGTCCTGGTAGGACTTGAGCCTGGAACTTCTCATCCACAAGTCAAGCATGCCAATTACAGCTATGCAGGTAGGACTTGAATCTGGGACCTCTCAGCCACAAGTCAAGCATGCCAATTACAGCTAAACATTGTCCTGGTAGGACTTGAGCCTGGAACTTCTCATCCACAAGTCAAGCATGCCAATTACAGCTATGCAGGTAGGACTTGAATCTGGGACCTCTCAGCCACAAGTCAAGCGTGCCAATTACAGCTATGCAGGTAGGACTTGAATCTGGGACCTCTCAGTCACAAGTCAAGCATGCCAATTACAGCTATACTGGTAGGACTTGAACCTGGGACCTCTCTGCCACAAGTCAAGCATGCAAATTACAGCTATGCAGGTAGGACTTGAACCTGGGACCTCTCAGCCACAAGTCAAGCATGCCAATTACAGCTATACTGGTAGGACTTGAACCTGGGACCTCTCAGCCACAAGCCAAGCATGCCAATTATAGCTATACAGACTCAACACTAAACAATAACAAAACATTTCTTCACATAATTGTTTTTTTCTTCCTCTACAGACTGTTACATAAAGACAAAAAAGTATTTGCATTTTTTGAAATAGATGTATAATAAAATGGGTTATCAAAATACAAAAAGGATAAAATATTGACTAAAAAATTCTTAACTGTGAATTTGCAATGCACAAAATGAACTTTGCATTTTTGTTTTTCTAACTGTGAAAAAATTTTGAAAAAAACAGAGACCTGTACGAAACATCAATTTTGAATATCAATGCAATTATTTACACCAACAGAGAAATGACTAGAATAGCAATGTGAAACCATCAAACAAACTTGAATATAGGCTTTAACCAGAGACTCTGCCAAGTCTGATGCTCTACTGACCTACTCACTGGAAGAAACTGTACAAGACGATTTTTTTATCTTTTTTTATAAATTATCAAAACAAAGGTCAGAAAAGTTCTCTGTATTATAGCTGCATGTACAACTTGTATCATATTCCTAGTATTGATATAATGATCACACATCTATAACATTCACCAAAATTACTGAAAAACGATGATAAAAATCTAGTTCCAAGATCTCTAAAAAGGTAGACACATTGGACAGAATAAGTCTTTTTATTATATACATTCGTCAGGTATTTTCAGTTGATCATTCTTGTGCAGTTACATTAAGACTGCTCTAAAATTAAGAGGGGAAATCAAGTGTATTAATTTTTTTTACTATACTGAATTAGTAACACCTTTTTATCACGTTTGTCAAGTGTTTATATAGATCATGCTTTTTTTTTTAGCCCTAGGGACATGGAGCAAAACTAAAAGCCTCCATGTACACCAAGACTAGATAGCTAACAAAATGAGACAACAGTTAAGTCTCTCAGTTTAACCCAGTATTCTATTCCCACTTTAGAAATATACAAAATATACAATGCACACAAATTTTGTATTTTACCTAGAAAATATATATCAAATTTTATTATAATAGAAATACAAATACTTACGTTTTCTGAGATATTATAAGTTCGGTTTTGACCATCTAATGTCTTGACTGTTACATCCATATGTACTGCAAAGCCTAGATAAAATTGATTTAAAAGGAATTAAAGATGTTTTAAAAATATACACTTAGTGACTGCAGTACTGTCATGAAACTCACTGTAGCCTCTCAACTTATATTGAGTTTGCAATGTAATTCCAGTCATGGCAAGTGGCAATGTTTGTCATTGTACCTGTCAAAGGTCAGTGGTATCACAAATACAATCACAAATTACTCATTAGAGATTGTCCCCTGACAAACATTTCTTTAACAGCTTATATACAGCATCAGATTTTATCTTTCAAACTTATCACAATCTGACTGTTTAAACCATTTCTGGTGGATTACCACCTCCAGGACGGTTAACTATGATCATTATAATGGCTGGCCTTGCTCCTTACAACCTGAAATAAACTTGAATAAAACTTTAACACAGTCCAGACTCCTCGTACAGTACAGTCCGGGTGGAACTTTGAATGCCCACTGTCCAAAGCGGGCAGTCCACCTGAAATTTCAGTGGGCATAGGAGTTGACATTTACCTGAGCTGTCAAGCTGTCCGCTTACCTGTATGTTAATTCTAACTGGCTCTTATAAGAATGTCCACTGTGTCCAGGTGTCACATAATACACCATTTTCACATTCTTTAAGATTCTGTCACTTTTAAGGGACAGAATCACAAAGTCTTAACATTGCAAACATGAATACACATGCCATTTATTACATGTATGTATACTTCAATATTTCTATAGGCAATAGAATGGTTCATAACATAAATCTATCAGAGAAAGATAAGTATACTACTTTCAAAGACTGGAAAGTCTCTTTTAGGGCATAGCAAAATACTGAAATATGCTGCTGTTTAAACGGCCCCGATGTGAACAAAAGACCTTTTGCATCTGGATGTTTCACTTCGAATTTTCATAATTATATATATTGTGTTTAATTTTGATAATTTAATTTTTGTGATTTTATTATTTGCCAAATTGTGGCCTTTACCTAATTCTAAAATAATTTTAACCATTTTTAAAATAATGTATTTTAAAATCATAGTAATGTTTATTATAGTGTCATGCTTTGCTTCTGCTGATTGTGCATTTCCATAATGCATATCTTATGTTTATATGTATACCATTTCTTGTATTTTCATAACATTATGCTAGAATAAAATCCTTTGATTTAGGCAAAAAAATATATACGGTATATGTCTGTTTAGGTTCCCCTGACATTTTATTGTATCACAGCTCGAAAATCTGGAAATCAAAATTACATCTTCTAGAGCGTTTAGAGTAAAAGTACAGTAATTACACAAGTATAATGCGCATCAGTGTATAATGCACACCCCAAAAATCGAGGAAAAAAATTCCAGAAAAAGTCTACTTGTTGTATCTAATATGCAGATAAAAGTCTATAAATAGTGAGCAACTGTGAGCTAACATTCCTGTTGTAATATAAAATGTACAAGTGAATTATCTGGCACATTACTATTACGTTTTTTCACACAGCAATTAATACAAACTGAACAAAATTCAGGGATTCGTCATTTTGGATTTATCACTTTTTTTTGGCTGAATTAACACTTTTTGTCAGATTGATTTGTGTGTACATATACAACGCTTCACAGCTGCTTCACCAGGTATTGTTAGAAAGTGACATCTAAACCTAGCACAGCAGGTGTATAACTGTATAAGGCGAAAAGCCAACTACCAGTAATTTTATGACTATCTTATTCAATACTGAAGCCATGTTCAGCGTTACTTATAACTAAATACGTAAAACTCAAGTTAATACACAGATTGTGAGAATTATCAGATATAATATAAGAGAACGAAGGATAGTGAATCCATTCCTTGTCAAATTTTAGTTTATGCTGACATTATGACATTTATGCAGTCAAATTCAGATCTACATCATGTACAAATCTTTGGAAAAAACTGGTTACATTATAGTTCCCATATATAATGTGTACTCACCAAATCAATGTCATGTATTCTGAAAAAAGGTGATTATTATAATGTTCGATCAAACGCTCAAACAAAAAAAAAATTGTGTATAGGGTGCACCATGACATATATTGGCCCTCGAATTTGAGTCCTGTGGCCAAAATAACAATGTAGCAGACTAGCTTCTTTAAAAAACACAAAACAAAAAATAAAACAAAACAAAAATAATAATAATAAAAAATAAAGATTCTGACGTACCAACTCTAATTATTTGGAGTATGAGACCCTAAACAGACATATTTTTATGTTTAGCCTTATCATGATAAAAGTACATGTATATCTTAATTTGATACACTGATCTAAATTAATCTAGATGAAAGGTAAAACATCCATTTATTTTCCAATTAACAGACCCTTTTCACATAACATCATATGGCTAGATGTGACACACATTCACAAAATCACAATCAAATTTCTGTAAAACAATGTACCAGGTAACATGCCTTCTGTAGAGTGTCCTTGTGATTTTGTAAGATATATACATGTAAGCTACTGATATGCCTTTTATTAAAAAAACAAAAATGGGATTGAAACATCTCAGGTCAAAGGATCCTGGTATGAAAGTTCTTTCAAAGCAGAATGTCCTAGATTCATTAGAAGCTATTTCTGTGATGTGAATCACTAAAGCCATTGGATAACATCAGTTGTCACCGCATGTTCTACTGACTTATCAAAATCCAGTCAACAATATTTTATTTGCAGGACCATTCGTATTCAATGAAAAGGACTATATGTTTTTCGTTGATCAATTTGTTGTAAATACTTGTATTACAATTTACACATTAAGCTGGTTGCCAGACAAATTGGCCTTTTTCCACTTCGTCCCAGACATTTCAACCTTTTTTCACTTTGGCCTTTAGACACTTCAGTGTAATGGAACATGGTTATAAATCATGACTTTATAATCTGAAATTAAACACGTCATTTTCAAAGTCTCTGTACAACCAAGAGCCAGAGAAATCCTAACATCTGATTTCATTCTTTAAAAACACTTGTGTTCATTTCACATCCAAATGAATCATAATAATTTGTACTGACAATAACGAAAAAGCATAAAACAGCTACAACTACAGATGAGCGGTTTTATCGGCTAACCAGTATATTGCAATTTTCTGCTTCCCGATACGTACCACAGTATTATTTGTCAAAAACCAGTTCGAAATCGATATTTCATATACCCGGTATACTTTCGTTTTGTTTACTTGCTAGATGGCGAGTGAACGAGAGCTTTTTCATAATATAAAGGCCAAATATGGAATAAATGCGTTGATTTAATTTTAAGGGTATGGAAAGGGGGTGGCAATATACTGTTATTTGTCTGCAGCTTTTAACTGAACACTGTGTATATACAGTATATAAATACTTATGTTGCATGTAATAATTGATGTTTATATGACTAAAACAGCATGTTTAAATGTTTTTTATTAATTTCCATTTGCTTTATTCTGTATCATACAGAATAAAAAGAGACATTGTAAAACATTTTAGAGATAGCAGGGCAAATAACAGGATACTGCCAAGGGGGTCAACTGATTTGAAAATGCTGCCTATTATACATGTAGACTCTTTCGCTGTTACTGAAGGACTAATATTTTGGTTGGCCAATGATAACGCTTCCCATAACGATTTTGACGTCATAATAAAAAAATTTATTGTCTCTGACGTCATACTGCGGAACAGATAGATACCATTTTGCCAACCAAAATGTTAGTCCCGTAGTAACGTCAAAAGGGTCTATTGTCTTAGCATTCCTGTTTTCTTTTGTTGAAGATGAGTTAAAGATTCACTGATAGTGAAATGACTTTAAAGGAGAATTCTATCATCATATAATGTAGCAATTAATTGCAATATTTGTTTGAGTATTGCAATATATCGCAATACACATTTTGACCACAATACTCATCTTTCTGTCACAATTTTGCGAGTGTGTTTGATACTGAGTCACAAAATTGATATTTTAGCCACAAATGTGATCATTTTGGTCCCAACTTTAAGCACTGCCTAAGGAAATGAAAAATTATGGTTTACGCCTTAAACGTTCCAGGGCATGAGGGGTGTCCCAATTTACAGACTTGACATTTGATAAGGGAAAATACCTTGAAAATTTCATGGGAGAGAATTCGGAACCCCTACCACACTTAATGAATCAACAGTCCCCCCCCCCCAAACTTCCCTTTCCACCAACTCAATCCATGTTGATTATCGATTCAGAACCCAATCTATTACATTTTATAGTTAATAAATACAATACTTGAAAAGGTGACTTCATGACATTGTCAATAGCAACATTCTATTTATTAATACATTATGTCTCTATGATTTTCGCACCGTGACCACAGCCGTATTTCATATTTGCCACTAGAAATTAAAGTCAGAAAAAGTACAGACCAAAATGACACTCATTTAGGCTAATACGGTTCAGTCAAAATGGAAAAAGGCCCAAATACCATGGGGCCAAAGAGGAAAAAGAGCCAGAGTGTATGGCAACCATTACTGGCAAGAAGATTCTCAAAGTCGGCGTGATGACACTGTCTCTACTGATCTACGTAGATACTCGAGGAGTCTGGCCATGGGACTTGCGGTAAAACTCGGGGTTTATCGTTAGTATTAATACAACTTTAAGTTCTTCTGTGTCAATTCTAAAGAGGTTTTATTATAAGATATAATCGGAAATATGTAAAACATGTATTCAAAATTTACTTGTTTGAATAACAAAATATTTTAATTATTCCTTTTTACTAAAATTCCTCCTGGAATAAACATTACTTTACAATAAAGTCCGATGCTTTACCCGAAATGTTCCGTATATTTGTTATCAAATACCTGGATATCCCACTTCGAGAATAGGATTAAAAAAGGATTAGTCCAAGATTTTCTGCCCTTCTCCCACTTTTGATATCTGCGGTTTGTCAGAGAGGGTCAGAGAGACTTTGTTCATCAAAAGTTGGAATTTCAATGATACCAGCTGGTATCAGGATGTACAAGCCTTTGACGACAAATAAACGCTTGCCCAGTGAACTTGCAACCTATAATCCAATAAATGAACATTAAACTTACTCAATCATACTCATAGCAATCTCTTTTCCATAGAAGATCTATATCTTCTACTAGCTGCCTTTATATCTGAAAACACGACCAGATTTTCCATTTCGTCATTTGTGAATAAGAGTATGATGTCAGATCTCACCAAACACGACTTTGCATTCATGGCGAGGTTGCATCGTGTTTTTCTTTACAAAAATGTGTCAGCTGCTGAAGTGTCACGAATGCAAAGCTGTGTTCTGTGAGATTTGACCTCATACTCTATACACAAATGGAAAAGTGAGAATATTGTTATGTTTGCAGAGAAAACGGCAGCTAGCAGAGGTGATAGAACTAGAGGAGGCCATCGTTACAGACAACCACGTGCCAACAAAGACCACTACAGAAATTCCCTCTTTCCTTGGTCGGTTTGGGACTGGAAACGTCTACCGGAGTCAGCAACAGCAGCTCTAACCTTGGAGGAGTTCAGGGTCACATTAGACAGATTGCCCTGGACACAGCTGGAGCCCTAGTAGACACGGTCTGCGAGTGTTGTGAATAGTTTTAATCTGTAAATTCTAAATTTTAATGGAAGAATCCCCCTGTTCTTAACCAAGCTGGAGTTTTAAATACTCTCACATATGAGGATAACTCTGTATAGGAAGAAGAAAAAGAAGAAGATAGACCTTATTTACAAAAGATATTGCTATGATTGAATATGTTAAATTTTCATGTATTGGATTATGGAATCAGCACCCATAATAAAAATTATATATTACATAAGATATATGTATTCTTAAAATATAGAATGTGTATTAATTCATACATTGTTTTTTAAATGCTAGAAGAAACAAATTTTGTTAATATCAATAAATATTTACACAACACTTATTAATGTTTCTTATTGATGTTGTATGATCAAAGGCTAATTACTTAATTACACGATGCATATTTTTCCGGCCATCAGAAGGTTAATAAAAATAGATGAAATAACAACATAATAAAGCGTTTTGGACTCCCCAAATCTTTTCAACATAAGTGTAGTTAATTCTAAATTTTAGGGACATAGACATGTTTTTGGCTGCTTATATTTATTACCGTATATACTCGCATATATGGAGCTCAAATTCTAGGATTTGCCGTTGACCCGCATATAAGTCGGTTGGAATTTTTGAGTGAACAAAGCCTGTACATGTTAACCGACATTCATTCATAGAAATGTATACAAAGGCTTGGGAGAATGATGATCGTGCGTAATCACACTACGGGAATTTAATTGACATATTCAATAGAGGGGCATTTAAAACGTGCCATATAAAAGATGTATTTATTTAAGATAAAACGATCTATCTGGTGTTACTTCATAGCTTAAGTGACTACTTTTCGAATAATTTGGTAGCCGTGAAAACGGCTGTTTTTATATAATTATTTATTTGATAATTACAGCAAAAACAACACGACGACGATCGTGGCTTCATTGCTTGTTTATTAACTATTAAGTAATTAATTCATTAACGCAGTGAAACTCTACTATTTTACTCTTTTACCACACCGACAAACCTACCGGTATCCTTAACATACTTCTAGTGTTATGTATACGCCGGACCGTTATTTAATCAATGGCCATCACGTCACGGCTCACTAAACCCGTAGATGTACTGTAGCGAATTTGTTTTACCTTTTGTAATGGGTATTTCAACAGCAAATAAGCGATATATTACGACTTTAAGTACAGAATCTGTTGGTCACAAAATATACATTATATT
Source organism: Pteria penguin (assembly GCA_035048485.1). NCBI lineage: Eukaryota > Metazoa > Mollusca > Bivalvia > Pterioida > Pteriidae > Pteria > Pteria penguin. Next base: position 13,171,382 of record CM068586.1, on the reverse strand, counting down.
GTCATAAAATCGTATTTTAAAGCAGAATTGACCGGGAATTTCACTTACGTTATCTATCATGTCTAATGTCTTCATTATCTGATAATAAACGGGAAAGTTTAGCTTCAATCCAAGGTCGGATTTTTTTCTCTCCATCAGTATCTCGCACATAAGTCGGTAGTGCTTTTCGACCACGATTTTTTACTCTCAAAAAACCGACTTATATGCGAGTATATACGATAGTTTATCTAATTGAAAGAAACAAGAAAATACTTGATTTCATTCACGTGTTGAAAAAAGGAGGTGGTCCAAGAACTCTTCTGTTTGAATTTTGATTAGATAAGTTATATTTTATCATGAAATTTTACATTTTAAAAAATACCTCTGAAAAGGGGAATTTATGATATCACGATAAATGAGACCCATTTGTTACTACGTCTTTATCTAATTGCATAAAATAATATTTTCTATCAAGTCAGAGAAGGAACTAACTTAGTCCAATTTGCATATGTATATTACATATTACATAGATATATACTGTTTTACAACAATATGCAAATACAATATGGTTTGCCTTATATGAGATATGCACTTTAAAAACTTTAAATTTATACGATTATTCTCAGTATAATTTACTTGAAAGGAAATACTTTAAAGTTGTATACCCTCAAAATTCTAGCATATAAAACAAAAACTGTGTTTTTTCTAGAATGGCTATAATGAATTTATTATGGGTGCCGAAACGATCTAAACGAGTGCCGAATCGTCTCCATTACAGTGCCGAAACATCTTAATCGGCGCCGAAAAATCCAGGTACAGATTAAGATCCATGACTCTTGGATATTTCCTGTGCAAATGCTTATTTGTCACCAAATGCTTGTATATCCCGATACCTGCTGGTATCACTGAAATTCCAACTTCTGATGAAGAAAGTCTCTCTGACCCTCTCCCACAAACTGCAGATATCAAAAGTGGGAGAAGGGCAGAGAATCTCGGACTAAAAGTAAAAGAGGACATATCAAAACAGAACAAAACTGTGGACAAAATGTTCTGGAAATAGCAGTTACTTTGCAGCCTCAATAGATAGTTTATGTCTTGGAATCTGATGAGAAATCAACGGCAGTATTTTTTCAGAAGTCAAAAAACAAAAGGAGTGCATCAGCTGGAATTACCTCTGATCGTGACAGCAATTACCTTTAGAATAATCTTTGTAGTAATACTAAAATCAGAAATTTCAGAAACATGAATTTCTTTAAAATACTAACCTAATGTTGGCAATGAAATTTCTATTATAAAAGAGAAAGTAGTTGGACACTGGGTTCTGAAATTTCCAATATTTTTTTTTCCTGACCGTTTATGAATGTCGTAAAAATTTTTACGTACGATCTACTGTACACATCTAAATAAATATATATAGCCTATACAAATATAATTTCATTTATCACAGAAAAACAACAAATTATGAATCATGGAATGAATTCATTGTATTTACAAAGTTAATGTACATCGTTGTAATTTTATTTTGCTTCTATCGTAAAAAGTTTAATTGCATCACAAACCGAAAACAAACAAAACAGACTTAGCTATAAAAGGTTAAAATACGTTGAAATTAACTGTCTTCATTTATATAAAATGGCTGAAGCAGATTGGGAAGAAGTAACATATATTGGAAAAAGGCAACCAAAAGCAAGCCAACTTCGTTCTCAGCAGGTACAGTATTTTGAATTTAAGAACACATGGCATGGTATTATGTACAATCTGATCTGGACTGTACTGGCGAAGGACCAGTCCTCCCCTAAGACCAGTTACCGGCTATTACGTTATTAAGGGTATTCTAAACGTGAATTGACGAAATTTTCATATGTAATATTTAGTATCCTATGTATTGCAGACAATCGTGTGAAAAAATGTCATAAATTCACGTTTCAAAAGCCGAAATAACGTAGTAGCCGGTAACTGGTCTTGGCCGGTAACTGGTACACTACCAGTAGTGATGACTTTATCCTTGTGGTTCGTTTGAGAATTGCTTGAAAAGTTGACACCAAAACAAGTCATCATAAGATAACATGTCACAAAAACAGACAACTCATCACTAAACTCAAATTCTTTGAGGGCGGAGGGTCAGACTACTGTACTGGTACTGTAAGTTAACAGTTCCTGGACATTTTGCTGGTTTGAGCACAATGGGCAAGAAATCATCCAAAATTTTATATAAAATAAATGATATCTCTTCTTCTTCTTCTTCCAATACGAAGTGTACTCAAAAGTTGAGCATTATACTTCATGTGGCAGTCAAGATAAAAGCCTCTCAGGGCAGTATGATACAGTTAATAAGTTAAAATCTTTTGTTCTCATCCTAAGCTGAAGTGGGCAGGTGGTATGTTACCCATTGCAGTCCTGTAGTCCTCCAAGGAACATGCTGATGTCATTGCTGATAGAAGTCTGTTCCAATCCCTGATGGTTCGCGGGAAGAAGGAGAACCGGTATACATCCTTTTTCGCTGTTGGGATGCGAAAGGTATGTTGTCTCCTTGTCCTGGTGTCTGTCTGGATTAGGTATTGTTCTGCTGGAATGGCCACTAGATTGTGCTGGATCTTGAATAGCAACAGAAGGTGGATCTTTACTCTTCTGATCTGTAGTGGTTCCCATCCCAGGGAGTTGACCATGTTGGTGACACTTCCTGCTTTCCTATCCCAGTAGTTCCTTGTAGCGAATCGTGCCGCTGTACGTTGGACTTTCTCTATCTGGTTGATCTATCCGCTAGTGTGAGGGTCCCATATGGAGGCAGCATACTCCAGCGTTGGACGTACAATGGCTTCATAGGCTCTAACCCTTGCTGATGTTCTGCAACCTCGGAGATTTCGCTTCAGGAAGCCTAGAGTCCTATTGCCGTATTGGCTTTCGCTGTGATGGCATCAATGTGCTTGTTCCACTTCATATTGCTGCTGATTGTAACTCCCAGGTACTTGCTCGGGTCCACTACTTCTAACTTATGGCTGTGTAGTCTGTAGTCTGCACTGATTGTTTTCCGCTTTGATGAGACCTGTATGACCACGCACTTCTCCGGATGGAAGGACATCTGCCACTCTTCTTCCCACTTCTCAAGTGCTGTAAGGTCTTGCTGTAGCCTGTTGCTGTCCTCTGTGTTGTTGATCGGGCTGTACAGTAAACAATCATCTGCGAACAACCTGGTTTCTGACTTGGTGGCTTCTGGGAGGTCATTGATGAATGTGAGGAAGAGCAGCGGGCCAAGTACTGTTCCCTGTGGTACTCCTGATAGGACATCTGCACTGGATGAGGCTTGGCCGTCTAGAAGAACTTGTTGTTGTCTGTTGTTCAGGAAGTCCTTAATCCATAGCAGAGTGTTGTCTCGTACTCCATAGAACTGCAGTTTACCGTATATACTCGCATATAAGTCGACCCGCGTATAAGTCGGGGGGTACGTTTTGGAGCCCAAATTCTGGGATTTGCCGTTGACCCGCATATAAGTCGGTTGGAATTTTTGAGTGAACAAAGCCTGTACATGTTAACCGACGTTCATTCATAGAAATGTATACAAAGGTTTGGGAGAATTTTTCCGCTCTGATTATCGTGCGTAATCACACTACGGGAATTTAATTGGCATATTTAATAGAGGGGCATTTAATACATGACATATAAGAGATGATAAAACGATCTACCTGATGTTACTTCATATTCTAAGTGACTACTTTTTGAATAATTTGGTAGTCGTGAAAACGGCTGGGTTTTTTTTCGTGGCCATGAAAACAATCGTGGCTTCATTGCTTATTTATTTAACTATTAAGTAATTAATTCATTAACGCAGTGAAACCCTACTATGAATCGGTGAATGATAACCGACAAAGACTCTTTTACCACACCGACAAACCTACTGGTATCATTAACATACTTCTAGTGTCGGACCGTTATTTAATCAATGGCCATCACGTCACGGCTCACTAAACCTGTAGACGCACTGTAGCGGATTTGTTTTACCTTTTGCAGAGACGTATATATGTCTCTGCCTTTTGTAATGGATATTTCAACCACAAATAATCGATATATTACGACTTTTTAGTACAGAATCTGTTTGTCACAAAATATACATTTTATTGTCATAGAATCGTATTTTAAAGCAGTATGGACCGGGAATTTCACCTACATTATCTATCATGTCTAATGTCTTTACTATCTGAAAATAAACGGAAAAGTTTGGCTTCCGTCCAAGGTCAGATTTTTGTCTCTCCGTCAGTATCTCGCATATAAGTCGGTAGTGCTTTTCGACCACGATTTTTTACTCCCAAAAAACGACTTATATGCGAGTATGTACGGTATGTAGCAATCTCTTATGTGGCACCTTGTCAAATGCTTTCGAAAAGTCTAGCAGAACAATGTCGACTTGGCCCCCCTGGTCTAAAGTGCGGGCAATACTGTCTATGGTGATGGCTAGCTGAGTTTCACAGGAACGCTTGGATCTGAAGCCATGTGGACTGTTGCTGAGGATAGAGTGCTGGTCGAAGTGGTCCATTACCTGGCTGTGGATGATGTGTTCCAGTAATTTACAGGAGATGGAGGTCAGGGAGACTGGTCTGTAGTTGGAGGCCTGATGCTTATCACCTTTCTTGTACACTGGAACAATAGAAGCTGATCTCCAGTCGTCTGGGATGGTGCCTGAATCCAATGAGATCTGGAAGACTTTGGTCAATGCTGGAGCTATTTGGTCTGCATACTCATGTAGAAGCCTGGCTTGGATTCCATCTGGTCCTGTTGCTTTGTGGGAGTCGATGTTCCTGAGTAACTTGTGGACTCCTGCTTGGCTGACTTGGATTGAAGGCATCGCTGGATAAGGACTTGCACCTTTGTTTGGCATCCATGTGATATCCTCCCTCGTGTATACGGAATGAAATTGTTGGTTGAGTATTTCCGCTTTGGATTCAGTATCACTGTACAGGAGTCCATCTGTCTTCCTCAGTGGGGCTACTCCTTGTGAGTCCTGACGTTTGCAAAAATCATCCAGGAACTGTTACTGGACCAGTAAGCCAACGGTTGTATGCCTGGGATTATCACAGAGGTTCCAAGTTATGAAAATTTATCCTGTATCAACCCTCAAATTGTCAGTAGACTTTATCTTGATACGTAAACATATTCTAGTCATGTTAAAAATAGAGAGGACACTAATTTTGGAGCATTCCTCCTTGCACAGGTTTACAACCCATCCGTTTTGACACAACTTTTGCTCATTTGTCTTACAAAATTATTCAACACATCCATATTCATCATTTGACAAATCACAAATCATTATCTTTAAAGCCTACAACTAAACAATAATCTACCGTGAGACATGCCAGAAAACATTCAAAAATGTACAGACTAGTACTACTTCCTGTCAAACAGACCAAATGAAAAAGTAAGCTCTGATTGACCAATTACTGGCATATCATCAGTATCTATCAGGAAAATTTTAAACTTTGAAATTGCATTATGAAACAAAAATGAAAGAGAACTTCTTCACAGATAAATACAATGTTCTAGTTCTTGGTCAGACTGGACATTGTTGTCCATGACCCAAGGGTGTGCCATGACTTTTAACCAAAGTCATATTTACAAGTTCAAGGTCACAGTGCACACACAGCCTAATTTTTGTCCGGGCCATAGCCTCTTCCTTTTATGTTGGAGGGAGATTATATTTTACACAGTTGTTGTCCATGATCCATGGGTGTGTCATGACATTGAACCAATGTCATATCTTCAAGGTCAAGGTCAAAGTGCACCAAAAAAAAAAGAATTCTTGTTTGGGCCATAGCCTCTTCCTTGTATGTTGGAAGGAGATTATACTTCACACACAATTGGGGGTATTTGTCCCATTAGGACAGCTCTAGTTATTCATCACTACACTGTAATTTTATGTTCAGTGATGAGAATAAATAATTAGTAGTTGTTGTTGTTGTTGGGATTCAGTAAATCAAGATTGTCATGATTCATGATTCTTATGCATTATTTTAAATCATTGACTGAGACTAACTTTTCAGCAAACAACTTTTGCTACAGTAGACCAAAATACATGAAGTTTGGTACAGTGCATGGTTTACTCAATATGTATAGAACAATACCAAACTTATGACAAAACTCGATCATACATTAACCAAATATTTTATGCATTTTTACAACTCTCCTTTTCTGCAATTTTCCCGACTACACTGTAATAGTTCCTGAACAATCTAGTCTACTGATATTGTTAGTGGATAAAAAGACATGATATTTGATCAAGTCAAAGGTCAATCTTTAATAAAAATGCTTATAATGAAATATTGCATTATTTGACCTTAAAAACTGATATTAGGGTCATTGATCAAGAGCACCTTTCCCTACATGTACGTATAGATATTGAACTCTTACATTGACCTTGTGGATTTGACCCTGGTTCAAGATCATTACACACCCTTGAGTCATGGAGAACAGTTGCATGAAATATCTCTCTCCAACGTACAACGAAGAAGCTATGGCCCAAACAGGAATTAAGGTTTTTTGTGCAGTCCGACCTTGACCTTGAAGATATGAGCTTGGTTCAAGGTCATGACACACCTTTGGGCCATGGACAACAATTGTGTAAAATATAATCTCCTTCCAACTTATAAGGAAAAAGTTATGGCTGGAACAGTTATCTTGGTTTTTTGCACCTTTACCTTGAATATATGACATTGGTTCAAGGTCATGACACACCCCAGAGTCATGGGCAACAATTATGTAAAATATAATCTCCCTGCAATGTAATAGGAAGAAGTTATGGCCCAGACAAAAATTCTGGTTGTGTTTGTGCACTGTGACCTTTACCTTGTAAATATGACTTGGTTCAAGGTCATGACACATCCTTGTGTTATGGACAACAATTGTGTGAAATATTATCCAGATCCGACAAAGGGGAAATCCTCCTTCATGACATAACTTCTTACTGCCAAGTTGGATTTAGATGATATATCACATAATTGTTGTACATGACCCAAGGGTGTGTCATGGTCTTGAAACATGGTCACATCTACAAGGTCAAGTTCACTGTGCATACACAGCCAGAATTCTTGTCCTGGCCATAACTTCTTTCAGTAACGTTGGAGGGAGATTATATTTTACACAATTGTTGTCCATCACCAAAGGGTGTGTTATAATTTTTAACCAAGGTCATACCTACAAGGTCAAGGTCACAGTGCACACATAACCAAAATTATTGCCTGAACCATAACTTCCTTCTGTTTCATTCAGGGAGATTAAATTTCACACAATTGTTGTCCATGACCCAAGGGTGTGCCATGACTTTTAACCAAAGTCAAATCTACAAGTTCAAGGTCACAGTGCACACACTGCCAGAATTTTTGTCCGGGCCATAACCTCTTCCATTTATGTTGGAGAGAGATTATATTTTACACAGTTGTTATCCATGACCCATGGGTGTGTCATGACATTGAACCAATGTCATATCTTCAAGGTCAAGGTCAAAGTGCACCAAAAAAAAAAAGAATTCTTGTTTGGGCCATAGCCTCTTCCTTGTATGTTGGAAGGAGATTATACTTCACACACAATTGGGGGTATTTGTCCCATTAGGACAGCTCTAGTTATTCATCACTACGGTGTAATTTTATGTTCAGTGATGAAAATAAATAATTAGTAGTTGTTGTTGTTGGGATTCAGTAAATCAAGATTGTCATGATTCATGATTCTTATGCATTATTTTAAATCATTGACTGAGACTAACTTTTCAGCAAACAACTTTTGCTACAGTAGACCAAAATACATGAAGTTTGGTACAGTGCATGGTTTACTCAGTATGTATAGAACAATACCAAACTTATGACAAAACTCGATCATACATTAACCAAATATTTTTTGCATTTTTACAACTCTCCTTTTCTGCAATTTTCCCGACTTCACTGTAATAGTTCAGTGAACGCCAAAGACATCGGACCGTCGGACCGAACGGACACTTTTATGGTCGGTCCGATTTACGATACTTCCGACCGGACCGAAATGTCCGATGTAGGTTTCAGATTTATTATCCTCAATCTGAGTCTTACAAACGTTTGTTTGAAAGGAAATTTAGAAACGAATTTAAGTTCAATCGCGACAACGATAAGGTTTGTTTATCTCGGATTCTCCTATTCGTCATTGGGATAAGCACAGCTGTAATCTACACAGATGTCTTTTTTTGATAAATTGAAATATGTAGAGGGGGCTATCCCTGGAAAAGCATTGAAAAGGAAACATCCGCAGAACGAAAAAAGACATTAATATATGAAGAAAAAGAAGAGGATAATGACTACTTTGAAGGCTATGCATCGGAAGATGTTAACTGGAAATTAGTTGATGAATATGCTAGAACAGAATAAAAGAGACTTTTAAATAAGATAACTCATAATAGTTTTTTTTTCGGTCCTATAGAAAATTATTCGGTCCTGTGAAAGCCTTCTTTACATAGGACCGAATGTCCTATGGAGCCCTAAAAACTTTGGCGTTCACTGATAGTTCCTGAACAATCTAGTCTACTGATATTGTTAGTGGATAAAAAGACATGATATTTGATCAAGTCAAAGGTCAATCTTTAATAAAAATGCTTATAATGAAATATTGCATTATTTGACCTTAAAAACTGATATTAAGGTCATTGATCAAGAGCACCTTTCCCTACATGTACGTATAGATATTGAACTCTTTATAGTTGCTAAATTTAAATGTTTTTATACAAATTTCTTAATCTGAGTTGGTTTAAAGATTTTGATTTCTCACTGTAGAAATATACTTCAATGAAATATACTTCAGTGGAATATACTTCAGTGGAATATACTTCTGTTCATTATAAACTTTGTCAATTTATTGCCAGGGAGATACTGTAAAGTTGTCATGTGTCTCTAGTGCTATTCATAACTTTATTCCTGCCTACTGGTACCTTGTGAATACTTTTCACTTATAAAATAAGTGTCTTATTTTGTGTTTCATGCAGGAATCAATTACCATAGCTGATGCATTTATTTAAAAATTGAAAGAAACAGCTGGTGTCCCATGACAATGTTACGTTTTTTCAGAATGAAAAAAAAATGCATAATTTAAAGCAGTATTTTGCAAGGATTATAGAAAATTTAAAAATCAGTTATCTGTTTTACGTCATTGATAAATACGATATCAGAAAATAGGGGGAGTACAGTACAGTCCGGATGGAACTTAATTTGCCCACTGGTCACAGTGGACATTTTTTGAGTGGGCATTAAAAATGTCCACTGGACACAGTGGACATTCTTGTAAGAGACAGTTGGAATTAACATACAGGTAAGTGGACAGCTTGATAACTCAGGTAAATGTCCACTCCTAATGCCCACTGAAATTTCAGGTGGACTGCCCACTGTGGACAGTGGGCATTCAAAGTTCCACCCGTACTGTACTGTCAATCAGGACAAAAATAAATCTGGTTGACAGATATATTCACTCGTGACCTCAAGTGTGGGACATTATGACGTCACTGATCACTGTCATTCATACAGAAATAAACAAAAATTGTCTTGAAAGCTTTTTAAACTCTGTCAGTTACAGTGGTTGTGCATACATATAAAAATATTCAGTGGAAATTCATGAAAATTTGCAAACATACTGCTAATGATATCATGATGAACCTTTTTGATTTTCAAGATTAAAGTCAGTCATGCAAAGGGATAATCCACTTTATTGTACCCTTTTTATCATCAGTATTTTATCTTTAGGTAACTCATGCTATTGTAACTCTCAGAAAAGGCTTTATGTTAAATGATAAATTTGGGGTACATGTATTAAGATAAATAATATCACAGATTTTGTGTAGAAATTTTATTGAGCAGTGCCAAAATTGTTAGAAATGATCTTCTACCAGTATGTAGACGAAAGCAATGTGAAAAAATTACTAAAGGACTAAACACAAAATTTCATTTGCCGTAATGACCTTGAATCAGTAATTTGCTATTTTGATGTCATACATATGTTGTAATATGGATTATTTTTCTATTCAGGCTATTAATGCAGCTCAAAGACAAGGTCTGAATCTGGAGACAAACAAGAAATGTAAGTCACATTTGCAAAAATAATACTGTAATACTGTAAGAAGGCCATAATGAAAAATTCCTAGATTTTCATCTCCACCTGCTTGGATTTCAACCCCCACTCCAATTTCTTTTTTTAATTCGTGTTTTGTGAAAATAGAGCCAAACAAAATTTCAGTGCCTCAAGGGACTTCATTTCTGTATGTCAAATAAAACTGTTCATGTTTGCCTAGTCTAAGTTAGTTGTACAAAAAAAGTGTAAAAAAAATCCTTTTTCCCTTTTTTTTCAGTCAAAAAAGTTGGATGAGAATCTAGAAAATATTTTATCATGGCTTTTTAAATACGTATAGTATAGATACTAAGGTACATGTACATGTGAAATAGCAAAGTACATATAAAACATTTCATTATCATATTGGAAAACATTATCACAATCTCTTGTACATGTTAGGTTTAAGATTATTGGCATATATAAATACTGGTATGCATGTAGACTTTTCGAAATACAGTCTGCAAACCACTTTACATGTATCTTACTGCTCATTTATCTACTTGATTGTAGATGATGGAGGTCACAACAGACAAATGAAAACAGATAAAAACACAGCTAAACTGGACCGAGAGACTGAGGAACTGCATCATGACACTGTCGGCCTTGATGTCTCTCGTTTGATACAACAAGGACGTCAAGCCAAAAACTTGACTCAGAAAGAACTCGCAACAGTAAGTATACGCAAAATACCTCAGTTATTTCTTATCAGTTTTGTGTACATGTGTAGTTAGAAGGCAGAATGTAAAAAGAATCAAATAAAATGAAGTCCTAAGCTCAACATTGATGCATATGTTCTTGCTTGTTAAATACATTTTAATTTTTTTTTAAGAACTGTTTATTGATCTGAGGACAAATGATTATTATCAATTCATTTGTAAGTACTGAGACCCCCATGTTGCAGTAGACCTTGGTATAAAAGATCCCTTTCTACTCCTTTTGGAATTTCTGTGAAATGTATCAGGCATATACTGTCACTGAGAGAAATAATCTTGATATAACATGAAAGGTGATAGTTAAATACCTGTTGATTGTCAGTACTAATTTTCTGATTTCTTTCACCATAATGTAGTCCAAAACCTCATAATGTACAAAGCATACTTAGTGAACAATATGGCTATTTATATCAAAAACAAATTTTCATTTATTTCAGAAAATCAATGAAAAACAGCAAGTTATTAATGACTATGAGGCGGGAAAAGCTCTGCCTAATCAACAAGTGTTGGCAAAAATGGAGAGAGTTCTTGGTATGTAATTCTTTGCTGTATCAGTCAAGATAGGTTAGGTTTGGTGGATTAGGGATTTATACTGCTTTATACAGTTTTTAGTCTAGAGGACTGTTGTCATACTCTTGTTGGTGTCGTTAGCTTCAGCGTTCTTAAAGCTTTTCAAATGACCAGTGATAAGCATATTTCATATGTACACTCTTCATAAGGAGATCTTTTATTTGGTACAGAAATATTTAAATTTGTTACCTTGACTTTGACTTACGAGGCATTTGTTAAAAACCTTAACCTTGACTATGTCTTTTGAATTGTAAGAGATTTAACTTTCATGTTTAGTATCGATATTCCTAGTGACTAGAGGAACTTTTGATATCAAATTCTATTTTCTAACATTGATCTTGACCTTAGAATTAATTTTCAAAACCTTAAATCTTTTGAATATCATTTTACTTTTGAGCAGAATTAAATACGGCTTTGATATTTAGCATTGATTTATTTGTATCTGAGTTTATGTCAAATTATGATTGATAACAGATATTCTTACTTTCTTACTAAAACCAAAATTGATATCAAATTTTCTTACTCTCTGACCTTTACCTTTGCAGAAGTATTAATTTTCAAAAATTTGAATGATGGCCATATCTTTTTATGCCCTGACCATGAAATGGCCAGAGGCATATAGTGTTATCCTGTTCTGTCATTCCGTTATCATTCAGTTTACGCTCATTTTCTCTTTGAAGGTTTGATGGATTAAATTGATATTAAGTATACAAATATATCAAGGGAAGATGCAGATCAAGTTTGAATATGAGTTTGGTTGGGTAATATTTGACAGAGTTATTGCCCTTGGAAATAGAAAATTTCTTAAAAATGACAGTTTCCACTTATTTTCTCGTTTAAGATGGGTGTGTTCTGGTAATATTTGACAGAGTAGTTGCCCTTGAGCATTAGAAATTTTTTGAATTTTAAATATTAGTTCTCTGGCAATTATATTTCACTACCCTAGCTGCCAGCAGGGGGCATTTGTGTTTCACCAACACATTAAAATTCTAGTTTTATCTTTAATTTCCTTATTTCTTGTGACTATAGCTTTTCATTGATAGCTTGTTTTCTTTCTTGATAACCTTAAATCTTGACATAAGAGTCAATTTTCCAAAATTCTATATTAGAAAACTTTTTTTTGAAAAGTACATTTTATAATATAATGGTAAAGATAAAAGATGTGTAGTATCAGGAAAACTGTTTTTACACTAAAATAATGTACTCAGTAAAAAGTACATTACAGTAATTAAACTTCTCCAGCAAGCGCTGTAGTATTTTGACAACTCTTGTTTATTCATATCACAACCTTGTTGTAGGAGGTTACCAAGCTCTTAAACAATGTTGCAATATCTAAAAGTAGTTATGGTATAAATGATAATAATGACAAGAGGCAAACAATATGACCATTAGAGCTAATTATCATCTCAGGTTTATATTGCTTATAATAACAACTCTGTATCTTTTCTGTTGCAGGCATTAAACTTCGAGGAAAAGACAAAGGCAAACCCCTTGGCAAGAAGTGACTGCCTTGCCAAGGTAAAACTCTTGTTCAGTTGACTGTCACCATAATTACATGCCTTTCTAATACAGAGGAGACAAAACACAGTGCTGACCTTACAGGCTATGCTATTATGGTGCTACATTGATAGTATGCTACAAATATCAATCTTGTATACTTGCATGAAAAACAGGTGATGGAATATGAACCTTTTTCAATTTGGACCTCAAATGTATGGTTTCAAATGTTGTCAAAAAGAATGGCATTTATAAACTACATTTGACTGGACAAAGGATTTGAGTACTTTTTACACCTTTTGTATGATACCTACTGTGAAATATTTTGTTGATTTAAAGTTGACAGAATATGTCAGTATCAAATACAAATAATGATATATAAAATTAGTATGTACATACAATGTATTCATTTACAAAATTTGTGAATTTCTTGTTGTGGATTTTCAGAATGAATATTTACCGTTAAGAATTTGACACACCTTTGAATTAATGCATACCTTTATTTAATGCTTTATGTTTTGCTTTCAGTTTGTATAAATTTGGAAGTAAAGTTGTCTTCTCTAAATGCTTTTATTGTTCTTAATTTAATACTTATCTTTTATACAGAAGGAGCTTCTCATAGTGAAATGTGAAGATAGTGACCTACAGGCGATTTCAATGTTTCTTCCATCAAGGTTTAAACATTTTGGGAAGGAGTTGGCTTTAGAGCTTGCCATTGACGAATGTCCAGGAGAGCTAATGTCATACCTTCAGACACATTGGCATTGGAATGGCATACATACAGTATCCAGATTAAAAGAATTTTTTGGAAGGATTGCAAAGCAATTCCTGTATACAGATTGGTTCTGTCTGTCTGTCTGTCTGTCGGTTAACATTTTGGTTAAAGTTTCTGGTTGAGCCAAAATCTCAGCAACTAAGAAGAGTATAAACATATGCTTCACACAAAGGTTCCTTATGACCAGAACTTTCAAATTATGCCATGACTTTTGACCTAGTGACTTAAACCTTGGACTTTGACCTACTTTTAAGAAACTTTAACTTTGGCTGTATCTTTTGAATCAATAGCAATAGGGCTTTGATACTTCACTCATAGGGTCTTAATGACGAGTGTTTTCAACTGATACCATGACTTTTGACCTTGTTTCGAAGTTACTTTGCAACCAGGCCATACCGTCTTCAACGGTTTCTTGTTTCCATGACCATAACTCTTTCACTGTGCATGAAAGGGTGTTGATAATCATATGTACTTTCCCAAAAAGGAAATCCTGTAATTGGTACAGATATTTTGGACAATCAGGTTTCAAAACCTTTAACCTTGGCCATTTCTTTTGAGTTGTAAGCACTATGGCTTATACATTTTACATCTATATTCCTTGTGACCAGAACTTTTGATGGATACCATTTTCTTTTTTGTGACCTTGACAAATTAGAGTCAGTTTTCAAAAATTTAAGCTTGCCTACCGTATGCTTGATATTGGTAGGAGCTTTTTATATTTTGCCTGGAGTCATATTTACAAATTTACATGAAAATAGAGTTCACAGGAATAAAATATTCTTGACTGTATTCAGACCCTTCTCAAGAAATCTGTAGTCTTTTTACAACTTTTGCTTTATAAAAATGTTTTACATTAAAAGCAAGAGATTACATGCTGACCTGAAAAAAATATCGCTAAGAAAAGGGCTCTCAGAACATACAGAATGAGTAGCAGTCAACAAATTGGTTCTCGTTAAACATTTCAAATATTTTTTTTTTAAGTAAAGATCACATCATCTTATCTTGTTTGATTCTGTTATGATGTTGTGTTGCTGTGACACTGATTGATTTGTGATTTTTGAGTATAGATGGTATGGCTAGAAGATCCTTAGTCTTCCCAGTCTGTCTTGCCCAGAATTCCTGTAAATGTCTACAGCCATGCTACATCGTTGTCAGTGCTACAAGGACATAAATTTGTAGCACCTGTTATTGTCGTGTTTTACATTGTGCTATATGTTTTAAGTCACTGTATATGTTGATATGCAAAAGGGCACTTGATGCTTCTCGAAGATCTGTCACACTGGTCCAAACTTCTTTCCTTGTGTGAAGTAGATAACATCACAAAACTGAAATACTTCTGATAATGTGTGAAAAAAATATATCTTAAAAACAACTACATGGTATTAAAGGAAATGAAATATGGCAGAGAATATACCCATAAACCATACAATATCCAATATTTTGGTGACATTTGTGAAGCACGAATGCCCCTGTTAGCAACAGAGTCCAAATGAGGCAAATTTTGCAATGTCCTATATCTTGATTACATCCTACCCCATGGGAATATATATGTGAAATACTGAGCCCTACCTCTTACAATTCATACGTTATAAACAATGTTAAAGTTTTATTAATGTAGATCAAAGGTTACAGTCAAGTTAACGAGGTCACAAATTATTGTTCTGATGGAAAGGTCTTGTCACTATAACCATGCTTGTGAAATATGAAAGCCCTACCTCTTACGATTCAAAAGTTATAACTAATGTTTAAGTATCTGAAATGTGAGGCAAACATCACAGTCAAGTTTTTGAAACATAGGTCAAGGGTCAAGAGGTCAAAAATGATGTTACACAAGGAAAGGTCTTGTCACAAGGAATACGCATGTGAAATATTAAAGTCCTATCATGTACCATTCAAAAGTTAAATCTTTTCCTAAATTTAGGTTAGACTCCAAAGGCAAGATCAAAATTTTTTGTACTAGTAGAAAGGTATTCCTGCAAGATATGCACATGTGAAATATTAAAGCTCTATCACTTAGCATTCAAAAGTTATAGCATAAGCGTTTTTTTCGGTAAAAGTCCAAGGTCAAGAGCAGAAGGTCAAATATTATTGTACAATAGTAAGGTCTTCCCACAAGAATTAAAAGTGAAAAATGAAAGCCATATCACCTATATTTACAATGCTATGCTGCTTTCATTGAAAGCAGGACGGAGCAACAGACAGTCAGACTGACAACCCAAATGCTATATGCCACCTTGGTCTACAAGGAATGGCATGTAAAGTAAGGAAAGTGCTTCACTAGGTTCAAGTGTGACTGACAGCTCGTTGTTGTCCTATTAATGAACAAGACCGTAAAACCCCAATCCCTGTACCAGTTAACATAACACCAAAACATCCCTCAATCCCTGTACCAGTTAACATAACACCAAAACATCCCTCAATCCCTGTACCAGTTGACATAACACCAAAACATCCCTCAATCCCTGCACCAGTTAACATAACACTAAACAAGAGGCCCAAGTGGGCCTATATCGTTCACCTGAGTACCTAGATTATCAGTCACGCATGAAGGAAGAATTCATTTATTTTTGCATTAATGTTACTAAGTCAACACAGATATTGAAAATATGTCAAATTTTATTTCAGGCTAGAATAAAAAAAACACTTTTTTGCACATCCATTCAGGTGATTTTGATATTAAGCATTTCCTTTGTCTCTGCAAGAAGTCATTCAGGGCAACAAGTTAGTCATTTTCTTTAGGTGGGGCCTTTTGTTGACTGATTTCAAGTCTGGGTCATGAACAACAATTGTTTCAAATATTGTCCAGATCTAACTTAAAATTGCCTAATTTCATATGTTGAGTATTGAGAAACATCTAAAAACTTATTTAGATGTGTAAAGAAATGAAAAAAAAAATTTTGACCACAGCTGGATTTGAATCGTTACTCTCCATATTTCAATTACCAAGTGGTATATGTACTATTGTGAGAACTGCTTTTTAGACATGGTGGCATTATCTGTTAACCAATTTGGATGAAATTTACCAAACTGATAGAGGACTTTTAGTACTTCATGTATTCCATGTTTCATTAAAATCTTTCATGTGGTATAACAGCAGAAGTGAAAAATGTGATTGAATTGTTCCTATACACCCTCATTTGGAAGTCTTAAAAAATTCATAGAAAATCCAAAAATTGAGATATTGACAAAATTCTTTCAAAGTAACAATCCTTACCATAATTATGATCACAATAGTCCATAAGAAATCATCATTATCAATTAACTAGGAAATATGACACTTTTTTCTGCATTGAATCACCAAGTCCAAAGAAATGTCGAAAAAAATTCTAAAATTTGATTTTGGAGGGGAACCAAAATGACAATACATCTTCACTCATCCCTCTAGATCATTTCTATGCATTCTGTTTGTCTCTGTATACAGCCCGTATGAAAAAGAATATTGTTAAACGAGGGAACTCTTTTGTGACCTACTCTTGACTATGGTGGCGCCACCTGTAAAGAGGTCTGGACGAAAACAACAGAATTTGAAGAGGATCATAAGTGACTTATTTCTACCAAGATTTATTAAAATCCTTCAGACAGTTTTGTAGAAAAAGTTGAAAAATGTGAAAAATGGCCAAAACCCCCCCCCCTTTTTTTTTGGAAGTCTTAAACGTAAAATTCCTAATTTCATATGTTGAGAAACATCTAAAAACTTATTTAGATGTGTAAAAAAAAAAAAATTTTTTTGACCACAGCTGGATTTGAACCGCTACTCTCCATATTTCAATTACCAAGTGGTATATGTACCATTGTGAGACCTACTTTTAGACATGGTGGCATTATCTGTTAACCAATTTGGATGATCCGCACAAAAAACAAAACCTTTGAAAAGGACTATGAGTACTTGCATCCTACCCAGTTTTATCACAATCCTTCAAGTTGTTCTGTAGATCAAGTTGAAGATATGAAAAAATGTCCCCCCCCCCCCCCCTTTTCTTGGAAGTCTTAAAAAATTCATAAAAAATTCAAAAATCGAGATATTGAAAAAATTCCTTCGCACCAGCATTCCTTACCATAGAAATGATTAAATGAAACCAAATGAATGCATCAATGTTTACTAAAAGAAAATAATAACTCTTTAATGCATTAAAATAACAAAGTCCAAAATAAAAATGAAAAAACGTCAAAAATTTGATTTCGGAATGGAACCAAAAATATCAAAACTTCTTCCCATATGCCTCTTAATCATTCCTATGCAGTTGGTTTGTCGCTGTATGCACCCGATCTGAATAAGAAGTTTGTCAAAGGAGGGTACCCTCTGTGACCTACTTTTGTCTGTGGTGGTGCCACCTGTTCATAGATCCTGACAAAGATGACCACATTTGTCGGGGACCTTGAGTATTTGATGCATGCCAAGTTTCATTGAATTCCAGCAAGTGGTTCCAAAGAAAAAGTTCAAACTGTGAAATGTTTACACCAATTATCCCACCCCCTCCTTTTTCTTGAAAGTCTTAAAAAATTCATAAAAAATCCAAAACATAAAATGTTGAAAAATTTTCTTCGCAGTAGTATTTCTTACCATCAAAATGATCAAATTAAACCAAATTAATGCATCAATGTTTACTAAAAGAAAAAAATACCTCTTTTCTGCATTAAAACTACCAAGTACAAAAAAACGTCAAAAATTTGATTTCGGAACGGAACCAAAAATAACAACACTTCTTCACACATCCCTCTAGATCATTCCTATGCATTTGGTTTGTCTCTGTATGCCCCCGGTCTGAAGAAGAAGTTTGTCAAAGGAGGGTACCCTCTTTGACCTACTTTTGCCTGTGGTGGCGCCACCTGTTGATGAATCCGGACAAAAAACAACAACACTTGTAGGGGACCATGAGTACTACATGCTTATCAAGTTTCATCAAATTCTGTTCAGTGGTTCTGGAGAAGAAGTCGAAAATGTGAAAAGTAAACGACGGACGACAGACGACGAACGACAGACGACGGACGGTGATTGATCACAATAGCTCACTTGAGCCTTTGGCTCAGGTGAGCTAAAAACCCCTCAATAGTTCAGTTAGGTTACGTGTATGTCTTAATTTCTGTACAATTCATCCAGACCCAGCAGATGTCATCACTAGACAAGTGTAATAATAATAATAATAATGTGACATAAAACAAGAAATAAACTACCGGTATCAGTTTTTGTTAAAAGTCCACTGATCAGTGGGTAAGTAGTAATTTGTATTATGTGTACAAAGAGGAGATGCAGAAATTGTTTAATTCCAGTTAATCTTATTTTCCAGACTTGTTGGTCTCAAGTTATATATACTATAGATATTTTCAGTATAATTTGATAGGCATCATTACTGATATTTTATTTGAATATGTATGACGATGTTACAAACTGTCTATAAGCTTCCTTCAAAATTATTTTTAAGATGTACTATTTTTAAATGGGTGTTTCCTATGAAAAAAGATATTTTCATATTCATTTATAGAACTCAAGCATTAAATAGAATGTATTGCGAGACAAAGTCCATTTTTACAAACTTTTCACTTCTTGCCATAATAATTTTGTAAATTTTGGTATGCAGGAGTATTTTGATGAAATGCCAAAGAACACCATGTTCCACTTGATGCGGATGATCATCACTGGCACTTGTGTCATTATACTTTGTGATTACACTTGTTCTCTTTGTAGATAATCTATTATCGATTAATTAAAGATCTGAGGGAATATATTATGATACATTCATTATAACTTTGTGTAAAAGTGGCATGACAACACATACTACACAACACTGATGTTTCTCTAGTATACAAACAAATACAGAGAAGGACCAGACTTCAGGATTACAAATCCCATTAGGTATAACCCCATCCATTAAGTGCAAGATGGTACTGACTTTGGACTTTGAACAATATAATAACTTCTACATATTATGGCCCCCACTTACCCAAGATATTCATTCAGATGCTACATTATTAATTCATACCTACTACCAAACGGCCTGCACTCCATGTGTAGGGTTTTTAACTGGAAAGATGTATACAGCATTATAAAATACACTTGTTGTGTCACTTCTGCACATAGTTTTTTCCTATTCTACTCCTTGCTCCTTTTCCCTCCCCAGCCACAGAAAATCAGGTATAACTGCTGCACAGATGTTTTCCCTACGATTTCTTTATTGTTATACAAGCATTGTCATGTACATAGGTAACAGTAAATAATATCTAACATCATTCATAAACTCTCAAATCAACAAAATATTCAACAACCATCAAATGTATAGACAGTATATAGAAGTGCATGTAAATTATTATTGCAATGTATATGAGATTCAATGAATGACTAAAATTATAGGAAAGTAATGAAATGTCTTAAAATGACCTTAAAAAATTTAAGAACTAACAAAATAAATTGCATTCTGAGCAATATTTGTCTCAATATATTGCATATCCAGAATTCTTTTTTCTTTAGGAAAATTCAATGGTCTTATAAACTTCAATACATAAAAATTTTCCTACATGAGAAATAACACATATTTCAACCTTATTCTATACAAAATAAGATTGATTTCACCTATTCAAATAAAGACCTGTAGATGTAATGTTTATGTATGTTACTAAATAAGGAAAGTAATACATGTATACATAAATTATTCAGGAACAAAAGAAAAATAACCATGTTCTTAGCAGTTAATAAGTAAATACACATGATGTTGCCTGCCAATGTAAATATACAGGGAGTTGGTTCATTATTATAGTACTGTTAAAGAGACTCCCCTAACTTTTTCTACATATTTTAATTTCAAATAGAACTAAAGAACTTCCACGAATAAAATAAACTGAGAAGGATGAAATGTCAGAGAAACTGAGAAGGACGAATAAAATAAAATAAAAAAGATGAAATGTCACAGGAATGTACAACCAGCAAGTTTATCACATACATTGATCACCTTCATTATCACAGATGTACGTGTATACAGCCATAAACACTTCCTGTTAAGAAAACAGGATACACTCCAGTCCAGAATCAGTATGAAATATATAGATGTACAATGTAGTTCAATATATACAAATCCAAAGGTCTAAGGCACTTATGTTCATCGGTATTTCTTGATCAGTTTCTTTTAACTACACGAAAAATGCGAAATAAATGTATATCAAAAGAATCGATCAACATTCCTTTAATACACCAATGTTCCATACAATGCAGTTTTTGCATGCACAGATGATTACCACCAGTCAATGCATTTCTATATTGAGTAAATGCACTTTATAGAACATGTAGTCAAACTGTCATATATGTCCACTGGTCAAAAACGTTATCAAAAGTCATAGCTTCTAAAATCCATCATTTAAGGTATCCACTTGTACCTTATCAATGTGCCATAATGCTAATACAGAAATATTTCTAGCTACTACAACTGATGTGTTTAAAATTCCTTACATTCCAAAATCTGAAATCTCCAATGTTTTTCTTTTAATGAATAATTTATTACTGATGGTTGACTTTATTAAAAATTCTAATAGAATATGCTGAGGACATCAAAGTGTTTTAGAAAACTCAAACTTTGTATAAAGTGATGCAATTGTGATGCACTGTATGTATCTTGAAGATTTTACAGCCATATGGTTAATTAGACACTTGTGCTTTAAATATGTAGTAATTTTTCTATTTCCTTTAGCATATACATTATCTAAGCTTAACTAGAAGCCTACAACATTGATAATGAATGTGCAAGTATGAACATAGAACCTTTGAATAATCGAAAATCGAAAGTAAACAGCATTTCATATACTTAATTGCTTTACAATTCAAATTATACACAAATACACTTACAAATGCAGTCAGTTCACCAGTCACAGAATATATGATACAGTTTATACTGGTAAGGCACATGGAAAAATCTGGTCTGCTACTGTAACATGGTAATTTAATATTTCTCTACAGAGTTCGCATGTAGAATTCGTAAGCTTCAAGCAGAGTACTATATATAGACTAGAAAAGCTTGGAGTTCTTCAAATTTCTTTATCTAAATATTTATAAAGTCACTATTCTTCTGGGGATTTCAAAAGGCTTGCAAAAGCATTTCGACCAATCTGCTCAAGGGCAGAGCACTCTTGTCAAATCACCTGGGCTTTGATGAAGTACTTCGGAAGCTTTGCGTACTTGTCTGTGAAGATGTGCTTGACAAACGACCCCTCATGTATGTTGGCAGTTTTGTCATTTTTGTTTTGGGACAAATTTCTAGTACTGGTTCATTAGTCCAGAGTCGCTGTAATTAAAAACAGTGTTTTAAGAGGCATCAGAAGTGATTGATAGTGATGCCATACTCATATACATTCATCTTCTTATTACATCAATATATATATACCACCAGCATCTACTTGTTCTATACACAACATCACCATACCACATTAGTAAGTTGGCAGTAGCGAGAATATTTCATCATTACATATGTTATACAGAGGTAATCTGGATCTGTGATCACAAGATACTGTAAAAGTTCATTAAATTCCAAAATATTTTTCTGCAAATTAATGCTAAGCAATTAAAAGTACCTAGTAAATACTGTGAATATAGGGTATTAAAAGCAAACACAGGTCACAGCAATTTGTACTTAATGATTGATGTAAAAATCAGTATTCATAACGGTACCTCATTAGGATCTCTCCTCCATTTCAAAACTGCCTCATCATCACCATAGCAACCACTAAAACTCAAAATACAGGGCTGTCCACAGTTTCTGAAAAAAATAACTCTGTCATAAAAAATATAGCTCACTGGTACAACAATGGAAAGATTGATTTATAACAAAGCTTAATTTACATGTACTACGTCAAACAACTTGATCATACTTATAATTAGTAATACTCTATACATGCAGTATTCATGAGGCACACAAAAAATTCGAAATTAATCTTTTGTCATTTCTTCATGCCAACAAACATAAGTAAAGAATCAGGATACAGACAGACATTATAATCTAGACCAGTCAAGCTCTTGTGATATCCATTGTCACATTTTTCACCTTCCAATTCTGACTACAAATACACATATCTTGACCTTTTTTTTTGCATTTAAATTTTATTATGTACATACAAATTGAGTACTACTCACTCATTAAAACATACAATTTGTATTATATGAATTTGTTCACAGTCAAATAGCCTTCATGGCTCAGATTCTAATGTATAAAATTTCAAAGAATTTGGATAGGAAGTTTGCTTCAGAGAGATGTAAAGTTGATTGATTGGTGTTTTACGTAGCCATATTACAAAAGTTTCTAATCTGTAATGTCTTAAACATGAAATTTTGGAAATATACTCTTCATCAATCGGTGAAAAAAAACAGGTTCAAACTTTCACATGACTCAGGTTCTGATAACTTAAGATTTACACTGTATTGTAATTAAGCATCCATACCTAGTTTTCAGGAATGCTTTCACTGGTTTGTCTGCAATCTTCACCTTGGCTTGTAGAGATAAATCTACAAAACATAGCCCATCTGTCATGCTGCAGAGGGAGGCAGAACTAGATGTCTGACTTAAAAGACTGGTTAGGTTTGCAAACCTCCTCCCTATGCAATCAAAATCATCATCTTTCACTGATGGAGTGGAGATGTTCTCATAGCTTGACCACTTAGAACTGGCTTTACTGCTCAGACTGGGTGTGCGTAAGAATTCTGCTACACGCTGATCCACAGAACTTCGTGGACTGTATGATGACTGTGTATCACTATAAAGGTGATTGAAGTTGATCAATTCTCTGGAGACTTTCCCCACTGAGATATGTCGACTCATTAGACTTGGAGTCTGCATTAGTTCCAACAGTTTGTGGTCTGATGAGGACTTGCTTTTGTCACTACTGGTTGCATTCAGAGACCAGTTATCTACCCTTGACATCTGAGCTATCAGTTTAGGATCGATAGTTGGGCAAGCTGTTTCATCAATACTACCATTCTGATTCTGCATGAAACTCATTTCACTTAATCTTCGTCTAATTTCTGGTTCAATGTCTGTATCAACTTGCATGCCAGAGAATTCCAGTCGATATTTAACCTCAGGATCATTGGATTTGGAAATTTTTTCATTTTCAGCCTCAAATTCAGAGCTTCTGTCAAGGTCTTGACTGTCAACAGATATTTCGCTTTCAGTAGTTTTCTGTCGTTTCAAAATTCTCTGCATTATTTCTGACACTTTACTACTTTTTCTTGATCTCTTATTTTCACTTTCAGATGAGCTTTTATCACTTTTACTTATGGACTGGTCTTTACTACCATTACTGCCAGGAGACTCTACAATTTCATCTGATGCATTGAAGAACATGTCCTCAGAATCTGAACTTTTCTGTTTTTCTGTCTTCATCACTTCTTCCTCTGTTGTATCAAAATTTTCACTGATAGAGCTCAACCAGGAGTTGACCTTATGATGTCTAGACATGGCTTTTTCATCACATGATAGTGGTGTTTCTAGAAAACCCTCCTCCAAAGTTGGAGTCTGTTGTCCATTCTCATCTTCTGGAAAAGATTCCTTTTCTGTGTGAACAAACTCTGGTGTTTTACAGTCAGAGTTTTCTAATTCATTTTCTGTAGGATCCAAAATATGCTTTTCATAACCTGAATCTACATTTTTCTCAGCATGATAAGCTTTAAATTTTTGAGAAACTCCATTTAATTGTTCAATCAAAATATCAAAATCTTCTTTATTTGTAATGTTTCGCTTTGCCTTACTGGAAGGTTTACTTTTGAAGTTATCATTAACACACAAATTGGTTGGACGAACTGCTGTAGAATTAGGAATTATAACCATTTCCTTTTCCTTCTTTTCTGCATCACACAGATTTTCTTGATGTTTGGATCGAAACACTTTCTTGTGTCGAGACTCTTTAGCCTTACTCTTCCTATTCTTCTTCTTCAGCTTTTTCTCATCTCGAGAGTTTGAATCCTCTGAGTTTTCAGACTGTTCTATTTCTCCAATCATTTCTTCCCCCGCCACAAGATCTATATTTCCATGATTTGTGCTTATTGTATTTTCACTATCCCTTCTTTCAGAAAATGATCCAGTAAACATTGGTGACACATTTATTGGAGTTATGGTTCCTGTTGATCCTGTTTCCGAAGTGCGACTGCACAATCTGTGGGCCTTAATATTCATTAGATCCATCTTGATCTTGGTGGCAGTTTTCTTTGACATCTTCCTTTCTCTATCAGGAGTTGAAGCTTGAGGAGAAATCTCATCTGCACCAATGGAAAAAGAGGCCCTATCCAGTAATGATGGTGTACTTGCACTCATTCTTCTAAGATCTGCTCCTGACCTACGTTGACGGTTCCTAGGTGACAGACATAAGTTGGAATTGACTCCCATCATGCTTTCAATGGATGGTGATAAATCTGTGGGTGTCTTCAGATTAAGATGCTCTTGTATTTCATATATGATCAAATTGCCCTCTCCTGTCCCCACCCATACTGTGTGGCTAAGGTCCATGATGGCTGTGATACGGGCACGATTGAAATATGTGTCATCTTCCTGAAAGGTCAAAATTAAAATTTCTACTACAATATATATATTTTGATGTATAAAAAATACATATGTATTATACTGCTAATGTTATATATAATTTATCAATTATTATTTCACTAAGGCAAGTAAGAACTAAGTTACAGCAGTAGGCATTTTACTTGAATAGTAATGGTATCTGTTTGATACACTACCTAAAATTTAAACACAGGCAACAGAACCACTGAAAAACATGGAGAATCTTTGAAGTGCCAAACATACACCATGTTACCAAATTTAAGTCTCATCTAAAGAACAATAAACTAATTGGTCATTGGTCCATATACTACTGTCCCCTAGCAACATATACTACCATCTGAGTTATTAATTGTCACTGGTTCCTCAATAACAATTAAAGTGCTACTATGTTCCTTGAAATGCAGTTATTAAAATATTCTAAGTACTTTACATCTTGAAGAAATCTTTTGTAGCCCAGTGGATGACGTGCTTGCTTGTGACTGAAAGGTTCTGGGTTCGATTCCCGCATTAGGCAAACCAGTATTATGTCCTTCGGATGAGACAGTAAAAACCCAGGTCTCATGTCATGGTAAGTGTGGCACGTAAAAGATCACTCGCTGCTCCAGGTGGGTTTGTTGCAAAGGAAAAGATTTCTATGTTATGCATCTGGCAGATGCTGTCACATACGAAAAGTAATCATGGAGTGAGGTAAAACAATACTCAATCAATCAGTCAGTCATCTTGAACAATTCTTACTTTTCTCAGTTGTGGGTATCTGTCTGTGCGTGTGTCATACAACATTTTACAGTTCAGCGTTTTAGGATCCCAGAGTTCCAATATGGAAGAACCACGTAAGGATATCCAAATTCCGTATTCTCCAGAAACCATGGATAAAATGTGGTCATATGGATTAACAGACACATTGAAATTGTCTACAGCATCAAGGGTCCTAAAACACAAGAGAATTCATCAATGTAAATGAGTGTTTATTAAACCATAGTTATTATTTTTCAGATCTAATGGTTGGAGAGTGTTTTTTTCTGCAACTCTATCAAGAAAAGCACTTCTTAACGTTTTACTTTGTGAAATCAATATCTTTTAGGTAATAGAATATTAATAAAGAATAATCATAATGAACAAAATATCCTATTTGGAAATATGTAGCTCCAAAATTAGAAAATGGTGATTTTAAAATTTCAAAAAACATTGCCATTGCAGCCAATAAAATCTCTACACTAAAAGGTGCAAAATCATTCAACTAATGTGAACAATTTAGTAATAAAATAAATAAATCACCTGACATGTATGATGTACACTGTATTTCCACTGGCACACCATAAATTATCTCCAACTAGAAGCAAGCATGCTACTGGGGCTTGACCAATGGGAACATACATGACATCACTACTCATAGACAGCTTTGTAATGTCTGGTTGCTGTGGAGAACAAAGTCTTATCTAAATACACATGCATATGCTTAAGACATATTTATACCAAAGCTGTGAGGTGGATTTATTGATTAAATCTGGTCATGTAAAATGTTCATTTACCTGGAAACCTGTGCACTGCCATTTTGACTAGCTTGAAGTAATAAAGAATTTAAGATGTTAATAGGCTGATGACCCTAGGTCATAGAAAAAAATCTGTAAGTGTGCAGTACATGTGTTACTCTTGATTCAAAAGTACAGACAATGAGACAAACCGACAACTGAATTCCAATGACTTCTTAGCACTAGATCTGACCCAAAGCTAAAGGACTGGAGCACAAAACATTGTGACATGACCTTTGGTGAGTATGGATCAAGGTGTTTAAGATTGTACAAAGTGGCTACTATTTTGTTTGTGAAAATTTTTTCAGGCAGCATGAATAAAGATATGTAACCCCTTTTATATAAATTTTACAAATCATTCCAAATAATTTTTACCTCTATAACTGCCAAAGTCCCATCAGCAAGACCAGCAAAGGTTCTGGTAATCATTGACTCTTCATCATCATAAAAGAACAATGACAGGACAGCATCATGCAGTTGAATTTGCCAGAGACATTCTCTGAAAAAGTTGGTAATAATTGCGTTACAATAGTAAAAAAAAAATACCATCAGCAAATTTAAATTTTTTTCAAGGTAAGCTGAATGCTCTTGTCTTTGACTAAATCTTAGGTGATATGCTTATATAATATACTAATTGAATAGATCGGGTAAGTTGCAAGTTTGTTATTATAATACAAGAAATAGTTCTAACCTGTTCTGTGCTCCAAATGCATGCAGCATCCAGGATATAGTCCCAATCAATACCACCTTATCTCCTGCCCTTTGCATGCACATCACTCGAGAATCAATCTAAACATTCATAGTAATGTTATAATTTAATGAAATGTCCATGTCAAATACATATTTAATTCATTTAACTTTATAGCCAAACTGCAAAGATACATGTCAATTATACATTGTAAGATGTTTTGAATTATTCATAAAATAACCATAGGTATTCCTATATTTAAGAAGTTGGTAGGATACAATTCACATACAAGTTATCTGTAACAAGTTCCACTGGTCGTTTGTTTTGTTTATTGTTCAATGCTAAACACACTTATTTCACCTATACAGTGGTGCCCAGTCTTTGCTGGTGGGCAGTGTTTAGTGGCAGATGATCACATAACACCAATAATATTTCATCTATATGAGTGGTGGCCAGTGTTTAGAGGTGGAGGATAACACGGCATAAGAAATATTTCATCTATGTGGTGGTGGCCGGTGTTTAGTAGTGGAGAATAACATTACACCAGGAATATTTCATCTATGTGGTAGTGGCATGTATTTAGTGGTGGAGGATAACACCACACCAGAAATATTTCATCTATGTAGTGATGGCCAGTATTTAGTGGTGGAGGATAACATTACACCAGGAATATTTCATCTATGTGGTAGTGGCATGTATTTAGTGGTGGAGGATAACACCACACCAGAAATGTTTCATCTATGTGGTGATGGTCAGCATTTAGTGGTGGAGGATAACACCACACCAGGAATATGTCATCTATGTGGTAGTGGCTAGTGTTTAGTGGTGGAGGTTAACACCACACCAGGAATATTTCATCTAAGTGGTGGTGGCCAGTGTTTAGAGGTGGAGGATAACACCACACCAAGTATATTTCATCTATGTGGTAGTAGCCAGTGTTTATTGGAGGATCATACAACACCACGATTATTTCATCTATGTGGTGATGGCTAGCATACTGGCAGACATTACCACTTGCTTAACCATTAACAACAATGTAGTGAAAACTGATCTGATCTAATTTAAGAATTATTACACCAGTTTTAGTCCTTGTTGTGTCTTTTTGGATACACATGTACAGGACATAAAAAAAGTATGAAAAAAATACTGCCATTTAAGTAGAATTACATTTTAATGAAAGAAAAATAAAAATCACCTGTAAGTTGAGATCATACATAAGGCCTTCTTCAGTGGTGACCTTGCACACTTTAGCCATATTCTGACTGCCATAGCACAACCACACTTTACCTACAAATTCATGCTACATGTAGTTCTTGAAAAACATACTGAGTATTGCTGAAGCAACACATATTCCTCAATGGTTTCCGTAAGTCCAAGGGCCGAAACTCTTCTAAAAATAGGTCAATCATGACCACACTCAATCTTGATCTGTAACTTACTGATACAAAGCAACATATTAAATTTTAAGTCAACATCTTCGATGGTTGCATAAAATGTCTGGAAAATCAAGGACAGATGGATAGAGTCAGTGTGGGAACCTATGGTTCCTTCCAGTTTTACCTGTGAGGAACTAAAACCTAAGATTAAAGTAACTTGCAGTAGTATCACAGAATGCACACCATTATATGATGAGTCAAGAAGACGGGCCTTAATTTCCTTAGGGGTCTTGTATTGGAAAATGTCATCATGTAATGTGAAACTAAGGGTATACAGAGCACCATATATTTAATTACACTTTGTAATTTTTGTTTATGACAAAACAATAAATACATTTGTACCGTTAATCACTTGCTCACTTGTAAAAGCTATACAATGTGGGTCATCACTTCAAAATTATAACATGACCTTGACCTTTGGATCCTTTGTTTTTACAGGGTTATTCTTCTTACAAAGATCAACATGACTGTGTGTGATTTGGTAACAAATGTGTGAAGTTTGATGAAAATTATATGAAAACTGATGAGATCTCTACCACATGGCGTATATGCAGCACCTTGTTGAGAATAAAAGGAATTCATACCATCTTCTAGTCCTACAGCTGATCCTATGGTCAAATTACTGCCATTTTCTGCCTCCATAGCCATGTACTGCAAGATACATTTGATATGAGTATAATAATTGTTACCTATTACTATATTTTTGTTTCATTTCTGATTCAAATCATGCAGAAATTATCATACATCATATTTCCGAAATTTAGACCTGTGTTAGAGACACACCCGGAGCAGTAAGGGCTCTTAATATGTCAATAGCTTTGTAACAGCTCAAACCTCAGTTTTGATTTGAAAGACAGGACAGACATATGATGGTGGGACCTCTCTGTTAGAAGCCAATTTGCTACTGACCAAGTTATGTCAGTTATTGTTAATGCATAACATTCCACAAAGATAACTTCATCTATGTGCATGGTGCCCAGCAGTGTTACTTGAAGGATTTAGAAGCTACAATACCCAGGAAATCTATCTTCACAGGTACTGTGCATTTGACACATCACAGGACAACTCGGTTTTTCTTTAATAATTACTGAAATTAAGAGTACTGTTATCATTTCTTTTAACAGAAATGTATTTTTTCATCCATTACATACTGACAATGAATTTATCCAGCCTCTTTATTGCTCAATTATACCCTATATACTGAACATGCAAACAGATTACCAAGTAAAAGAACAGGCAATTTTTCTTAGAAAAGAGATTAATACTTCAAGTTTAAGAAATGGTTATGAATTTCATCGACTGTCACCTTGTGCTGAATCACCAGCTATGAAGTCAAGATGTGCATGCTTATGAGGAATGTAAGATGTAAACTCTATCATAAACTTCGTCATGCTTGACTTGGTGCTTATGATTTAAGGTACTCATGAACATTAAACAAAAGGCGAAATTGGCTTACACTGCTCACCTGAGCACATTGTGCACAAAACAAAACTATACAGTATCAAAACTTTCTCAAAAGGTGTATCTTCTGTCAAAAACAGAGTCAAGCTAATTTAACATCAACACATCCTTTTAAAATAAACTTAATGATTTAGTTTACTATTCAAAATCCCTGAATCTACTTTGCCACACTAAGACACAGTACTCCTGGGTGGATCCAGGCAATAATCGATGACATCTTGAAAGGAACATTGTTTTCATTCCTGCTATGGTTTATTTAAATCCCTCTAGTAGATTTAAATGGCAAATACGCCTAAGCTAAATACATGTATAAGATACAAAATGCATCCCCTCCCCAATCACATCTTTCAAAACTTTTGAAACTTAAAATTATTTTTTCATTCCAACTCTTTTCAATGTGATTTATTTTCTTAAAGAATGTGATCAAAGAGGATTCACTTGAAATCAATGCAAAACAAAGAATTCTGAAAAGACATCTAAAAACATAAAAATCAACTTTAGAATAGAATAAACAAGAAACTGCTAAAAACGGTATGGTCAAATTACAAAGCAAATTCCAAACAAGGTCAAGATCACACGATCAAAAGTCATGATATCAATTGGAAGCTCTGGTCATAAAGAATCTATTTGTGAAGTATCAAAGCCCTATCCCAACTGATTCAAAAGATATATCATAACCAAACTTAAAGTTTATTAAAAGTAGATCAAAGTCAAAGGTCAAGGTCACTAGGTCGAAAGACATGGAAAAATTCAAAGTACTGGTCATATAGAACCTATGTGTGAAGTATTATGTTTATACTTCTCTTAGTTGCTGAGATTTTGCTTCAACCAGAAACTTGACCAATATGTTGATGGATGGACTGATGGATGGACATCGCCAATCTATAGACTGGAATTGCTTTGCAATCCGGCCAATAAAATCAACAACAACTCTTCAATGGTCTTGAATTTACTGATGCAATCAATTTGTCAATCTGATGAAAGCATTAGTAAAAGGAGGGTACCTTCAGAAGCCTGCTGGTATGTGACCCAACCAATGATCCACACCTTTATATATATGGTCAAAATCAACAATTATGACAGAGAACCTGAAGACAGTAAGTAAATACTTAGTGGAAATAGCAACATGATGAAGATGAATAACACAACAAGATATGATATACATGCATTGTGACTAAAAACAATTTGTATCTTGGTATTCCTACCAGTTGTTCTCGTTCAGCAAAGGCCAGCTTCTGCAATTCCTTCTTTTTATGCTTTTCTTTCAACATGTTTAGATAACATGTTTGTTTCGTGCTGATGTCCTTCCTTCTGGGGAAATTTTCAACATCTTCAAATGCAACCTAATTAAAAAAGTAATTTTCATACAATTTTATAAAAACACTTACAATTTGTCATATATAAAGTAGTTACTCCATCTGGCATTTATATCATCTGAAATTAGCATTGACAGATAATTGTAGAATACTTTTCATATCTTTTTTTCTTACCTTTACTAAACCATCCACGTCAAATGTAAGTTTAGCCGCAGCCTTGAGATGGCGCATGATGCTTATTGTGTCATTCTTTTTCAGAATCTCCTTTTCATGGATCTTCAATATTGCCATAGCGAAACGGAAAAGAATCTTGGGTCCCTCTAGCAAGAAGCAGTCCCAAATCCTAAGAAGGGTCTACAAAGTAGTTTCATGAATTAAGATTAATATTTTGTTTAGGTTTTTTACTTTTTATTTTTTAACCTCAGCCTCTTAATTATTTTTCTTATTCATTTATATATTTATTTGTCTTATTTAGTAACACCATTAAATTATATGTTGAAGTATAAAATACCAATATCCAAAATGGCTAATTTTTCCAATAAAAATTACAATGTAAGTGCAGAAGAATAAAATTTCAACCAAAATGTTTGAACACTAGAAATCATCTATACATGTAACTAAACAGCCATAAGTCCAAACTGAATGTAGAAAGAGAAACACAATATTAAATTCTCCTAGAATACAAATCATTGTGAGCTCTCTTCTTAACAGTACACATATGTTCCACTTTCCAAAGCAAAAACAACCCCAAAAAACAAGGGATTCTTGTGTGGTTTTAGATCACCTGAGTCCAAGACTCAAGTGACCTATTGTCAGAAAGCTTGTCTTCTGTCCATAAAATTTTCATATTTTAATAACTTCTCGTCCTAAATCACTAGACAGAGTTTGATGAAACTTAGTATATTTGCAGTAAGTGAACTTCTACAAGGGTTGTGTTTTTATTCAGATCTATCAACATGTGGCACCATCATAGACACAACAGGGTACCCTCCTTCGAAAATTTTCTTTTCAAAAAGGAGGTATTGATTAAAACACAAATGGTATATGAGTGTTCTAGAGGGATATAGGACTGAAGTTTGCTTTTTGTGGAGATTTTTGTTCAAATCGGAGAGTTCTGACATTTTTCTTTCACTTTTG
Organism: Pteria penguin; assembly: GCA_035048485.1. Classification (NCBI taxonomy): domain Eukaryota; kingdom Metazoa; phylum Mollusca; class Bivalvia; order Pterioida; family Pteriidae; genus Pteria; species Pteria penguin. The sequence goes on along the minus strand of CM068586.1, from coordinate 13,138,655 downwards.
TAATTTTAGTCTAAATTTTGGTATTTTCTAAGACTTTCTCCTAGGTTGCTTATAAATCATTGATTTTGTGTAGATCAATTGATTTTAAATTTATTATAATATAAATGTAACTGGAAAGAAATAGAATACAGAAATATTTTCTTGCATTTTTACAATATCTGTAAGACTGAAAAATGGAAGGGGGATATACTATATATACTATTAGCATATAATGATGAGTCTTGATGGAAGTCTTCAGAACTTTTTTTGAAACTTGGTAAAGATGAAATTTTCAAGGTCCGCTACAATTGTTGCTGTTTTCAACCAGATCCATGAAAGGGTGGATTCTGGGGTGGATGACATAGAAATTAAAGGGCACTCTTTTTTGACAAACTTTTTCTTCAGATTAGCTACATAGATCATGACCCAGAATGCATCTATTTTCCAGATCTATTATGATTTTCTTTTATTATTTTTGATATGGGCAAGTTCTGGCATCCTGACAGTTAGCTGCCTTTTTTATTTCATTTTACACCAAAACAAGTTTTTAAGTACTGGTAGTTTACAACATTTGATAAGTCATATTAGAAAAAAAATTTAGCCTTTTTTCAACGATTTTTGTGTCATTTTCTTGATTTATTCAATATATACCGGTATATAAAACATAAAGCATTTATTTGCCAATTTTTAATAGAAAATATCTATTTGAAAGGTTATTCATGTCATTAATGTTCTAATTGGCCAGTTCTGAGATGCTAAAGGCAAGCAATTCAAACCCTGCTTAAGGCAGATCATTTTGCTCTCATTTCACATAGAAAAGAAGATTTTAAATAATATTCAAGACAAAAAAGAATCTTAACTTTATTTGTCACACGTTTTTGTGTCATGGTCTGGATTCATTCAGTGTAGAGGAGCACATTTACAGTCTTCGATCAGTTATCAAAAACACAACCAGCAAGAGAATATATATATCTGTAAATTTCTTCCAGCAGTCAGTTGTTTGTGCAAATATTGTTCAGGTAAGCAATATAGGCCCACTTGGGCCTCTTGTTTAAAATAACTTTCATTTTTTAATGAATTAATTCGTGTTTTATATATATATATTATCTACTTTATATGTTTTCATCTATTTATTATTTATATATATTCTCATTTTTAGTTTTGAGGTTTTTGGTTAGTCTTTATATTGTTATTCATTTTACTTTATCCTCTTTCTTATTTTCCTTTTCTTTTCTTTTTTTTTTTTTTTTTTGAGGGCATATAGTACCAATATTTTTTGAAGTCAACTGTGGTTTTTCTATGTAAATTTAATACAGAGAGGGTGTTTAAAGCAATTTAAAGAGGATTATGGTGTTATTATGTTATTACTATTTTTTCTTTTGGGGTTCAAGGAGACAGAACCCCAAGATTAAAAAGAAACTTTATTTTCCTATTTCTCAGTTTGTATGAAAATTCTCATTTGGTGACTTTGCAAATATTATATTTCTAACTCCCGAACTAGCAGTGGTAGAAAAAATGTGTCCTTTTCAATTAAGAAATAAAGACATCACATTCTGAAGAGGATCAACCATTGCGAGACCAGGAATGATTAACGAGTTTACCTCTACATAATACATAACACTGTCATTCTTTTGAGTGAAATCCCATACCCCTCCACTGTCAAATGACTTTTCCATTTTCTCTTCCTTTAATAGATGATCTTGATACCGATTTCTAGAGGCCAATAAGTTTGTTCTGGAGATAAGTATAGTCATTACCAACACTTGAGCTGTCGTGATTTATTCTGCGAGTTGAATGAATCCTGGGTGTACAAGATAAATCAGACATTCTTTTTAACAAAGGGTGTCAGGGCCATAACCAAGGTAAAATCCCTCGGATGTCTTCATTTAAATACAACTTTTAAAATAAAACGTGATAGCGTAAAAGTGACGATACAAAAAATGTGTCCGTTGCAGTGGACAGATGAAAAGACAGTCTAATAGGTCATAAAGTTTTTAAGGCTTACATATATATATATATATATATATATATATATATATATATATATATATATATATATATATATATATATATATATATATATATATATATAATTAGGGAAGCATTTTTACACCTACATATTAATATATATATATTAATGTATAACAGAACAGAATAGAGCTGCATTGTGCTTTTAGATTAACGCTAAAGATATGGATACCGAATACCCTTTAATAACTTCAGTTCAATTTCAAAATTTCAGTTGCTTCCTTTGTTCCTATTCTGAAGTTTTGTCACTCCCATCTGCTGGTAATATGACGCAAAATTTGTATCAATGCTTCACATTTTGTTTATTGATCCGTTGCAAGTGAGTCATTTTAGACTGGAGTATTATTTTTTTCTTTCTCTGGGTTAGAAAAACCGATTGCACGAGCGGAAACCAGGCACGTGCCCCACCTAGCGCCTCTTTATCCATTTAATGTTTTAGTGATAAAACGTTTTACCTCACTCGCGAATAAGAGGGGACGTTTTGGATCACTTAGGGCGCCCTCCCATGTGAACTTGTATATATGTGGATGGTCTTATCTGTGTTTGATGATAACAACTATTACAATAGATTTGGTCAACTCAGATATGATGAGGCATAACAAGTTCATTAATCTTTGGCTGGACACTCTATCTTTAGTTTGATTAACGCCGTGTGAGATTTGATACTTCTCTGCTTGGCGGTGACTATGCTGAATCAAATTATTCACAGCTGATACTAAGGAACATTTAGTATTAAGAAAACATAAAAGCGGAATAAACTAATTTTAAAAGGTACAAGATGCGATAAATTCTAAAACAAAATATGAAATTCTTTCTGCGTATTCTGAGTTTCCTGGGATACTACTTTCTAGTGGGCTGTGTGCAAGTAAATGTGAATACATCTCAGATCGATTTTAGCGCCACTAAGCCCGTGGAGTTAATAGACGAGGGCGCCTCCAGTCTGGCTGGACTGGTCAATATTCTGGTGCAACAAGTCAACATACTGCAAGATCAGCAAAAGAACGACAGGTAACCTTTGTTTGTTACTACAAGCTTTATAAATTGCTTATTTCATTCAAATTACATACTTTCGTAACTTTGGAAGTTTTAAACAATACTGCAATAATACATTGTGAATTTTGCACCCTTAAAATGTATGCAAGGGTTATTATCTAATGCTGTTTGTATTCATTAATATGCAATTCCCCTCCCAATGCAATAGGTTCTTTATAAACGGCAGTGCATAAATTCTAAGTACCGGCACATGGCAATGTATAAACTTTCAGTGTTGGCAAATGATAATGTATCGGCACATGACAGTGCATAAATTTTCAGTATCGACACATGGCAATGCATAAATTCTAAGCATCGGGACATGGTAGTGCATAAATTCTCAATACTGGACATGACAGGATACAAATTCTCAGCACCGTGATATGGCAGTGCGTAAATTCTCGATATCGGCACATGACAGTGCATACATTCTAAGAATCGGAAAATGGCATAGTATCGGTACATGACAGTGAATAAATTTATTATCGCAACAACAGGGGGTGAACAAATTAAAATGAAGCATATGAATTAAAATGCTCAACAAAAATAATCCCGACCCGACATAAAATCAATGATTATGTGTGTAGGAAATATTATAAATTTATCACAAGAAATTTCCTCAGCAAAAAAGTCAATAATAATAGATAAAACGCACAATTTATAAGCAAATAAACCACACCAAGATTACTGCATATATATGGTGACGGAATCTGCCTGATGCAGAGCATAAAGATTTCTACTTACGCAAGTAACAAACCCGAAGCAGCGTAAGATCTTTCACGTGCTACATGTACGTCTACTGTGACATGGGGCTTAAGTTTTTGCTGTCTCATCCGAAAGACAGGGCACCGAAAACCCGCGGCGGGAGTCGAACCTCGGGCCTTTCGGTCAATAGCCCAGCATAAATAAATAGACAAATAGATAGATAAATGAATAAATTCATCATTTAATAGAAGAAAGTTAATTACTATATTGTTTAAAACATGAGTTAAAACAAAGAGCGAAAATGGAACATAAAATGATATATCCGTATAAATATATTTAAAAACATCAAGGAACCGTAAAATGTGAATTCCAGATTCAACCTTGTGTAAGAAGAGAACATTGCCCTCAGTTAACTGTCTCGTTTTCATTAAAGAAACATTATTCATTTTTTGAACTCTAATCAAGACACGCGATAACCAAGCCGGTTAATAAAGCATTATCTATGGAGCGTTACTTGTATACTCGGCATTTTCTTGAGTCTCATTAGCTCTGTCTTTGAAGTACTAATTTTCCATTGTTATTCTCCGACTCCCAAGACGTATCAAAAATACTCAAACGGCTTCTTTCTACGCTATCAACACAATTTGTTCTTCTTTTGTTATTGATCTCTTCATGGTTAAGACATTATCATGAATTTACTTGGGGTTTACAAGCTTTCGTACTTCCCGTGAACACCTGTGTTGTTTAGTAAATGACACCTGTTTAAAAACTACAATATCCTAACGGAGCTAATTCTACCTCTTCCATAACACATAAATAAATTAATCAATTCGTATAACCAGAGTTTTGCATGACTGTCTCTGATATAACATCCAAAATATTATTAAAGCCCTCCAAAACAATGATATAAAGTCAAAACTATCCGTAACATCTAGTAATTTTAATCTTGAAATATCTCAGCCAAAAGCACCCATACAAAATCAAGAGAACACAAAATGCGAGTTTTTATTTAGTTCTCTTTGTTGTTGATGTTGAACGTTACGCCAAGATTAATTCACTCATATGGTGATGGAATCTGCCAAATGAATTGTGCAGAGTTGTCGACCTTTGCATCAGATCCATCCGAAGCAGTGAGGGATCCCCATCGTGCCAATATCTACCACGAAACTAAGCTTTAACAAAATGTGCTAATAATCCATCTCATGTGTTAACCACAGTCTAACTACATCATACATCAAATTATAAAAAAAGACAAAGAAAGAAAAGGAAAACTCTGATCATTAAAAAAAAAATCAAGAATTCTGTACTAGAAATAGGAAAGTAAGGCATTTCACACCTCGTCATTTGTATTTACAATTTTCAATATCGTCATCATATTTATGATTTTAGAAAATTGTACCTGCTGCCAAACTCCTTCTCTACCGTTTAATAGTCTCGATGGCGCACCAGTTATATATACACACGTTATATTCCACTCAATCCGTTCATTCTGAGACACACGTATCTCAAATGATCAATGAGATGATACTCTGTGACTTTCTGATTATAGTGTACCTCGCCATAGAATGAGACCCTGTTACTTTACTCTGATTTCAGCCCGATTCACTGTGAGATGAGACCTATAAGATGAGAGCCGAGGAGTTTCCAACTACAGTCCGACTCGCTATAAGATGAGACCTTATGGCTCTCCGACTACAGTCCGACTCGCTATAAGATGAGACCTTATGACTCTCCGACTACGGTCCGACTCGCTAAAAGATGAGACCTTATGACTCTCCGACTACAGTCCGACTCACTATAAGATGAGACCTTATGGCTCTCCGACTACAGTCCAACTCGCTATAAGATGAGACCTTATGACTCTCCGACTACAGTCCGACTCGCTATAAGATGAGACCTTATGGCTCTCCGACTACAGTCCGACTCGCTATAAGATGAGACCTTATGACTCTCCAACTACAGTCCGACTCGCTATAAGATGAGATCTTATGGCTCTCCGACTCGCTATAAGATGAGACCTTATGGCTCTCCGACTACGGTCCGAGTCGCTATAAGATGAGACCTTATGGCTCTCCGACTACGGTCCGAGTCGCTATAAGATGAGACCTTGTGACTCTTCGACTACGGTCCGAGTCGCTATAAGATGAGACCTTATGGCTCTCCGACTACGGTCCGACTCGCTATAAGATGAGACCTTATGGCTCTCCGACTACAGTCCGACTCGCTATAAGATGAGACCTTGTGACTCTTCGACTACGGTCCGACTCGCTATGAGATGAGACCCTATGTTTCTCCCTCTACGGTCCAATTCGCTATAAGATGAGACCTTGACACTCTCCGATTACTGTCCGACTCGCTATGAGATGAGACCCTATGTTCTCCGACTACGGTCCAACTCGCTATGAGACGCTGTGACTCTCCGACTACGGTCCGAGTCGCTATGAGATGAAACCCTATGTTTCTCCCTCTACGATCCAACTCGCTATAAGATGAGACCCTGACACTCTCCGACTACGGACCGACTCGCTGTAAGAGAAGACCCTATGACAGTCCGACTACGGTCCGACTCGCTATGAGATGAGACCCTATGTTTCTCCCACTACGGTCCAACTCGCTATAAGATGAGACCCTGACACTCCCCGACTACGGTCCGACCCGCTATATGCTGAGACCCTGTGACTCTCCGACTACGGTCCGACTCGCTTATAAGATGAGACCCGGTGTCACTCCGACTACGGTTTGACTCGCTATGAGATGAGATCCTATGACTTCTCCAGCGCGGTCCGACTCACTATCAAATGAGAACATGTGACCTTCCAATTTTCGTCCAACTCCCTATGAGATCCTGTCAATTTCCGAACACCCAGACCCTATGACTTTTCGACTACGGTCCGACTCGCTATTCATTTAGACCCTGCGAATTTCCTGATCCGGTCCATTTTGCTATAGGACGAGACACAGAGACTTCCAATTTCGGTCCGACCTGCTATGGAATGAGACCCCGTGACATTCTGTTTAACAGTATAATTTGCTGATCGCTCGCACATCCTAAAGTTACAATACTGGATTTCGAACCCTGCGATACATTCTCTTTAGATTGACAGACAGACAGACAGACTGATAGATAGACAGACAGATAGATAGATAGAAAGATAGATAGACATCCTATGTGACGAGTTAGGACCATAATAAGACTCACCGGTTACCTAGTTACTTGATAACATGGATTTGTGTCGCCACAATATCGGAGGAACATTAACCCCCAAATTAATATAACCCGAAAATGTAACAATATAAGGTGTAGATATATGCGTGTGTATACAACAAGTAGACAACTACGGCTACAATACGAACTAAATTGTTCCCAGACGTCTGAGCCTTCTTCGTAAAACCCTGGCGATATCTAATTCACGAAAACACGGAAATGTATCCCTTTGATTAATCCGAGAAAGACATACAAATCTTTGTATGTTTTTTTCCGAATCTCCTTTATGCTAGATAGATTTTCCTTAAGTAACACGCGGTGCAAGGGTATTCTTTTGCACGTCATGACAAAGAAATATCCGAAAATAATGAGTAACATAAATACGGCACTGATCGAAATCGCAAAGGATTCCATTGTGTACTGGAACGTATGCATCGCCATGTCACATCGGCTAGTACGTCGCCAGAGATGCGAGAAAAATAAACTGATAAACCGATAACGTCCCGTCGTCCTCCGATAACTGGCGACGTCTATAGTATAAATGTCTCGCACAGTCATCCGGTATATCGCACAATATAGATCAAATATTTCACGTAATTTCGATGTTCTAATTAAGCAACAAATGTCACAGCGAAAATACTACCCGCTCGCTGTTCTAAAGCAATTATACAAAAACAAAACCAAAAAAAAAAAAAAAAAAAAAAAATAAAAAAGACCATGATTGACGTTTGACCCGAGGCAAGCTTTATATGCAATACCAATATATAGTATGATAATACCATGCATATGTTCATGCGCTGGGTATAAACAACTTGGGCATAGGTTGTTGTTTCACGTGATCATTTCAGAATCACCTTCAGCTTCAATAATCATGATTGTATTTTGTAAAGTAATATTCAAGTTGACATAGTTGGTAAAAATTAAACTACGATCAAATGAATGATGTCGAATGATATAAAACAAGACATGTAATCGTGTGTGACTGTGACATAATGTTTTGGATTGCTATGTGCTGGATACGTCATAATAACCTTGATTTTGGACTATGCTGCAGTTTTCATCGTCTTAGCATTCTACACGCAGAGAAATGGCATATACATTGTACAAAAGAAATATTCACATTCTGATTTCGTTTATTATATATTCATATAAAAAACTAGAAAACCGACAGTCAGAAGGGTCCGCAGGATGCCTGTCACCATGACATTGACCTTAATTTGGTACCAGCAGAAGGTTTTGTCATAAGGAACGCAGAGGATAAATATGAAAGCTCTACTTCTAACGGTTCAATACTTATGGTCAAATTTAAAGTTTTTAAAATGCAGGTCAAAGGCCACCGTCAAGGCCACATGATCGAAAGTTTGATACCAACGGAAAGGTCTTGTCATAAGGAACACTCATGCCAAATATGAAAGTTCTACTGTGACAGTGTATTAGATATGACCAATGTTAAAGTTTTTGTTGACGGACAGACAGATGAAAGGACGGACAGGCAGATGGACAAAGTGATTATTATAGGGCACCCGCTTGTGAAGCGGGGCCCTACTAAACAATATTGGAGGAGTAGAAATCTGCATCCTACACCAGCATTATTGAAAATCAAGTTTTATTCATATATAACTATTTTTGTAGGGAACTCATAACAGAGTTGGAAAAGCGTACTATCGGCAACAATCGGGAGATAAGATCATGTGCTGCAAATATGATTCAAGTGAATGAGCATATCTCCGAGATAAAGCATAGGATAGAGGTTCTGGAAGAATACACAGAGGTCACCACTCTTGATATTGGACACATCAAATTAGGACAAAGTGAAATGAAAACTAGTATTGCAGAATGTAGGAAATTTACAGACAATATGAAACGTACAACGCGAAAATTTGACAGAAAAATAGAAAAGAAAATACACAGTTTAAACAGTAAATTTTCAAACTCCTTAAACCAAGTCGAACATCTTAAAAGTGTGTTCCAAAACACATCTCAAAGCCTATCAGAACAAATCACTATAATTAATGATCAGATATCAAACAGCACTAATCAAAATAAACATAGAAATGATCTATATCACTCTATTTTACTAAAATATTCAATCAATAGTAAAAGGAATAGACAAACCTTTGCACAGAATGACCAAACGTCTCTGGAGGGTTCAGGAGAAATAGATAAAGACAACTTAATCCAAATAAAGGATTCACAACCAAGTATAGAACCCGGCAGTGGTGACGGGGAAAACAAAGGAGAAAATTCATACAACGATTATATAAAAGTTATAGATTTCCTCCAAGAAATCAAGATTCGCGACCTTGAAATTTCAAGTCTACATGACCTTTACTTTGACCTTGAAGATCACATAGAAAGAATGGAACACAGACTTACTTCAATACAGTTGGGTCGCTTTATGGAAAAATTGCAGCAATCGTTAGTAAATTTCACTCAAAATGTCATAACATTAGACCAGTGGAGATCAGCGAGTACCGATATCGTAAATTCAACTCAGGTGAATCAACAGCAAATACAATCTCTAACTCATATGATACTCAATAACACGAAACACCTCAACGACCTTGAATGGAAGGTCAACAATATCAACACTCTCTCATATCAGCAGTTCAATGTTCTAAGAATGCATGTCATCCAACTTAACAATACAGTGCAAGATATCAAAGAAGATTTCCAAAAGCGTAAGAATGGTCAAGGCTATCACCATCGAAATAACATGGGTATGGGCAACTTTATACCTTCCCAAACCAATTTAGATACCATACTTTCTAGAGTTGATGATCTAAGCTTGCAAATTGTTTTTAATGAGAATCGACTCTCAAAACTCGAACTACAATCTCTGAACAAATCGTTACACGAGTGTCGCAAAACCAACTCCGATATATATCAGGACGATCGAATTATCTTTCTGGAAAGAGCTAAAAACAAACTGGAGGAAAGTTTAGTGAAAACTCAGGAGATGGTTAGGCGGCTTGACCTTGGTGTTTATAGAGTGTATAATATGGCAAAGAACCACACGGATCTACTCTCCACTGTGTTCAGGGATCTGAATAATTTGGCCAGCTTTGTGCCCTTTATTATAGAATCCAAAAGGGAAACCGATAACTTCAAAACCCATTTACCTCAAGGTATAGTATATTAAGTGTATAACAAGGACATGTATAGTCATAGAGACAACCGGTATTTCAAGAATATATCAGTGGCCCATTTTGCTAAACTGTATACATTTATAGTAATATAATAATAATAGCAAAGAAAAGCAGAGATTTGAAGTTAAGGTATCCTGCAATACTGAAGTAAGATCATTTGAATCTTTATATTATTTTGCATTTTAGACTGCCATCAGCATTTCAAACAGGGTAACACTGAATCGGGCGTGTATATCATCCATCCATTTAATGCCAGTCAGTCTGTTCGTGTTCTCTGTAATATGTCAGAAGAGAAAGGAGGGTGGACCATTATACAGCGCAGGACCACAGGAAACCTAGATTTCTCAAAAGACTGGGTAGATTATGTCAATGGTTTTGGTCTCATTACTGCAGAATATTGGTTTGGTCTTCATTTCATTTACCTTTTAACCTCTTTCAAAGAATACTCGCTAAGAATAGAAATGATCGATCTGAAAGATGTATTATGGGTTGCAGAGTATAAAACTTTCATGGTGGAGGATGAAACTCAAAATTTCAAGTTGAAGGTCACTGGTTACCATGGTAATGCCACAGATGGTTTAGGTTACTGTAATGAAATGGGATTTAGTACACCAGATAGAGACAATGATGCCAGTAGTACAGACTGCGCTTTGTATTATTTGGCAGGCTGGTGGTATAAACATTGTCACTATGGAAACCTCAATGGTAGATATAACCTTGGAATGGTATGGTACAACTTTGATACAGATGAATGGTTACAAATGAAATCAACTATAATGATGATTAAGCCTAACTAAGTCCAATGCAACAAACTAAGCAACAAAGAGTTATCTTTCTTGCTAAAGTAACTAATAACCCAGAGAAAATAATTTTTCCATGAAAAAAATTATGATGTTAAGATAAGATCAGGGGAATCTGTCAAATGCATTATTTGCAAACTTGTTATTCAAAATCATAACAGAGAAACAATAAGAAAACAAGGTTCTTTTGAAATCTCCCACTTTTTGTGACGGTATGTTGACAATCAGGAAAGACAACCCAGATTCACATTATCCGGTACTATGTGAAGATTTATGCAATGTCTGATTTTTAATAACTCTGTGTAGAACAACATTCCAAGTGCCAAATAATAGAGGACTTCAAAATAATTGTATCTATCATTTTTCGTGTGCATATGATGTGTAGTATAAGATTGTATAGTGATTGTGCCATCTTATTTATATGTCTACATTACCAGAACATTAATATTCTGCAAAATCTTAAATAATGACTTTCGTATGTATGAAAAAACATCAATGATGCATTCTGTCATATTCATTTATCAATAGTTGTTCGTTACTTTCTACATTATCAGTACAATATGCTTAAAAAAAATCTGTTTTCTGGATTTTCTTTTCTTTTTTTTTTCTTTTGTAAAAATTTATAATGAGAACCATCATATTTTTTTTTTTTTTTGGCAAAATACATGTAAATAGTAATTTTATAGCCTTAATGAATCATTTATTATGAAAAAATGCTTTAGGTTGACTGTTCTTGATATTTTCTTTCATATACCTTATGTCGAGAAAGTTTTACATAATATCGTTACAGTATTTGTGTATCTTTGTATATGAATATTGATATTAATGACAATTATTACAGTGAGGTGCAGTCCTAATGTAACATTATGTTAACGTCACATTAACGTGAAGTTTGCTTTCTTTGTGCTGGCTGCTGAGCACACGCGTTTGCGTTAATGCAGATTTCCACATGAATTTGACTTCAAGACCGTGTAAATGCATTTGACTGCCACGTGAACACGCTTGACAGTCACGTTCGCTTGCTTACAACTTAAAACTTATATTAACATGTACATATTGAGGGATTTGAAAGAGGATCGCTATATATACAATACATTGTATATTTAAATATAAGACCATAAAAATGTGTAAATAGAATGTTTAGAATTAAATAAAACTCTTATGTGTTAAGAGTTGAATTTCAAAAATACTGAATGCAATCCCATATATTCATAGATAATAAAAATTAGCTAAATTACAAAATAATAATAATAATAATAATAATGATAAAAACATAAATAAATAAGAAATATATACATAGACAAATTAATTAAAAGTAGATAAATAAATAAGAAATAAATACATTAATATATTAATAAAAATGAATAAATAAAATAAGATTTAAAAGGTAATTATGCTAGTTTCTTTATAGTATAAACTGATGAAGTTTTTTGTAAATACCTTATTGCATGTCTACGCAGTAATTTCCTTTGATATATTACATATGAAACCCTTAATGCGGAGTATCCTTTTAACATAACATTTAATATATGTATATATGGCGACATTCTCGGTGATTTTATTAAATCTATTTCATTTCCTCGATCTGTACAACTGCACAGAAAGAATTACAATTGTAGGCATGTGAATTTGCAACTAGACCGAGTGCACACCGGAATAAACTGCATTAATAGGAGGAGCGCAAGTGCTTCCCGTCAAGCAGTCCTGGCACATGTGCTAAAGCAGTCCTCGTGACCGCTTTTCATGTTAACATGTATATTATGTGAGGACTGCACCCATCTGTATGGACATCTCAACAAAGTACTATGTTCTTGATATCTTCTTTCATATACCTTATGTCAAGAAAGTTTTACATAATATCAATACAGTATTTGTGTATTTTTGTATATGAATACATGTATTAATATTAATGGCAATTATTATGTGCATCCTAGCTAAGTAGTATGTATTATACGTGCAATTTAATATACATGTATGACATGATTAAAATTCCTATTCCTAATAAGCTTCATGGTTCTTACTTCCTGAAGAACTTTCTTATTAATCTTGGCTCTACACATAATTATCATACAAATGTTGAACCACTTGGTTACCAGTACAAGTCCTTTAAAATTTTTGTTTTCATTCTAACATAGTAACAAATCCTGATACATATGAAAGCTGGGAGGTAAAATGTTATTTTTCTTCATGAATAAGCTAAGCATGTAAAAGCTTGACGTTAGCCATCGGAAGGGAGCTCAACAACATTCAAAATAAAAGCCTCTGTTGGTATTACCAATACATTGTACAGCAAGTCTACTCTCGAATTCTTGAAGTTCTAAATGAAACCCAAAAAGATAAAAAAAAAAAAATATGAAACTCAAACCTGAAAAGGTACAGCATCAAAGAATATGGCTAGGAACCAATTCAAAGTTACTGTTGAGATTTCAATATCAATGCTCTCCAGGTGGCGCTGCAAGTTGGGCAACTTTTCAGCCAGTAAGTCTTTTAATACTTGTTGGTCTGCTTGAGCTCCTATCAGATTTTGGTCAAAATAATGGCAAGGAAAATAGTGCTCTGTGACAGCAACCAGGGTCCTAAACAAATAGGTTTTACAGAAAATATTTCATTTATAATACTTTTCATTGTTACATATGCATGAACAATAATATGGCAGCACACAGTCATGTGCTTTTAGGCAACTTCTAGTATTTTGAAGAGCTGTTTATACAACTGGACAATTAAAGATACTTACGTGCTAAATTGATTGTGATCTTACAAAAACTTGACATTATGAAAATTGTCTATTAAAACTGGATTCTACAATGCTTGTCAAATCTTACATTTCAATGAGAGTAGATCCCCATTTCCCTCCCCTCTATAACTAATGTTAACACAATGAGAAATAATTTCCTATGGCATTTTCTTTTATATTACTTATCAAATCTGAGGACATATGAATCAAAACTATCGTACCAAAATGCATCTTGAGCATCCATGAACAGCAATGCCATGCCGACAATGAAGTTCATTCCCTGACAGTAGCCCACTGTTGGATTGTGAACACAATATGCTAATAAAACATCTTGTAGGTCCATTACCTATCCAAATAAAAAAAGATATCGTGCAAAGTGAACAAATGAAAACTTGGCATAACTTGTGCATATAGTTGATTTGTGAAATACAATAGGTAAAAGTGCATTAGCACATCTGTAATCAAATTACTATTAATGATTCAATATTAATTATCTTGAATTATATTTTCAAAGTATTTATTAGTTTTTTGAATGAATGAAAAGTACTCACTCCTTTGCACCCCTGAGTTGAGAATCGCATGTTGCTAGGCATTGTCCGCATCAGATCCAGAGAAATTTGTTTTCTGTAGCATGCAGCCAACTGAAAAGTGTTATGCAAGACATTGCATTTAATTTGAAAATCTTTATCTGATTAATAAACAACTACATTGAGGCTGATGTTAATTTCAAAGATTTTGAATCTTCAACTTAAATGTAATATAACAAATAATTCTCATATTTCTTGTATTTACAACAGAGATGTGACAGACAACAATCAAAGTGACCCCTTAGTGTCACCATACTTTGCAAGTTCCATAAAAATGATCTAAAGTTTACAGATACCTTTAATCTGATGTTCCTACTTCAGGAATAACTTTAATTACAAATGGACAAAACAACATGAAAGATTTCTTTTTTTCACAGATAAGATACATACTGGTGAATCTGGTAGCATATTACAGAGATTTCTGTAGTAGTGTTGACCTTTGGTGTCCATGGTTTCTGCAATGCGTACATGGACAAGTTGTTGCCATACTTGCTTGCGGAATCTATCAGGAACTCCGCCTCTACATAGAGGCTTTAATTCCTTTAACTGTCAAAAGAAAATCATTATGGTAATAATTGTAAACTCCAAATCATTACTGAGTATAGGTACACCGTGTCCAATAATTTATTAGCCATGTGTATTAAGTGATTCTGTACAAGTACTACTGATACTGACTAATTTAGCACTTTCATTTATGCCAAAGCTACTCAAGCCAATGTTACCAAAGTCATTTTCATCTAAACTGACCATGATGAAAAGACCAATTATTTTGCATCAAAAAATTAACAATTTAAATGTCAGGAATCAATCAAGTGAATAATTAAATAAACCACCAAATTATAAATAATAAACCAGCAATGCAGGATTTACATCACATACATGACTGCCTAGTGTTTTCCCATGCTGTCTCATAAACTGGGTCCATTTACGTTGATGTTGTTCATAAGTGCCTGCCTGCATCAAGTAGTGTATCGTTAACTCTTGACAGAGATAGTGCATTAGTAAGCCATTGTCTTCTTGGTCAAAAGAGTGCTTGAATCCATAACTGTCGACATGAATCTCGCCTTGGGCCAAACGTTCATAGGTAGGAAGACTTGGATTAACACTACGTGCCTCTTCTAGCAGTTTCTGCACTCTTATCTTGTGCTGTGTGTAAGAAAACGTTGTATTAATGAAATTCACACAGCATTAATTTGAATCTAAACATTAAGAATTATTATAAAATAGAAAAGTTACATTTACCACTTGAAATCAGAATGCTGAATAACTCATCTAAACATATTTGTATGAAGCATAAAATTAAGGCTTTTCATTTTTACAAAACAAAATTCATTCAAATCACATTTTTCTGATTATCACTATCTTATTAATTATAAATTATTTTAAATCTTCAAAAGGTTAAAAAAAAAGGTTGAAAGCAAGAATTGAACAATGAGTTTTTCTCCCTTGTAATATACTTCTATATATTAGAAAATCATTTATACCAACATATTTTGTTGAAACCTAGCACTAGATTTTACACAGATGCCATCAAACATTTTGTAATTTTGTGGCCTTCTCAAAAACCTAGTCCTACACCAGTTTGACTGCAGTTTTAGATGTATATAGACATAAAAGGAAAGGGACTAGACCAAACTACAACACACAACATATAATACTTACCCTATCTCCCCCAAACAGCACTAGTTCAGCATCATCCATAGTGTCACCACCTGGAAAGCGGATGCTCGACTGAATTAAGGACACATAATCCAACTTCCATTTCTCTATCTCTGCCTCTAGGGCTCTGATTCTCCTAATATTGTAAGAACAATACATGAAAACTTAAACAGTCTTTTACTTATGAAGATAACAATCTTACAAGAATTTTTATCACCAAAGATGCCTGATGTAATGTGAAGTTTTTAATCGTAATGCATCTAACACCAAAAATACATGTATATGGCAGAAAAGCATGTAAACTAAATATCTTCAACTATTAAGTAATCTTACTCTTCATGCTGATAGAAGACACCTCTGTCGGTCTGCCGTAATTTGGCTAGTTTGTGCACCTCTTGGTTGAGAAAACGGTTTTGATTTTGCAATATACGTAGACGTTCTTGCATTTCTTTGTCTGTTTTTGATGTAGGTGATTTGTTGCTGAAAAATTTATAGCCACAATCAAAACTACAATGTTCTGGCACTCTATTACTTTTCTAAATGTAAAGCTTGAAAAAAAGGTATGTACAAAAATGGCAACTTACATTTTACGAAAACTTATTCATATTCCATTAAATAAAGTAAGACTATTATTACAATCTTTTTTTAATTTCCTGTGAAGCCATATAGATTCAAAAGGTAAACAAACATTGTGAGAAAGTAGTGTTAATAATTTTTCATTTCATAGCATATATACATATCTAATTGAAAAATGAATATGATAAATGAGTACTTTGGGAGTGGTTAACAAAAAAAAGTTTAAACAAAATTATATACTTAAAATTTCTTATATAATTTTTCTAGAAGCCTATTTCCTACATTTTTCATTATATCTACACACTGATGAAATGTCTTGAATTACCTTTTCTTCATAGATGTTGCTTTAGATGCATCAGGAGATGTTGAAGTATCAAGTCGCCCCTCCAAGAACCGTATAGCATCATCTCTTTGTGACAATAGCTCCTGATAGCCAGATTGCCGATTCATCACCTTTGCCAGTTCACATTTGGTAGCTCTGTAACCACCCAAAGAACTTTACAAACATCAATCCTCAAATGATGAAGAAACTTTAGCAAACAACTATATAAGTCATTGTGTGAAAACAAAGCAAAAATTACTTTTGATCTGGCAGGTCACTTCAGCTCCATGGGTTTGCAGGCACATAAATGTCTCTTAAGTCTTTCAAATTAAACAACAGAAAATATGATAAACAAGTGTTGAAAACAACAAGACACCGTGTATACACATGTTAAAAACTTGTGACATCCAATGATAAATATAACACATGTTACATTTTATGACGACAACAAAAAAATAATAGCGTACTATGTAAGAAGTCATGTTAATATCTCACAGTGTTATTTAACATGATGAAAATACATCACATTTTACTGAGGGACATCTATGCCTTGATGGCTCAATGGGGTGCGGGACTATAAACTGCCACAATGAAATCACTGCAGTCTACAAGCAGACATCTCTATCAGGTTTGAGTATATATAATCCTTGGTCAGGTAAGGAGGAAGGCTTTGTCAGTGTATCAAATGATGGTTTAGTAGTTTATCTTGGAATTCTGGATCCCGAGCTCCTTCATGAACCAAAAATTGCTCTTTATCCCAACATAGAGCTTACTGAAATTTGTCAAACCAATAATGTTCTTATCTGTCATTATAATGACTTCATGATAAATATTATTCATTATTACTAAGGCCACATACTGAGAGTAATTATAATCTAAACACTGGAGAATATACCACACTAAACTTACATAGAGACCAAGGTGTCAAAACACAGAGTTCAACATGGTATTACAACCAAAGTAAATTCATATGAACAGATTACAAGGACCACAATAAACTTAAATAGAGACCAAGGTGTCAGAACACAGAGTTCAACATGGTATTACAACCAAAGTAAATTCATATGAACAGATTACAAGGACCACAATAAACTTACATAGAGACCAAGGTGTCAGAACACAGAGTTCAACATGGTATTACAACCAAAGTAAATTCATATGAACAGATTACAAGGACCACACCAAACTTGCATAGAGACCAAGGTGTCAGAACACAGAGTTCAACATGGGATTACAACCAAATTAAATTCATATGAACAGATTACAAGGACCACACTAAACTTAAATAGAGACCAAGGTGTCAGAACAGAGTTCAACATGGTATTACAACCAAAGTAAATTCATATGAACAGATTACAAGGACCACAATAAACTTACATAGAGACCTAGGTGTCAGAACACAGAGTTCAACATGGTATTACAACCAAAGTAAATTTGTATGAACAGATAACAAGGACCACACCAAACTTACATAGAGACCAAGGTGTCAGAACACAGAGTTCAACATGGTATTACAACCAAAGTAAATTCATATGAACAGATAACAAGGACCACACCAAACTTACATAGAGACCAAGGTGTCAGAACACAGAGTTCAACATGGTATTACAACCAAAGTAAATTTGTATGAACAGATTACAAGGACCACACCAAACTTACATAGAGACCAAGGTGTCAGAACACAGAGTTCAACATGGTATTACAACCAAAGTAAATTCATATGAACAGATTACAAGGACCACACTAAACTTGCATAGAGACCAAGGTGTCAGAACACAGAGTTCAACATGGGATTACAACCAAAGTAAATTTGTATGAACAGATTACAAGGACCACACCAAACTTACATAGAGACCAAGGTGTCAGAACACAGAGTTCAACATGGTATTACAACCAAAGTAAATTTTTATGAACAAGGACCACACTAAACTTACACAGAGACCAAGGTGTCAGAACAGAGTTCAACATGGTATTACAACCAAAGTAAATTCATATGAACAGATTACAAGGACCACACTAAACTTACATAGAGACCAAGGTGTCAGAACACAGAGTTCAACATGGGATTACAACCAAAGTAAATTTGTATGAACAGATTACAAGGACCACACTAAACTTACATAGAGACCAAGGTGTCAGAACACAGAGTTCAACATGGGATTACAACCAAAGTAAATTTGTATGAACAGATTACAAGGACCACACCAAACTTACATAGAGACCAAGGTGTCAGAACACAGAGTACAACATGGTATTACAACCAAAGTAAATTTGTATGAACAGATTACAAGGACCACACTAAACTTACATAGAGACCAAGGTGTCAGAACACAGAGTACAACATGGTATTACAACCAAAGTAAATTTGTATGAACAGATTACAAGGACCACACTAAACTTACATAGAGACCAAGGTGTCAGAACACAGAGTACAACATGGTATTACAACCAAAGTAAATTCATACGAACAGATAACAAGGACCACACTAAACTTACATAGAGACCAAGGTGTCAGAACACAGAGTTCAACATGGTATTACAACCAAAGTAAATTCATATGAACAGATTACAAGGACTAGGTAAAGTTGATGTCTTTAAGTATGGAAATAGTATGATATAAAGTGGTAAATGAGTCAATTAAGCATTCTACGAACATTCATTACAGTGCATGCTTCATCAAAAGTGAAACAAGATGTGTTTGTGAAACACTACGCCAAATTAAAAGCTATTTTTGATGTATTGGTGAAGTATTATCACCAACTTTTATCTCATTTTGACAGTGCCACATTAGTACAGCATGTTTACCATATATAAAGCCTCCATCCTTTATAGTTCAGAACTACATTGTAATAATGAAGTTTAAAGTTTATGAAGGATAGACCAAACATATAATACATCTCTCTGTCAATCCAGGCACAAATAAATGAACAAAAGATTCCTTGCTTGTTCCTCATATAGAACATTTTCAACGGGAACTAGAATTTCTTTGAAAACTTAAATTTGTAACAAGAGCAATGCCAACATGGCATATCCCCCCTCCCCTGGTTATTTTTGTAACATGGGCATAAAACACTGACACTTTCAATTTTTCTATATCAGTGATTTTTGATTACTGAGAATTAAATTGGAATCAGCATGTTATCCAAATCAACATATTTTCAGTAATCAACAATCAATCATCGGCAATCATTATTTCATCACTGTGCATGATAAAACTTGATCTAGAATCTTCATTATGCATCTTTATGCCAAACATCAATTTAATATATCTAATTATTCCTGAGATAATGAACTGAAACTGCATATTTAAGGAATTTTCAGTCCAAAGGGGATAACTCTGACAAAAATTATTGAACCATATCTAAATTGTAACTTACTAACTTGACATAGATATCCTTAAGTTGTATCTGTATACCAAATATCAATTCAATATTATTTAGCTGTTCCTCGGAAAATGAAGAAAACGGCTAATCTTAAGAAATTTTTAAAGTCCAAGGGGCATAATTCTCACAAAAATTATTGAACCACAACCAAATTTGAACTTGACCTAAATATCCTTTAGATGTATCAATATATCAAATATAAATTCACTATCTTTATTGTTCCAGAGATAATGTGCAGAAACTGTTAATTCAAGAAATATCTAAGTCCAAGGGGGATAACTTTCACAAAAATTATTGAACCATAACCAAACTTAAACTTGCCCTAAATATCCTTTAGATGTACCGGTATATCAAATATAAAATAAATATCATTATTGGTTCCTGAGATAATGGTGGAAACTGCTAATTTTAAGAAATTTTCTAAGTCCAAGGAGGATAACGATGTAAAAAATTATTGAACGATAACCAAATTTCAACTTGATCTAGATATACTTAAGATGTATCTGCATACAAAATATCAATTCAATATCTCTATCCGTTCCTGAGAAAATGAGCGGAAACTGCTAATTTTAAGAAATTTTCTAAATCCAAGGGGGATAACTATGACAAAAATTATTGAACAATAACTTAGTTTGAACTTGACTTAGATATCGTTGAGATTTATCTGTATACCAAATATCAATTCAATTTCTTTAAATGAGTGGAAACTGTATATGGACCGACTGACACATCCAACGTACCGATTGACCGACCGACCAACTGACCTAATGCAGCAAAACAAAATGCTCCTCCTTCTTCAAAGAGGGGCATTAATAGGTATTTCTAAGTTTCAAGTGAACATGCAACAATCAGTAATATCATTATGGAGTACATGTGCCTATAAAAAACAATTACAATCATAGATAAAAACATGTATTACTGGCACATGTTAAGTTGAATTTCAAGTTAGTTTCTTTGATACTTATTTGCACAAAAATTACTTTTTCTGATTAAATTATTTTGTTAAATTACTTGCAAAGGCTTCAAAGGAAAGACATTCACAATAGAGTGGTCATTCTCTCTTTATGTGGGCCATATACTAACAAGTTATATAAACAAGAGCAACACCTAACATTGCATAATATGCCCATTGCTTAAAATAAAAAGGAAACATATGCATTGTGACCTTGACCTTGCAGATATGACCTTGGTTCAATGTCATGACACACCCTTGGATCCTGGGTAACAATTCTGTGAAATGATACTCAAATCCATGCATGCATCAAAAAGTTCTGGCCTGGACAAGAATTCAACTTACAGGAGCAATGTGAATTTAACCTTGCAAATATGACTTTGATTCAAGGTCATGATGCACATCTGGGTCCCGGGCATTAATTCTGTAAAATATCATTCAAAGTCCTGCAAGGGGGAAAAAGTTATGGTCTGGACAAAGATTTACCCACCATATGCATTGTGACCTTGACCTTACAGATATGACCTTGGTTCAATGTCATGACACACCCTTGGGTTTTGGGTAACAATTCTGCATCAAAAAGTTATGGCCTAGATAAGAATTTAACTGACATTTTGTGACTCTTGACCTCATACAAATGTGACCTCTATTAAGGTCAAAACACACACTTGGATCCTAGGCAACAATTCTGTGTAATACTATTCAAATCCATGGAAGGAATAAAATGTTATGGCCTGGACAAGCTGTAGCGGATTGATGCCGGACGGATGAGATAGGGATGCTGGACAGACACCAGACGGACAACGCAATAATATAATACACCCTGTCTGAAGATGGGTGTATAAAAAAGGTATAGATATTTACATGAGTTCTCTCTCAAGGTCCATCAACCTGCTGGCCATTTCTGTAGAACTGGTCTCCCCCCGATCAATGGCAGAATCACTGGATACTGATAGCGAGCTGCTGAAAGTCAATACAAAGGCATCATATCAGGGAAGCATGGCATAAATACTGTGTGTTTTCTTGATTATAAGTCTTATTGTTGTACACTGCAACACATGTACCATAATTCTATTTAATATTTCCAAGAATTTACTGTATTCTTTCGGAAAGAACACTGTGGTAAAATACCCAAAAATGGCTTATATCATAGAGAATTTTCAATAGGCAGTGATAATACATCATTTAAATGTTAATTGTCACTCAGAATATGGGCTTTACAGCAGAATTGTCACTCAATACCGTTTTTGAATGGTCATGGTCACTCAGGAAACAGAACTTATAATACCAAAACGGGCTTATACTTTAGTGAATTTTCAGCAGGTAATGATCATACTTCATACTAATGTTAATTGTCACTCTGGTTATGGGATTGAGGCAAACGTCTGAAAGTTCAACTTCACTCAGCAACTAGAACTTAGACTACAGCCTCGAACACCTTGTATATTGGCACATTTTCACTATTGTATGTTCATACTTCATACTGACGATGCATGCAAACCTGAATTTATATCCTCCCTGATAAATTCAGGAGTATAAAGTGGCTGTTGTTTTTGCATGTCTGTTAGTCTCTTCATCTGTCTGTCTGACCATTTCAAAAATCGTGAATAATGAAATTAAATATGATTTAATCAAATCTAAATTAAATTGGTTTTAATTTAAATTAATATATTTGAATTTACTTTATATGGAGTCATCCAGTAGTTTGATGCAATCTTGCAGTGAAATAATTTTGAGATTCTTTATAGAAAATATTGAAATTCTAAGTTTCTTCCTTTTAATAAAAATTTCAATTTTTTTTCAAATACTAATTCTAAGACTTACAAATTCTTAAACAAGTACATTGGGCAGGGTGAAGCAATCATTAATACTAGCACTGCAGTCAACCAGAAAATAACAATATGAAATCACTAACTATTATACACAGTGGACACAAACTATAATTACATACAAAATATGCTCCAGCAAAATGCTTAAGTTTTACTAATTTTGACACTAGATAGTAGAGAGGAATGATCAAATGACAAATGCTTGATGCATAACTCTGCAATATATCTAAGGATATATCCAGTACACCAAGTAGACAAAAGCAATATCTTATATATCTTGTAAATATCAAAACTCAATAAAAATGAGCATGCACATGACACATCTATATGCATCATTTCATGACACATCAATACTTTTTTATTTTGATATGAAACTGTCAAACAGACTTTCATACATGCACGTATATATGCATATAGTTTTTAATTTAGCCAGCTGGTCTGGCCCTAGTTTTTAAGGTATTCAGCTCAGGATCAAAGGTTTGGCCGGGTTTGACTCTACCTGGAGTCTCGACTGTTTCCTGTTCTTCAAAGGAGACAGTAAACAAGTGGTTCATTGCCATGGTAGATATTGGCATATCAAAAAATGAACCACACACATCTCATCTTGTGGGACCTCTGCATAGGTAAAAATTAATCCTGAAATTAACTAAAGCGGTGCTGTCACCATAGAGGTAATGTTATTTATTTAACAGGTGCTGCCACCATAAGGTAATATTGGTAGGCATTACTCAATAATCAATGTCCATCAGAGGTTTGAAATTTTCTAGATTTGAATTCAAAATATAATTGAAACTATTGCAACATGAGTTCCATGAAGGAAATTAAAAAATATTATTTTAGTCAGAGGAAGAAATATGTAAATGTGTGTAAATGTAGAATCCAAGCTATTTTGTTAAAACATAAAC
This sequence comes from Pteria penguin, assembly GCA_035048485.1. Classification (NCBI taxonomy): domain Eukaryota; kingdom Metazoa; phylum Mollusca; class Bivalvia; order Pterioida; family Pteriidae; genus Pteria; species Pteria penguin. Next base: position 13,114,810 of record CM068586.1, on the reverse strand, counting down.
CTGAATTGATTTACATAAAAAAAAACTTTCAAATACAGTGTAGTGTTCCAAGAAATAACTAAGTCAACTGTGACCTTAGCTGAAACAGACTAAGAATGACAGGCACACATACACACACTAATAGATGATGGACAAAACTAGGGCACCGATAAATGGATGCATGATACCCCCACGTTAGCATAATCACCTACCCCAGGAACCAGACCAAAGTTTAAAACCAAGGTGTGCACAACTTCAAGTTAGACCCTTTCATATTCCACCAGCAAATCATCTGCTAGAATTAAATACCTTAATTGATTAAGATAAGGAAGACAAGATTTTTTCTCTGGCATACATTCCTACCCCAGAGGCCAGACCCCAGTTTAACTCTTGGAGCACAAGACCTTTTCACATACCACCACAAAAACGTTGGTATCTGTCAGAGTTAAGGAGGAGAAGCACATACAATATTTTAGAGACAGAAAGACTGGCAGATGGACAGACAGACAACAGCGTTATAGCATAATAGATAATGATCCACAAATTACACTGTGCCTCAGAGATGGTCCACAAATACCACTAGGCTTGAGAGATGACACAAAATGAAAACTTCTCTAAATGGGCAGATTCTATAAGATAATTTTAGTTTAGAGTCTACATGTCAAGTATCAGAATAAACGTAAGCTTTCAAAAGATTTTGAGCAACATTTAAAATACAAGGAATACCGGTAAATAAAAGAACATGCACACAACATATTACCATATAATATCATTCTACACAAGATTAGGGGCAATTTAACTAAGCATAACAATATTACAGTACTTGAAAATTCCCTAAAAAATCTTGGTAAAATTAGAGCAGTTATAAAGGGAAAAACACCCCCCACGACAATAAAGTCAAGTAACAACAAGTTGAAAGAACCATGACTGTGTAAGAATTTTAAGAATGGAATTATCTGGTTGTTTCATCAGCAGTGGCCATTTTATATTTTACAAAATCAAAGAACGCAATTTAAAACTCATTAGTGAGAATTTTGGATTTCTTTGACTTGACTTTGTAGATATGAACTTGGGTCAAGGTCATAACATGACCTTGGTTCAAGGTCATAACACAACCTTGGGTCAAGGGTAACAACTGTGTGAACAGTCTAGGAGGAGTTGTGATGACAAGATGTCAAATATAATTCATAATTTTTTAAGTTCAAAGGGCCATAACTCCTGCAAAAATTTACAGAGAAGAATTCTCTCCCTTCATGCATATCTCCAGGTACTACTCTTCATTTCTGCCAGGTTTGATGAAATTTCATAATTGTTTTCAAGTTTGAAGGCCCATAATTCCTGCAAAACTTTACAGAGCAGAATTCTCTCCCTTCACACATATCTTTAGGTGCTATTTTTCATTTCCACCAGGTTTGGTGAAATTCCACTTAACAGTGTAGTAGGGTGATAATAAACTAATGCCTACGGGTGGACAGACAAACTGATGGATATGGTGATTCCAGTTTTAAACCCAACCTTCCCCCCCCCCTTCCCCCCCACACACACAATTTTGTCGCAGGGGGTATAAAAATAAACTAAACAAGTGAAACACTATTTCCCTGTAAAGTTTAGTTACAGTTAAATGACCTTTATCTCAATCACAGCTTAAGAACTTGGTGTTATACCAAGTAAGTGGCCTCTACCATTTACTTGTTTTCTAAGAAAATAACAATAGTTTTGTAAAGCAGGGGGGGTATTAAATGTAATTTAATTAATGTTGTAATTATCCTTCATTCATTTATCCTACAATGATTAATAAAAATTACTATATAAACTAAGTATTAAAACTATGAGCAATACAGCACTTTTGAATGTTTTCTGTGTCACTGACCCATCTTTCTTGATCAACTAGAATATTTATGAGAAAGTTTGTGGGCAGCTATGCAAAAATGAAAGAAATACAGACAGGATCATTCTAAGCCTGTTGAGGATATGCATAATTTACATCTTGTACGTGTACTAGATCCATATGTTGACATACAGAGTGGATAAAGCCGGAGAAAACTCACTCATATAATGGTTGGGAAAAGGTATTGATGTTAATATCCATACATGTATTTTCTGTGCAGCATTTTAGGGGAGCAAGTTTATATAAAGGGCAAAAATTACATACTAAAATGCAACCCATTTAATATTCATAAATATAAAAACAAGAGGTGTCGTCCTATTGTCTTAAGGAATTAAGGAGTATGTGTACCAAATTTGACGATCCTAACCCAAACGATCATGTCTGTATATAGTTTAATATTGACTTTTGACCCCTGACCTTGAAAAATGATAAACAACATCCTTTCAGCATCAGTAGAATGTGTACCAAAATTCATGATCCTAAACCAAATGATTCTGGTCACTATCATGTTTATAACCTTTATCAACAATATTTAGCAATTGACTTTGACCTTTAACCTTGGAAAACAATAGGCTTCCTCCTGTTGTTATATGGAGTATGTGTACCATGTTTGATAGTATTAGTCCAAGTGCTCAATCTGTGTCTTATTCACAAGTTTTATCATTAATGTTTACTGTATGACCTTGACCTTCAATCCCTGACCTTGAAAAATTACAGGTATCATCATCTCAGCATTAATAGTAAGGGTACTAAGTTAGACAGTCTTAGCTTAGACATTTTGGTCAGAATCATCTTTACAAACTTCATCAACAATATTCAGCATGACCTTTGACCCTCAGAAATGATAAATGTCACCCTCCTGTCACAAGGAGTATGTGTACCAAGTTTTACAGTACTTATCCAAGTGGTTCTCCCTGTATCTTGTTTACAAGGTTGATGAACAATGTTTAATGTATTATTTCAACTAGGACTCCTGACTTTTAGAAGTAACAGGTGTCATCCTCTGTCATAAAGGGACTGTGTTCCAAGTCTGGATGTCTTAGCCTACATGGTTCAGTCTGTATCAGATGCACTGCACTATACTATAATACATCTATGACAGGCATACAAAAATGTAATTATCTTTCGTTTTTCATTTCAACTTACATATATATCCTTATAAATAATCATACGGAATGTATATGCATGTACAATGTATTTTGAATTATACTACATTGTATCTATATAAATGACAGCTAAAATTATCTATTTTAGTCTCTGACATACATGTATGTCATTTCTGTCATGATTATTAGTAAGTTCTTTTGATGAGTTATAACAAAACTTAGAGGATAATTTTAAAATGTATACCGATAAACTAAGATAATCCACTTTTGAATGAAAGATCATCATTGAATACTTTGTCAAACAAGGATTTAAGATAATAGTCTCCACCTAATTTTTTCCAATTCACTCTAAACTAATTATCTGTCTTACTACTCACCTGCCGTATTCAGACTCCTGGTCCGAGTTGTACCCTGACTCCATCAGGTCAGTTAATGACCGTCGCACTCTGTCCAGTTTGTTGAACAGATAATCCATTGCAAAGATTTTATGATGTATTCAGAATCTACCAACACTTATGTAAGCCATAATTCCTTTTTATTATTCTTCACTTAATGTCAAAGTTTGTCAATAAAGCAAATTTGTACTGCACATAATATTTACATGTCTTTGCTAGAAAAGTATAAAGGATGGACTAGAAGTCTCATATCTCTAGATAACAACTAATTCGAGTCAAGGTACGTCCTCAGAACATTCCATTACATACAAGGAAGAACACCCATCAAATTCCCAAGTACATTCACACTCCCTAATGACAAAACACAAAAATATCAGTACTACATGATGATGACTGAGCAACATTAGACAACTCAAATTATTATTTAGACACAATATGAATCAGATAGTTGCGCATATCAGGTCATAAATTGATTTTGTATTAGTCATTTGTAACAGGTGGTAAGCATGCATACTTATTATTCAAGTTTATATGAACAGAACTGAACACACTGTATGTGCAGACTTATAATATACTGGACATCACAAATACCAGTAACACGGCTGTAGTTAGCTTATGCACCACTTTAAAAAGGGGAGAGGGTAACTGACAATGGCTTCATCTCATTCATAACAATACAGTATCATGTGTGTAAGGTATATGGTAAATACCCATGGATACTATAAAACAGCATTAATTCACAAAGACTTATGTTCCCCTTAATTTACACCTTGTTATACTCCTTGAGAAAATAAGGTCCTCTCTAACTGATTTGACTATTAAAATGTAACCTGTACATGATTTCTTGCAAAAATTATGTTCACAAACGTATCCAAAGCAAGACCATAGCAATAATAAAGTTGCATGACATATAATTAATTAACTTTCAGTACATACAAAAGTTGCAGGAATAATTTACTAAGTTTTATTGCAGCAGTATGTATAAATTTGTTCTTGTCTTTCTTAACATTAATACTACAAGTTATTTTCATCATGCTACGATAAAAAAATGTTCGGGCTCTCAAAAAATTTACTACAGCAAACATGTTCCTCTTAGTGCTTCTAAGTTGAAATGACAGGCCCTAAGCACCGTTTCTTCATGTTTGGGAGATGGAAATGAGTTTATTATTAACTGTCAGCATTGGCAGATTTTGAGGGAGGATTGAATCCCCCCACCTCCCTTGGTCGGAAAATTTTACCAAAAAAGGGTTATTTTCGGCTTTTTTCAAGGCTGCAGCACCCTCCCCCGCCTATTTCCAGACTGAAAAATTGAAAAAAGTAGTCATGGCAAGCTCCATCCCCCTCCCCACCCCCCTTTTCAAAAATTTCTAGATCTGCCTATGGTCAGTGTCTAGCTCTATGCGATTCAAGCAATGCTCCTCAGCACAAGTGGTAACATATTGCAAATTTTGTTATGAATTTACAAGTTTGACCCCCCTACTTTTGAATTGCTTCTGTACAGGCCTGAACAGTACATATGATATCCAAATCTTTAAAAAAGCTGGTTTCTTTCAGTCAAAAGGCATTCAATGTAATACTTACAACCAAACTGTTTACTTCCCCCACCCAACATTGCATCAATTTAAGAGTTAAATTTCAACCGTTAAATAAGGATTAATATCATAATCCAATCATTGGAAACTTAAAACTCCTTACAAATGGTAATTGTATATTCTGCTTGATTGGATACTTGTATATCATTCAATCAACTCTAGCATTAGTATGGGAACACTGAACTATTGAGGAGATCTTGCTGTAAACCAACAAGAGTCATCAGAAGACAACATGATAGCTTGCCAGGAAGGGCATTGTCAGAGGGAAAGCATGTATTTTCAACAATGTTTTATTTCAAGATCTAGGTTGAAAGGTAAAAAATTATTGTATGGACAGAAAGGTCCAACTAAAATGAACACACATGTGAAATATGAAAGCCCTACCCCTAGACGTTAACAAGTTATGGGCAAGGTTAAAGTTTTTGAACAGTAAGTCAAACTTCAAAGTCAAGGTTGTGGGATCAAAACTTTGAGTAGAGACAAAAGCTCTAGTCATAATGAATACAAATGTGAAATATGAAAGCTCTATCCAAGTAGATGAAGAGTTATGAGCAAGGTTAATGTTTTTGGAAAGTAGGTTGAACATCAAGGTCAAGGTTGCAGGGTCAAAAACGATGGTACCAATGGCAAGGTCATGTCACAAAAAATGTACATGTGAAGTATGAAAGCCCTATGATTAATAGTTTTGAAGGTATGGCCAAGGTTAAAGTTTTTGTCTATGCCCCAACACAGATGCCAACACTAGAGCTATGACATTAGCTCTCTGGACATTTGTCCCAGCAAGCTAAAAAATACTTTGAATACATTGATACAAAATGAATTAACATAGCATATCCTCTGTCTTACTATCTGCACCAAAAAGCTCGATTTTCAATATACTGTCCTTATAATTCATTAAAAAAAATAAATACACATGCATACATTATTTGTACATTTTTCAATCAAACAAAATTTACAATGTTTTTAAGTCTAATATCAAACAAAATGAGCTTGTGTCAAATGTCAAATTCTGATGAGCATTAAATCATATATGATAATATAGGGAATCACCTGGAAACCAATAATTCCAGCCTTTGCTATCAACTGTGACCTTGACCTCTGACCTAATGACCCGTAATTCAATAGGGTTCTTGCTCTCTTGATAAGTAATCATATATATCCAAATTTGGTTTGAATATGATAAAATCTACTTGAGTAATCATCAAAAAACCAATAATTACAGTCTATTTTCATCAGCTGTGACCTTGACCTTTGACCCCAAAATCACTTAATGCCCCCTTCCATACCTGGCAGAGGCATAGAAATTATTGTACCAATGGAAAGGTCACAAGGAATATATATGTGAAATATGAAAGCCCTATCTGTTATTATTCAAAAGTTATATACAATGTTAAAAGGTTTTGAAATGAGGTCAAATGTTACGGTCAAGGTTATGAGGCAAAGAATCTGGGTGTAATTTAAAAGGGTTTTATTAGTGGAGTATGCATGCCAAATATGAAGTCTCTTTCTCTCATGAATTAAAATGTTATGGCAAAGATTAAAGTTGACAACAGACAGACAAACAAACAAACAGGTCAAAAACATTATGCCCCTGACCTATTGATCCAGGGGCAAAAAAAACCTCTTCATCTTTGCTTCAAATAATATTACATTCCATTTCAGTAAGTTTAATTTTTATCAGCTCATTTTTAGGGAACATATGTCTACATCCTTACATGATATCCCTGACTTTCAAATTTAATCAAGTTAGCATAAACTCCTAACAAATCAATGATATGATTATCCACCACAACATTTATCTGCCTATAGCCCAGTCATTATTAACTGTCACATACAATATGCAAATGATAAACCAAGGATGTGTCATCGCTATAGCACAGATGTTGCCCCTTAATAACATTATAAGTATCACCTCTTTCTACAATTTATGTGAGTTTCAGACTGGAGTTATGACTGAAGGCCACTCAGTTTTAAGAAGACAAATTACTGATGACATTCAAGAAAACAAACTTGTAAATCTATCTCTATGCTCTGTGTTCTGTCTTCTACAATCATGGAAGCTTCATTGGTAGTCATAAGACATGTATTCAATCAATAAACCTTTTACTTATAAAGTAGAACACATCTATTACCACGAGAGCTTTGTTATTTGTAAACCGTCCCAGATGTGACCCTCAAATAAAATCTAGCTATACTCTGTAGCATGATCAACTGTTTCATCCAAAACACAGGAGGAAAGTGACGGCAATATACAGACTATAGAATGCTCTAATGCCCTAAACTGATTTACTATAATAACTAAATTTATTAAATCATAAATACAATGTGATCATCTATTTGCCATGCAAGTAATATTCTTATATGAAGGTCTTCCTTAAATGTGCTGAGTTTGGTTAAAATCCATATAGAGCTAAAAGTAAACTGCAATAAAGTTTACATTTATAGGCTAAAACTTTGCTAGTATCCAGGATTAAAACTCCTGGGCAATTTACAAGATAATAAGCAACTGATCAGTTTAAAGCTCTGCCAAATCTCTGGATACAATCCATACACAGATTTTGGGAGAGTTGCAATGACAAAAATAACATTAATTACAAAAATCTAACCTTTCTAAATATCAAGAGTCATTACTGTCGAAAAATTTACACAGCCATGATAAAACTGCTTTATAACATCTGCATAATGTTGGTCTTCCTAAATACACTAAGTTTGGTTAAACTTAAGGGGCAGTTTTAGAGGTAATGCATGTGGACAGACAGACTGATATAGTGATAATCCCATATGATGAAAATGGATATTTAAGAGTCATGAATGCACATTGTATAAATGTATATGAATGTATAATCTCCTTCAAACTCATTCTCACTAACAATGCATGAATCTCATACACAAGGATTATAAATAGCCAAATCAAGAACACATGAAATACTGTTAATATACTACTCACTGCAACACAGTTGAAAAAGGAACACAAAATCTCCACATTGGATGAGAGGCCAGGAACAGAACATGGTTATGACCTTTGATGTTGAAAGCCCAAAGAGATATACTATCCATTCAAAATCTAATCATTAAGAATAAGGTATGTTCTTTTAGGTTAAGGTAAATTGTGAACAGCAAAGTAGGATATATCGACTTTGGATAGGCTGGCATTCTCTCAAAATAAAAACTGCATTCTGAAGAGACATCTTACTCAGCTGTATAGACAAACACTTCAATGGCCATAGCAAAAAAAACTTTGTTTACAAAGGGTAGATTTATCTCTATAAGCATATGACGTAAGAATGATACAGAACAGTTAATCAATCTTGATTCAGTATAATCTTCTCAGAAAAAGAACAAAATTTATTGAGCAGGAACTATTATAAGTAGACTAATGCATGGGCCAACATCTTTTGTATGAATCTTGGTCAAGGTAACATCTGCATAGGAGAATGTATATCTTTCTGGTCAATTACTGATGAAATGATTACACAGTAAACAAGCCAGTTAGTCTACATTATCTAATTTTATAACAATGAACTACAACCAAATATTATTGATAAATGAATTCAGACCCCATCATCAATGTGTTTGGTATGACATTATATATATGCAAAAAGCTTACGTTATTTAAAACGAGTAAACATAGCAGTAAAGTAATTTGATTTTGTAACAATTTTGTAGAAAGAAAAACAGAAGACTTCTTTAAGACAAATCGTTAAAAGAGAAACAAAGAGAGAGTGTTCAAGGATTTTATCAGCATTGATACATCCTTACATGATCTCATAAATGCTTAACGGCACTAGGACAGCATTAAATTGCTCAAGAACATAATGCTGACAGTTTTACTTCATAATAGTTTTAGAACAAATTGCTGACAGCAAGCATATTACTTCTAAATGACAAATTGTTGACAGAGGGCAGCAAAACTTCTCAACAATATATTGTTTATAGTAGAACAGCACAATTTTTCTAGGACACATTATTGACAGAAGAACAGCTTATAACTCAATGACATAGTGTTGAAACAGCAGTATCATTATTTTTCAAAGATGTATGGATAGTTGGACTGTAGGACTACTTTTGAGCAATTGCTACATTTTGGTTTTATGGACTACTTCCAGACAATGGGACATCAATCTCCTTTAAGGAATCTTATCTAACTCTCAAAATATTCACTGACAGCTCAAATAACATCTGACTTTTATCAAGTATCAAAAATTTCCAAATCTCAACATATTTTTTGTTACTTTTAATTCACAATCAAGCAGCCAAAAAGTAACTAAATAATTCAAAGACCTTATATCTATACCATGCTGACAGATTTTTCTATAAATGTTATATCTATGTCATGCTAACAGATTTTTCTATAAATGTTATATCTATGCCATGCTGACAGATTTTTCTATAAACGTTAATGAAACATCTATTGAGTATCTTTATCCAGATCAAGGTCACATGCTATGTAAACTACATTTATAGATCTTTACAGAATCATACCAAATTGTTTAATGTATGAATCCATATTATTTAATTTGAGACATATGGACTCATTCTGGGAAATTATTGACAGATAACATCACAGTGTCTTGACCTATACACAGCTTGTTCAAACTAAAATAAAATTACTGAATGAGATACTATGTTTACTTTACAACAATATAGTGGAAATGGTAGACTATGATGTATAAGCACCTCGTTGTAAGTGGGACATCAAGATCTGTTATGAACAAATTATTCACAAACAAATTCATAATGCTTTGGGATGAAAACTATGTTGACACTGGCATAAATGGCGTTTTTATATAGGTATCATGAAGGTATCTCTTGATCAAATATTGTGGTGGAATTCAAGATTTACTTATGAATTAAATCAATCACCTAAAGGACACTAGGAAATTTGCAGCTCACCGGCAAGACCAAAAAATCCTCCAAGGTCATAGTGAACAGATGAAAAGGTAAACACAAAAACATCACAAAACCAGATGTGTTGTTGACATACTGATTCTTTCAGACAGCCAAAGTTTAAGTTTTTGAAAAGTAAATCAAATATTCATGAATACAGACCAACAACTACAAATCTCAGTTTCTGGAGGCATAAGAAATTCAATTAAACAACAACTGCTGTACCAACTCAATCCACTGGAGTAACAACAGTCATTCAAATCATATATGATCAATCTACTTAGCAGTTAGAATATATTCAATAATACATGTAAATGTACTATACAATTACTATTTTTATCTCTCTATACTTAAGTCCATAAAAACTTTTTAAACATGGATTCAATATCTTTAGATCAATGCAACATGCTGCTTATATTAATTTATATGCATATTTATGTAAAATGGGGCACCAACATTTTACGTCTGTCATTGATGATATTTCAGATAAAATTAATTTTATGATATTTATAAAACAGTTGTCAAATTTTCTTCCTCAATAATTAGTTTGGTTTGAAGTGATTTACATCATTTCCAACGAGTTTTCAGTTATGCTGCAACTCTCAAACACTGTCTCAGATCATCCAAGCCAAATACTTAACCACTATGCCAAATTTTATCTTCTACTCTAAGTCTTTATTCAAGAGACAGACAGGCTTTGTCACATATACACAGCTATAAGTTATATAGCCTACTTAAGATTAAACACATCAAATGTAATGTCTATGATGTATAATTAATCAGAGACTTGAAGGAAAATTTTAGGTGTTTTATACATAAAATCATAATTCATAACCCTTACTGGAAACTTGTGATATTCAAATACCATTTGATCTGGAAAATCTGCTGTGTCATTATGACTTTAACCACAATAAATTATGGTGCCACATTTAGGCTAAAAGTATACTTAAAGTGCTTTTAGAATTCTAGTGTATTTTGCATTTTCTTAAAATCCTAATTGAATTAAATAAATATAAAATTCATAAAAACTACTACATGTACTCCGTCTACTTCAGTATTTCTCTGAGAGATATCTAAAAATATCATTTGCCCGATTTTACGGGAAAATTCGAGTGAAATAACGGCTTCCCGTACAACTTGTTGTACAACTGTAAACATCATTTTACTGTGACGTCACAATGCAAACATTAATGTTATAATTAAATCCAACGAAAAGTAGCATTTGTACAACTTCTGACCTCAGATAATATGAAGATTAACGACTGAAAAAATCCATCGAGTTGTTTATGGGTTATTGTAAATATCTTGTGATTGGAGTCATGCAGCAGTGTAATTTTTTGTCAGCGACTTGTGTATGTAGATACGCACATTGTACAGCAAAATTGTGAACAATTTTATTACCAAATTTCACATTCTATTGCATTACTGTTAGTGTCCAACAACAGATGTTGACTTGATAATATCTATGTAGAGATATAAGTACAGAAGCTACACTTCAAGTATTTGTTCAAAAAGTTTTGTAAAAACTATGTGATTATGGACATTGGAAAAAGTAAATTCATGTATACATTTATGAACACATGTATGTTTACAAAAATTTTGAATTAGAAATAGTGAAATGTGTAAAGTTTGAGCCCTATAACCTTTTTCAAGATGTATTTCAAAACATATTGTAAAGGATATGAAAATGACAACTGACATAGTAAATGGAATCTTATTGTTGGTAATAAAGATGTGTAGCAAGTTTCAGTCAAATAACTCACAGGATTTGTAACACAAAAGGCTGAAAAACTAATTTCAGACAGTAATTCTGGTAGATCTATGTCAATCAAGATGAATTTAAAATAAATATGTGTACCAAGGTTTAGTGAAAAAGTCAAACTAACTTAATACTCTACAAACAGCTTGGCAGATAGCCTGATTACAGTTTACCTCAACAACTTTTCTGCAGGGGTTTAATAAACAAAAGATTTCTTTTTTGTCCTTATAAGTGTGAGAAAAAAGTCTGGAAAACTTAGGTGTCTACACAGAAGGACAGACAGATGGGCAGACAACCTGATTCTACTATACTTTGATACATCTTTTGTTGCAGGGGTATAGTAAATCTAAATACTAACATTAAAAAAAGGGATTTTAAAAAGATAGATATATATTATACTGACCAGCTCCCAACATCCTTGTTTTCTGACTGGTCAGGAAAGTCCATACCACTGGCCGAGTCTATTGTGTCAAGTTTATGTAAAGCAGGACGCCCTTCTTCTTTAAGAACTCCACCATACTCTTTGAAACTATCATGTGATATTGCAGAATTCTTTTCAAACATTTCTTTTGATACCGAATGTTCATTAAATACGTCGTCACTATTATCTCCACTACTGGCTGACTCCTCTCTCATGTAACGATGGTGAATACTATCCATACTCTTTCCAGATGACGGCTTTCTAACTAAATCCAAACCAGGTCCAGAATTTTTCCGAACAAAATCTGATCCTGTTCCAGAATCTTTTGAAATTCGTCGTTGTACTTCAAGACTTTTGCTCATGCAGATCTTTGTGTGACTCTGTGACGATGATATTCTAGGACACTCCATAGCTTTAAACAGTAAATTAACCATGATTTTTAAGGTAAAAATGAAAATAAAGAAGAAAATTAAAATCTTTGTCTTAAACTATATACAGAATGTGCCGTCAAGTAACTAATCATCTACAGTATGACTCATGTATTATAGATGTACACCTCCTCAGTTTGTTTCAGAAGGAAATACGTAGATATCTGACTTATTCAACTAGTTCACCAGATGTCAAAGGCTTTAACACCAGATCTCTGTCCAAGGAAACTCTCTTAGGAGTAGAATAGTAAGTAGTGAGAAAGTTATGGCAGTAAAATATAAAAATATGTATTTTCTAGAATTAATGGCTTCATAAGATTCATCAATTAAACACATGTACATGTACTTTACTAAAGTGAGTGGGACCATAATTACTGATTACACATAGGAACTATGAAAAATGACATCCAAAGCTCAGGTTCAAATCTGCAACTAGCATCAAGGATCTATATATATAATTCAGTTTAACTATCATACACCATTTATTTTAAACAATAAATTTTCTTCTTCAATTAAGCATTTGGAAGAAAAATTCAGACATGTATGACTGGTTTAGATGTTTCAAAGATCATTATCAAAAGTAATGACAGCATATAGAATTAACTTTATAATCAACTTTCTTACATAATCTAATGATCCAAATACTAAGATGATGTGAAAAATTTATTTTGATATAATCAAAACTAAGAAATCATACTCATAATCACAAACAAACCAAATAAAACTGTAAGATTTCTATCTCTAAATTAGATTATTTACTGTCTTGAAATAAATACTTCAGTGTGATATATTTTATTATCTACAAAAATAATGTTTCATCACAGTACATGTAATGGTATATAAACCATTATAGATCGAAAGTTATGCCCCTTACACAAAAACATCAACAAGTAACAGCTTGTGTCGCCGCAAGGCGATGAGTCAATCCACCATTATACATGTATCAACTCTGTAGTGTGTGACGGTCACCAAACAAATCAACATGTGCACATTTGCGAAAAAATACCTTTATATTCTTAATATTTATGGTACAGGACTTGAATTTTATGGCTTTTTTAAAAGTATATGTTTATATGTATATCAAGTAAATATCCAAATTTTTTATCATAAGAGCTTTAAGTCAACCTGAGATTTAGGACAAAATGTATTAAAGCAATTTTCCACAGTTTTTAAGACAATTTTGGGTTTTTTTCATTAATTTAGATTTTTTCTAAGGATAAATGATTATGCGGTGACATAATCACTATATACATCTTTCACACTGGTTTTCAAATCAAAGTCACTATGGTTTTCCAATCCATCTGAGCATCGACAGATTTAACAACTAGTATTAAAGGCTCTAAAACAGAAAACTAGAGACTTTATTGAATTTATATTCTGTAAAGACTTTATATATTTATCTGTATATGTTACACTACTAAGAAAGCATCATAGACAAATTTTAGGAATTGTACAAAATATTTTAGGTCAATTTTTGAACATTTTTTGGGAATGTTTTGACTGAATTCAATTTTTCAGAATTACAGTAATACACTGTAAGTGTATCTCTAAAAACTGAGGATGTTTTTAAGGATTTTAGGACAGACTTGAAACCATGTATTATGAACCTAAATATTCCTCAAAAGTCTAGAAATATGTATACATGTACTATATCTTCACAAGGTCCATGGTACCAGTTTAATCTGATATATGATATACTTGTTGTACATCTGTTAACAAAGACACTAAAGTAGTCTCCTTGTCATGTACTAACTTGCATATTGAACCTCCTTACTTTCCATCTACCAAAATAAGTCACACATCTTAAAAACCTATATATACTTCATACTTTGTATTTAGCATATTCCAAAAGAAGACACGAAGTACTAAGCAAACCACAAGCTAATAACTTCCAAACAATAACCAAACTTAATAAACGGTCAAAATAAGTTCAGGCAAAGGTCAAAGCAATAAACAGGAATATGTATGTAAATCTTCAAGTAAAGAAATTGAAAATCTAGGGAAAAACCTGATCAGGCAAAAGAAGGATTTGGAGTAAAGCTATGAGGAGAAAAAGGACAAGTAGAAGAGAGTAAGTTAATCTAAATAGTCTATAGGATAGGAATCTAGGAATTTAAGGAACAGGAGATCTACTCATATACCTTCAATCACAGGAGGTAGTGACCTTGACCTTGAGGCTTCTGTGTGAGCAAATCCTCCTAATGCAAAACATCATATACCATTTCTCAAATATACATAACTTGTATGTCACGCTCATCATGTTTATTTATCGTTTAATATTGCCAAAATTATAGTGAACAGTATTTAGCAGTAAAGGAAACCAGATGTCCCAGACAATACCATCAACCTTTGGCAGATGTACTGCTAGATCTATCCATCCACTCAATCAAGTGGATTTAAACTCAGAATGAACATGTATGACAAGCTACAATAATTCTAGCACAACGGTTTAGTCGAATCAGCTATCAAGGTCCTATTGATAGCACATGACTTTTAGATGGAGTAGTAAAACAGAGGGAATTCAGCCTCACTGACCAAAATTTTACACATTACAGCTTAAATAAGTTTTCCTTTATTATTTATCATGGGCTGAAAGACAGAAATGTAATATCAAATATTGTTCTCTTTCTCTAATGAAGGAAAAGTCAAGTTATCTTTCTTGATTGATAAATCCATTCTACGAGAGTTGTCTTTCTTTGCCAAAGAGTAAATGCTACACTTACAGCTTTTTTTCTGGCACAGTATTAAAACACACTGCATATTTCTAAAACTCTCAATTTGACATTTGACTCATGTTTTAAGTACCTTTACTTCTGTAAACTGTGAAGCCAGTATCCAGAGACTCTGCCATACGATCATCTTTGTATTTTTGCCAGTTTGGTTTGCGTCTTGATACTGAATCTGCTGTCATCCCAACTGCTGATGTTGTTGATAAGGGAATGTCATTTACTCTCTAAATAAAAGATTAAAATAATCTTACTGGTACAGACTGTTTAACAAGATATGCTAAGGCACTAAAATGATATGGCAATTCTTTTCTTTATAAAAATCTGTAACAATTTTTACGATGTATTTAAATGTTTCAAATGAAATTAGTCACGCAATAACTTCTGAATAGAATATCACAATAATTTTGTTTCAATGTTTTTGTATTTATTTGTAATTCATCATCAAGGTGTTATGTATGACTTTGTTTTCTGAAGAATTTTTTTCGGACACAACATAAAGCATGAACAAAAAATTATAAACTTCATTTCTTGACTAGAAAGTACATGTATATCATGATACATTTTGTATCATTGTTCAAGTATCATAACAGATATTGTATCATGGGAAGCTGTAATGTTACACCTCTACTACATGTAAAAAAAATTAAACTTATTCAGTTCAGTCGATACATTTTTCCTTATTTTATGTATATTCACGTACAAGTACTACCATATTTTACTTGTACATGTATTTCAAAAACAAAATACAGTCAAACTTCGATATCTCAAACACTGATATCTCGAATACCCAGGATATCTCGAAGTCGAATGTCGGTCCCGAAAAAAATCCTTCATATTATGATTAAATTTACCCCAGATGTGTCAAACAGTGATATGTTGAATACCATGCCTATGTCGAATACATTTTCAAGTCCCGAAGTTCTAATTCACCCGGTTTATCTCGAAGTTGGCTTCTTATTGACAATATTCCCCGCGGCGATTATCCTAGATGACAGGTCACTCGCGTGGTGTGATTAATTGACCGTGTCGGTGTACAAAACCACAGTGATTACATAATTGATCGCATCTGTGCGTATCATTTTATCTTTACCAAATATTAGTAAATGATGTTAATTTATTACATTCGACATATAATTAAATAATTAACATTAACTGTAATTAGTGCTTTTTCATACCTGCATTTATTTAAAGAAATTTCATTACACTGTTCATTAATTTATTTTTATTTTGAATCCATGTGTATGTCTATGTATTTATCTTGTCTTATGTGTAAGCCTATCCTCGGTTTTAGGTTTAGTATAAGACAGTTATATCCAGTATTGAATTTAAATTACGATATTACTGGAAAAAGGAAACATGATGTTTTCAGTTTTGGAGTATATTCTCTTTATATATTCATAAAATATAAAAGGTATGATGAGATTTAGATTAATTATTTAGGAACAATACAATACGCACATCTTCATGTGTATTTATGGATAAATACATGTATATCTCATACATCTACTATAATAATCACAAATGTCAAATGAATCAGCGTACATTAACAACTGCAGGATTTGTAATCCTAAACTCAAAATTTGGATATCTCGAACTACGGATATCTCGAAGTATTTTCCACGGTCCCTCCGACTTCGAGATAACGAAGTTTGACTGTAATGTCACTTGATCAACACCATGCTGGGAAGTGATATTTAAATATTTTCATTGCCCACCTTACGGACTCTGTGTCTATCTTTAGTTGGTTGTTCATTATCTTCAGAACTATCATCTTCTGAGACGCAAACATCTCTTTTGGCCTGCAATAAAAGTAGCAAAACATAAAACATATGATACATACAGAAGGAAAGAAAATAATCTTATCCACTATGTAGAAGTTCTGGAAAACCTTTTAGAGACTGTTACATAAGAAAGCACAAAAAAGTTGGGAAAAAACACATAATATTCATGAATTGTTATAGTTTTAGAATTTTTCTCAATTATTTGACAAATTTTATTACATTACATTTTGTTTTTAACTTTAGCATACCACTTAATATTGATACATTAGCTCATTGCCTCAATATATTTTTTCTGAAATTAGAATACCTGTAAACCAAGGAGCCATATCATCATAGATTCATGATTTTCTGCTGTAAAGATGTAATCTTTTCCTTCACTCCTACAAGAAAGAACTAGGTCAGATTATGCTATATTGTCTTCTTTTGCCAACATCAAGAACAATAACATACAGTAATAGATTAATCAAGAGTTATTGTTGCTGATGCATAAAGTAACTAAACTACTAGGAGTGTGCTTCTGTTCACATATACATACAAGTTAAGGATCTAACTCACCAAATTCTGGGGTGGAGTTTGCAGGTGTATGCCAGTCAGCTGTAAGGTTTCCAAGTGTATGCCAGTCAGAGCATGTTGGAATGTGTGCAGGTGTATGCCAGTCATGGCATGTTGGAAGGTATGCAAGTCAGGGCATGTTGGAAGGTTTGCAGGTGTATGCCAGTCAGAGCATGTGAGAAGGTTTGCAGGTACATGTATATGCCAGTCAGGGCATGTTGGAAGGTTTGCAGGTGTATGCCAGTCAGATCATGTGAGATGGTTAGCAGGTATATGCCAGTCAGGGCATGTTGGAAGGTTTGCAGGTGTATGCCAATCAGATCATGTGAGAAGGTTTGCAGGTATATGCCAGTCAGGGCATGTTGGAAGGTTTGCAGGTGTATGCCAGTCAGGGCAGGTGTATGCTAGTCAGGGCATGTGGGAAGGGTGCAGGTGTATATTAAGTTAGCTTAAAGCCCTGATGATTTCAGGTTGTTAATGCTGGTTTAATGGTTGCTGGTAAAGCTCAATATATGAGACTCAGACCAGAAAAGACTGCATCAAATCTTATGTATGAATATTGTTATTCTGTAAGTGTTTTATCTCTGCTTACCCGGTATGAGGACAGGCCCATCCTTTTCAGTAACAGGCTAATTAATAATATGACACATATTTGGCATGCTTATTTAGTGAAGAGATAATTAAAGTACAAAAATAGATCAGTTATATCATATAACAGTTGTAACAGCTCGTAATTTGTACAAGATGTTCCTATGTAGCACTGTTAATAAGAATGATCTCCATATAGATAATTACAAAAATGTACACATATCAAAGTAAATAAAGGTTTCCACACATCAAACATGAAAAGATATATCTCAATCAGCTTAATTTTTGCACGTTTCTCTTTTTTTCATTATCCACTCATAACTATTTCAATCCATCTACTGATTAAGTGGACCAATACACAGTTTACCTCATGTAAACATTGAGGAAGCTGCACTTGTGAGAGCAACACCGATTGAAAATTAACATATCACAACTCAGAACAATTTCAGATTAAGACATATCAAAACTCGGTACAAATCTCAGATTAATACATATTACAACCTGGTACAAATCTCAGATTAAGACATATCACAACCTGGTACAAATCTTAGATTAAGACATATCACAACTCGGTACAAATCTCAGATTAAGACATATTACAACTCGGTACAAATCTCAGATTAAGACATATCACAACTCAGCACAAATCTCAGATTAAGACATATCACAACCCGATACAAATCTCAGATTAAGATATATCACAACTCGGTACAAATCTCAGATTATGACATTTTGGACTCCATGATACTAACTTTACAACCTGTTTAAAGCAGTTATGTACAAGTACAATCACTTCATGAAAAGCACACTATAAACTTCTTTACAGATAAGAGATTGTCACATGTTTATTACTTGAGTAAGGGACAGACTTGGTGTGGTTGTTAAGCACTAGGCTTTTGGTGTAGACGTTCACTGATTGATTCCACACATGTTTAAGATATTGGTTACTTACTGCTTCCGTATCACAATATGACTGAAATACTGTTGAAAGTGACGTAAAACACAAAATCAACCGTTTCCAACCAACATCTAATTGAGTCAATGTCCATCAGAACTTGATAAATAAACCATTTCATTAAAGATGAAAGTGAATTGTTGATATTCAACAAATAACTGTGGGAATCAATGCAGCCAGAGTAGTGATGAAATCTATTTTATACAAAGTGTCATAACTATATAAGTCACAGCACTGTATAGACTGATGTGTAGACCAATTCATAGTCATCTCCTCCATGAAAAGTAGGTCACTTTCATTTGGTGTTTACAGATTGTTAATAATAGCAGTAAGCAGTTACCATTAACTGATACAAATCCAGCTCTGTAATATCATGTCTCAATGTTGAGAAAGCTTAATATTCATTTCACATTTCAATTAAATACCAAATAAGTTCAGTATTACTATATTGATCATAGTAACATGTTGTAAGTGTAATTCCTCTGTGCTTACAATTAAGGCCTGGGCTATGGGAAGTCTGAAATGAGCCTGCTGTCTGAATTTGTCTTATGTATTACACATCATACACTGTCTAAATGACTGACTGAAATACTTTGCCTCAGTTCCCTAATTCTTAAATTCTATTTCTAACAGTGAATTTTGTTGGTCAGAGCCAATCGCACTGTACATTCTGTATACCTCAATTAGAAATGCTTTGTATTATAAGGCATACTTCCAATTTCCGAAAAGGAGTGTTCAAATTCCTCTCTACCTCTTCTTTTAATAACTGTATATCTGTTATTTCTTTAATATTGAAAGATTACCAAGTACATAGAAGCATCTTATAAACAAAATGAAATACTGATGTCCCAAACAGCAATAACTAGAATATTTTGAGAAGGTAAAAGGTCAAGGTCACAAAGTCAAACAGTTAGATACTTATGGAAGTATCTTGTCACAAGGAATACATACTTACCACATTAAAGCTATTTATCTTACCATTCAAAAGAATATTGAAAGTTTTAAAGAAGTAAAATGCCAAGGTCACTACATCAGAATGTTTGGTACTAAAAAGGTCTTGTCACAAGACCAATCATGTGAACTATCAAAGCCTTGACTATATACATGTACATTCAAAATTTTGTTTGTGAACATTCAAATCTTATGACCAAACTATGAAAAGCTTGCAGAGACACAAACATAAATTCAGACAGACAAACAAAAAGGCTATAAACTATATTCCTAGAATCTTTGATTCCAGAAGAATAAAAATGTACACAGCAGAACCTAAATAAGAAACCTCCTTGATCTGACCACTGCCCATCTCTGCAGACCTTCAGTCGTACACTTATACATCTGTTTTTATACACCTATCACCATCATCATACAAATATTTCTTGCCAAATATATTTCTCAAGTGTATGTCTTAAGTCATAGTGAACTACATGTAAAATGATGTTGTAGGATCTCTGTGTATCAGATTAATACAACATGAATCATCCATGAAAAAGAAGTTCTCCAGCACATGTTACAAGTCTATTAATATCTAGCAGGACAGTGACATCTTCAGAGAGCCTCAATTACTCACGAGTGCTGAGCAATAACATTACACTGATAATTATGTTATAAGCAGAAGTATGTAACTTACTTGAATTTTGTTGACAATGAGATAAAACGGGAAGTCAAAACATTCATAACAAAGGTGTATATTGCAGAAGACCATGCTTTGTACCATTACTTTTCAATACAGTCTCATTTAACTACATCAAAACATGTAGTTCACTTTTTCCTTCAGACTTTTAATATGGAAGTTTTCAGTATGATCCTCAAACCATTCCTCTGTGGCAGCCTCAGTCATCATCATCAGGAAACCTTGTTTCGCTCAAATAAGATGTCAAATTTCTTAAGAGTTAACAATGACTGGGAACTATAGATATGGACTGTAGGGTGGATGATTAAGTCATTTAAGCTTATTATCATAAATAACAGTTTGAACAATTCATAACTAGTGCACAAGAGCTTTGTCATGAAGAAGCAATGTACTTGGCGTAACTTTCCCTTCCTTTTTTCTTTTGCAGCAACTGTCATCTACTTCATTCAATCTGGACAGTAAATCCTGCAGCTTCCAGCAGCTTTATAATCAATCCACATTACACTTTTAGAATCCCAGTTTGATCACCTGATATTTCAGAGTTCTTCATGAGGGTGCTTCCATTGCATGGACTTCTTCTTGTTGTCTGAGTCCTATTGATGGATCCAAGTTTTATTTTCACTTGATCAAGAGGTCATTAAATGAAAATGAAAGCTCAACCTCTATGTTGTCACTACAAATATCAAGAAGTTCTTAACTCGGCTGAAGCCTATAGAAGAGATCCAGAATATGACACTTTCTGTAGACCTGCAACCTAATGAACACCTCTGATATCTCAAGGTGTTTATGTAATTTTGTGTGGTCACTTACCCCACTGGCAAGTTATTTTCAAAAACAAAACAAAATTTTGGGTCACTGAATGTGACTATTTACTAATAATTGCTCTGCATTATGCAATAACATTAATACTCATTGTGACTAAGGGCTATTAAAACTCATTTCAGTAATCCTGACTAAGGCATCAAGGCTGGTTGTGACAGGTGGCAAGGGAATGCTGACCCCTCAACAACACCTGATTTCCACTTGCTTTTCTAGTGATGCATGATGACCCCCTTTTCCCCAATTTGTGTTGTACCTTTCAATGCTGCTATGATCATCTATTTAATATCTATGCTGTCTTATAGATTTACTTACATGACAATGAACTGGTTGTGGTTTTCTAGATCCAATGTAATGGCAGCCCCCTTGAGAGTAATGTGACCCATGGGAGATTTGTTGGTCTGGAACTCCTCCTCCGACTTGAAGTACACCAGCTGGCATTGACTCTCCTCCAGCACACACCATACTTTCTTCCTTGTTTTCAGTAAGCTTATTCCTTCAAAGAAAACATGTACAAACCCTATATATTCCAGAACATATGTACAATCTATCAAATATAATTTTTGACATGTTTCTTCTAATCTGAATTTATGTTTTATTTTTCTTCAAAGCACCAGTTCATGCATACAAAAGTCACTGCACTCTCAATTAAGAAAAACATTTTTACTGTCACATTCAAGAACAACAGACCAGCAAAATCAACACCTTGCAAAAAAAAACAAACTTTGTCTGAGGAGTTTGAGATTACAAGAAATGAAATGATAATTTAGGTAAAGAAATACAAATTAATAGAATCTTATCCTGAGAATCTAGAAAGCATTAGTGCCCTTTTGATTTGACCAATCACAAATCATACAGATATTATACTTCTGTTCGTTTCTTGTCTTACATCATGCCAAGATTATTTCACATATATATCAGGACAGCATCTACCTGGAGCATTTGTGAGAGACAGGACCTCAGATTTTACTGGCTTTCAGACAAGCTGTCAGTGAGATAAATCTGGAACCTGTTGGCCATAAGCCAAGCATGATAGTAACAAAGCTTAATGCTGATTCTTTAGAAACTGCTACTACAGAAAATTAAGGTTATAAGAATGATATTCAATTAACAAGCTGTGACAGTCTGTGTTGTTGACCCAGGTAGTTCAGTAGATATTGTGTATGCATGGCTATTGGGCAAGGTCCCTGAATCAAATCCAAGTCGGACACATCCTAACATGGTCTGTCACTGATGTGGTGCTGAGCCCAGACCTTAGGAGTTATAATGATTGCTCTTTACTCTTGGGGTATCTGAACTGTGTTTGTTTCATTACTTCTATTGTTGGTTAACTCGATCTGTCATTGGAGATGTGATGATTTAGGCTTTGACCTACTTAGTCTAGTGGGTAGAGTGTCTGTTTGGTCAGTTCCAATCCCAATCGCTGGCCGCAACTCTTTCCTGTAGGGGCAGACTTGATGCAGTGCACAATGCACTTTACTGTGATGTGTTAACATTCCAGATTTGCTACTATGTTAAAGCGGTTGGTTACCTGACCTGCTTCCATGTCAGGACAACCACAATACAAAAGTTGCTGAAAGTCACATAAAACCCTAAACAACCAACCAATCCTCTTTTCTGTCTGAAACCAAGCAAATTCACTGAAACTGATCTTCACCTTTGGAGAAAATCACCATTATGTCACACAGAAATTCAGTTATTCATGATTGGAATCTCCTTTAAAATAACGCATGCTTTTATTATTAAGGTATTAACTGACAAAATTTATTCAATTATTCCAATGTGGATTTTAGTCATTGTCACAGACAGAAGAAGGATCAGGTTCAAGTTAATTTCTCCTCTCAGCAATGATGAAAGTGAAGGATAACAAGAGGCCTAAGTGGGCCATTATCACCCATCTGAACTTAATGAGCATATAATAATGAAGCATTCAAGCTATTCTCCATTCTGGAGGAGATCTCACAAAAAATCAACAACACTTGTTGAATACCTTGTATCTTTAATTCTGCCAAATATCTTCAAAATATTTCAATAAATTACAAAGAGCTCTATTGAACTAGAAATATAAATTGCAATAATTCATCACTCTTGATAAAAAAGATCTATTTTGAGATCTAATTCAGCTAACTAACAATCATCTCCTGTAAACATAAACAACTATACATATTATCAATAGATACATTATAAGTATTCTTAAACAAGAGATACGAGTGGACCAATATTGCTTATCTGAACACCGTGTGTACTATAATACAATTAGAAAGTATCAGAGTTGTTTTTAAGTAAAGATTTCAATTCAGAATCCTGCCAAACACAGAAGCACATCTTCCTAGGGCACTGTAATATTTAGGTTTTTTCATCTTATACAGCTTGTCCGAAGTTTCAATTCACAAAGGAGGGTACTATACTGCACCCACTTTACCCCAGCATCTACCCCGAAGAAGAACTAGCCAACATACAATTCTAAAACTCTAATTTGCAAACAAATTTTTCATGATAAGGTTACAGGTAACAGGTGTATTTCTTTAAAATCAGAAAGCATACACAAAATGAATACTTTATGAGCAAGGTAAAATAAGAAAATCGTAGAAATCACCTGAATGTGTGCAAAAATGATAAAGTCAGCTGTCTCACAAAAGACCTAAAAATATTTCATAAATTTCAGACCAAAACTAGTTACAGCACACTTAAGATACCCTTCTAGATCACTCTAATACATTTGGTTTGTCAATCTATGCTGCTGGTCTAAATTAAGAAGAAGATTGTCAAATGAGAGAATACTGACTATTCCTTGATCCACTAGAAGGGAACCATGGGTGCTCCACAGAAAGGAGGACCTTTGGCTCAGGTGAGCTAAAAATATGATCAAAGGTATTGTCCAATATAAGATGATTACTAGTCTTGACAGAATTTCATCCAAGCTGTTGACAGTGGTTTTAAGCTAATTTATCATTGTATGCCTGTCTTCACACAATACACATGCCATACCTCAGTTACAAAATTTTCCAAAAGAAAGTCATGTACATGTTACAAATATATCAGGGCTGCATTTAGCAATTAAAAAAATATTAGGTTGGAATCCCCCTTTCTCTTTAATGGTCAAATTGTGTCAAAGAATGGAGGTTCCACTATCAAATATACCATCAGTCTTAAATAAAATGATTTTCTTAGACTAAAATTTCCTCGTGATTATCGAGATAACGTTGCATGAGTTAAAATCCCTTTGGTTTCAACTATGTAAATCTTCCTCTGTGAGGCCACATGCAGGGCATGGGTTTGACAAGTTGTGGACAACATGTTCTTTCAGAAACACTCTCTCAAATGCATAACAATCAGTATTTTCAACTATCAATTTAAACTACTAAGAAATCATTTTTATAACGATAATTTAAAATCTAGACAGGCATTGCCAGTCTAAAATATCTCTGTCACAAATTACTGCAGTATTCTAAAACATCTGCATCAGTAACGGTTTATGGTACATGTATCAAAATTACATCGACTACTAGTACTACACATATTAGATAATTCTACAAATATTATATCAAACTTCATAGATCTATTAATTTATATCACTTGTACTGTACAGTAAGTCTATAAACTTCTCGTCTAAATCTGCTTCTCTCACTTCGTCACATCAATTTAGGAGATGTACGAGTTACTTCCCTTTTGGCATCTTCAACATGCGGCACTGTTCTCGGTAGTCTAGAGTTGAGCCGAAGGAAGTAAATTCAGATTGGAACCAAAACCTGTATTATCTAATATCGAAGGTAGTTTCCTTTTTTAGGTGGTGGTAAAGGTGACCAAGAAAGGGTTAAATAGTGTATATAATATAATGACAATATAATGGCAATCAATATCATAAGTGTCTCTTTGCACTGGTAGATATGGGTTTATCTTAAATTCATTCATACGTTTCTTTTGCTTTACTTTATTAATAAGCTGTTTATTGCATTGTATTTTATTTCATTTTTTTTTTAACTCCAAAGGTTTCTTGGGGAGGGGTTGATGTTCAGAAACCGTGGCTCCAGCTGGGTGAAAAGTTATTTAACATCCCGATATATCATAACCAAGAATTATGAGTTCTCCACTGCTTCACTAACTTAAAACCGACCAATCTCTCTCAGTATAGCGCATTCAGTTCGTAGGCTAATGTTAATCACAATGTGAATATTAACATTAGTGTGAAGAATCTAGTGCTATGTTTTAATCCAAACCGAACTTAAGACAAATTAACTCAATCTTTACTGTGTACCTTAAGCCATACGATTGATACGGATATTTAAAACAAATCTGAGACTAATAGTTCAGAAACATCATAACGTAAGACAACAGAGAATTCCATAGCAATATTTTATTCATCAAGGGTCCGATAATTTCATGTCTAGTTGTTTTAAATAATAATTAAACGTCTTCGACATCGACAGTATGCCCCCAAGATCATCGCATAGACCACAGTACAATTTCTCGATGATGTTTGGACATAAGTGCATTTTTCCTGAATTTGTCAATTACAATGAAAAACCTTGAGATTTGAGCCAGTTTCTATAATTTTATAGCCAGAACAGGGGTGTACCAAAAGATTTTCAAAGAAAACCGAAAAACATGCAACTGAAGAAACATTTTATAAACCCAAAATTGGTGCTTTAAACCAATGACAATTACATCTATTGAGGAACTGGCATTTTCGTTTGGGGTTTTTTTTTTTTCTCAATTAAAAATATCAAACGAAGATGTCTGTTTTACTGATTTCAACATAGTAAAACTAACTAAGATAAATATTGGGTTTAATGTATTGCGCTTCTATTTGGAGACATTGAATGCTTACGTATCGCCGTAAACCTCTACTCGCGACCTGTAAATCAACCATTGCATGCCAAAAATATGAAAACACAAGGACGTTAACACCTGATTACTTTGCAAGACATGAAGGCATAGAATGATCTTAATTGAATTAATCTAAGTTGCTAGCCAGATTCTGTCATGGACTGGACACCTGACCATCGCAAGTTAACTTCCCATGTGTAATCGGACATACAACAGTAATGCAGACAAGTTCCTGGTCGAGGAACAAATTGTAAAAATTCAGTGGCTACAACCCGACGATCCCTCCACCGAAGCATGATCTGACACTCTAACTAAGCATACTAACTATTGAGCCACGCACATAATGAATAAGGACAGTATACGAGAAGATTGCCGACCAGATAAAACAAGACATTACAATCAACACTGAACTACACGACTAGTCACCTACATGTAGTTTATTGTCAACATGATCAAAATTTTTATTTCTTGAAAGGAAACTAAAAAATAATTACTTTCACGAGAGACGTATACGTCCCCATTTCTGTTAACATTTCATGTTTCAAAATGTACGACCAATATATTTTATGGTGGCTTAAGGGCATGTATCTGACTTAAACGACTTCACACTAACAGACAAGCAGAAACAACAACCACTAAATATGCTCCGTTTATAAGGGAGCATAAAAATCGGGCATCTCCATGAGGTGCCTATAGACAACAAGTTTGTGATTTGTTTACTTTGAGATCTCCCCAAAACATTTCTCCGTGTATCTTTTTTAACTATGCTAAATGTTTAGGGGAGATCTCAGTTGAAAAACTTGCTTGACTACAGGCACCTATGCACCCCCGGGGTTGCATGCTTCCTTCATATGAAGTATGAACATACACTGGTGGAAATTTTTCTAATATTTGACCCCCATTTTTGTATTTTAATATCTAGTTGGTGAGTGAACTGCATCTGTCATAAAATGATCTAAATGACCTTTCTTGAAAGGCCATACTCCCAGTCCCGGGTTACAATTAACTTGTGTATAAAAGATGGCCATTGTCTGTTGAGTTTTCACTGACATATTTGCCTTATTGGGTATTTTAATTGAGTTCGATTTTCTGAGTGACCTTGATCTTTCAAAAGTGACCTTGAGTGACCTATGCCAGCAAACTCTTATCTCGAGCTGCAATTTATTTGGTCATTGCCTTATGAAAATACATTTCTCTATTTGAAGTTCTATTTTTTGAGTGGCATTGACCTCTCAGAAAGTGAACAATTGTGTGAAAAAATGATCAAATTCTGACAAATAGTTTAACAGATACGAGTTGGAATGGACTAATAGGCAAACAGAACCTTGGACAGACACGTAAACACGACAGCGTCAATACGCTCCCCTGATGTTTTCAGGGAGCTTAAAAATGTATGGACTACTAAAACTCATTCCAGCAGTTTCTTAAAACTGATTAATTAGCCCGTAGTTTGGTTTGCGATGAAAAGGTACAGCTTTTCCTTTCACTTATGAATTATTTCACTTGCAGCGAAGAAGCATTTACAGTAATAAATATAGAACATGTATTACCTTTTAATTTTGTACACCAGATGCGCATTTCCATATAGGGACAGGCTTAGTGTAGTGGTTAAGCGCTTGGCTTCCGGCGCCAACGATCCGGGTTCGATTCCCGGGTTGCGCCACTATGTTTAAGAGGTTGTTTACCTCCTGCTACCATGTCGCGATATAACTGAAAAATTGTTGAAAGCGACGTAAAACACCAATCAACCAACCAACCAACGCATTTCGATAACTTATGTCTCTTCAGCGATGCTAGTGGCCGAATGATTGGAATTCTCATAATATATAGATATTTGAAGAGCAGTGTTGACAACAAAATGACCGAAAAATGAACCAAAGAATCAATCTAAGGACAGAACTATGCATGAGGGAGATACTCCTTAGTTTTAGAGTGATTTACTCTAATTTGATGACTGAAAATTTGAAGTATGTATTTTATGTCAGTACAAAAGCACTGAAAACTAGACTTATGATGTCATCGGCAATTAACTAATGATGTCTGATTTTTTTAAATCACAACACAAAAAACCTTGGCAAACTAAACACAAGTTCATACTCAAAATATTCTAAAATGACATATATACTATACGTGTACATGTACATGTACAAAAATTTACTTTAATAAATACTTACCACCTCCGGTTCTGAAGAGGAGATAACCCGACAAACTGTGCCAGGACGGCATGATGGTGTATTATCCCCCCTGTTATGTTTCATAAAAATTGTTTTACATCCTCTCAACGTCAAACGTTCGTTGTGTATATTACTATATATTACACCGAGTTTACAGAGATCGACGTCCTCTATACACTGAAGAAAAATCTTTATTTTAAATAGCAAAAAGAAAAAAATCCAATTGTTACAGTGTTATATATCAACTATATAAGTCGCACACTGAAAGTGTATGTTTGTAAATGCAATGAAGTAATGCAGTAATGAAGACAAAATCCACAAACTGCTACTACCGTGATCGAATCTTCTGTGCTGTGTGCAAATTTCCTTCGAGCATTATTCAGTATCTGGAGCAAAAATACGACACGTAAGGGTAAATTCCCTGCACAGTTTCACCTTGACACGAAATTCACTAAATTATAAATCCACTGCAATATACTGTCCCATTATGTCCGAATTTCAATATGCTATAAAGAGTCCCGCGGTCTTCTTACACGCTGTTCCTGATTTTCGTTGAATATACACAGCCTAGTCCGCGAATTTACCTGTAATAAGAGAGATAACGTTTGAATAGATGTTATACAAATGATAAGTCCTCCAAAATTACGTGAAATTACAGTCCTTATAGATTAAGAAATAATTATCGTCAAGAAGCAACCTCCTACGCATTTGAAGTTTAGATCGACGTCCACGAATTTAATCCGGGTTCTTTTTGTTTTATGCATCCAATGTGAAAATCGGCTAATTATCTTTGAATATATAATGATCAGAATTATACAGTAAGCTTGATAGTCGGCCGAATAACGCTGAATTAGGCTCGGGAGGGAGGTGTGTCACTCTCATAGTAACTTAGTTATATACAAGGACTGACGGTTTCGAGTTCAGAACGTGACATCATGGCATGCATTTTATACCGAGAGCTTTTACGGAACAAAACAAACTTCTCCACCTTCAACAAATTTCTTCACCCGAACTTTGTCCATTATTGATTGACAAGGTTTTCGTTTGGGAATAAACACGTGTTTAGACATTAGGTAGCAGATAACGCATGTAAAGCACGTTTAGTGGCGAGGTGAGAATTAAGCCACTGTGGTAAAAAGTTTTTCAAGCAAAACTTGGAGTCATTATCCTCCTAGCTATGATCATATAATGGCTGTATGGATACATTTTAAATCAAGGTCGAATAAGGACTGAAATTTATATTTAACTGATCAAAATGCAAGAACGAACGATTCCAATAGTTGAATCAGTACACTAGAGTATAGTGTGTTTGTTTGTGATCTCTCACGACATGCTTATGAATGCAGAGTGTTTTGAAAGGATATAAAAAAGTAGATGATCACAGTAAGCGACAGAGAACATTTTAGACGTCTACGGCTCTGTATGCATGTTCTACATCTATGATTCGATACATTTGACGAAGATGGACGTAAAATCAGCGGATGACCGAATGATCCAATGAAAACCAACTTAGACTATCAAATTTTATTTACTTAAATTGCGTTATTTTTCACCTCTGACATGGCCGTCATTTTAAAACAGCATATGAAGTAGGAAATCTGAAATCTCGTTTGGTTTTTTTTTTTTTTTTTTTGCATAGTTTTAGGCTTGGGTAGAATTCGGACAAACGAAGGGATATTTTGGACATAGTTCTAAGTTTGGGTAGAATTCGGACTACCGAAGTGGTATTCTGATCATAGTTCTAGGCTTGGGTAGAATTCAGACTACCGCAAGTGGTGTTTTGGACAGTTCTAGGCCTGGGTAAAATTCAGACTACCGCAAGTGGCATTTTGGACATAGTTCTAAGTTTGGGTAGAATTCAGACTACCGCAAGTGGCATTTTGGACATAGTTCTAGGCTTGGCTAGAATTCAGACTACCGCAAGTGGTGTTTTGGACAGTTCTAGGCCTGGGTAGAATTCAGACTGACGAAGTGGTACAATCTTTTATACAATCTTTTAGTTTTTTCTCCTTTTCTTCTTTTTTTTTCAAATACAAAGAAAGAAAGGATGAACACAAAATGGTCCGTCTGACCTGACATTTTAAAAAAAACTACCTGTTACAGACTTATTCGAGCAGATGTCATAGGATTTTTTTTTTTGTCTTTGTCTTTGTTTGGATTGTCTCTTGATGCCGTATGATGCATGGAAAAAAGTAAAATTCTTTTTATGTTATATAAATTTGAGATACATATGTTCTTCTATGAATGTCAAACTAATGATCATGGGACACAGTCAAATACATTCCACATGTATTGAGCAGTTGCCGGTTTCTAAAACCAAATTTCATTGTAGGAATTCCCAACTCCTAATTGTCGTACAAAATCAATCTGTATTAACGGGCCACCTGCCTTAAGTAGCTACTTTTCCAACTTCCCTTAGGTGGTCACTCGAGACTGGTTCGACGTATGTAACGGTTATATCTTCTAAATTCTAATTGAACTATCTGCCATTTAAACAAATTGACAGATAGTTTATTCAAGATTTGGTATCTTAATGTTATGAATTATCCAAAGGCATGCATCATACACTTTGACAAAGAAGAATATAACTTCTACATGTCAAAAGTATATGTCATCTAAGATCCCAGTCCATAAACAACGCAAATAATCCTTGTTAAGGCTGCTAATCAAAAATGACCAAGTGGCTGAAAAAAGAAAATACACTATTTGAAAAAGAAAATGCCTGATACTCGAGACGAAATTATGCATCACATTCTCGTATGTATTACTTTGAACGATGTTAGAAAACATTATGTACATTCAAAATTTCGATACCAGACTTAACATTTGAAAAGGCCGTCTGTATACTGAAGTAGTAATAAACACTGTATCTTGTGATCTAGGATGCATGCAAGTGCGACAATCTTTATTTACATTTTATAGATTAATGTATCTGGTTTAGGAAATTACTTATCTGATTTTGTAACTTCTTTTATGTTAATAAATGATATAAAATACAATCAAATGCTATAATGCACATCTAAAAATGGATATTGCATGACATAAGATAATACTGGTATATATATATATATATATATATATATATATATATATATATATATATATATATATATATATATATATATATATATATATATATATATATATAAAAGCATAAAAGATAGCGCAGAGAGAAACGCTCAATATGTAGCCAATTCAAGAAACCAGTTTTTATTAGACTAGTGCTTTGTATATATTTTCTATCTTTCTTTTCGTGTCTTTATATTTATGTAAGCGTTTGTATGTGTGTGCCCTGAAGAAGAAGCAGATTGCTTCGAAAATTTGACAATTTTTTAATTGTTTTAGTATCGTTATCGCTTACCTGTACTTTTATATTGACCCCTTTTTCTCGAGCGATTTGCATTAATCTTCATTGAGGTTGATCCGATACTTATGAATAGTGAATGTTGTTACAATTTCCTTTTTTTTTTTTTTTTTTTTTTTGCTTTTATATATTTTTTAATATATATACATATTAGAAGGGCAATGTGTAAAATTTTCAGATGGGAAACTTATATAATACAAACGTATGGTGAGTAGCTGTTTTAAGAATTACATCTATAACGATTTCATTAAAATTCAATACCTGTACTATCTAAAATGACATCAGTGTACTGGATGCGTCACATAACATGTCATGTCTCTTTGTTAAAGGCATGACATCATTATGAGTAGAAATCAAGTCATACAAACCGCTGACTTTATCGGGTTATAGGAATAAAAACTTACTTCAATAATACTATAGAAAGCTAACGTTTCAATTTAAGTTACATGTTTTAGATTAAGATAAATTAGTTAAATATCTTTACATTTCTTCATAAATGATTTCTAGAATACTATTGAACAAAATATATATAATTCATATTTCATTCCAATAAAGACCATATAAACTTTTGACAGAGAGGACAAGAGATATTTGACTTAGCCGTTTGACAAAAGTCGCCGCGGAAATGCAGAGCAAGAAGGAATAAGTATATAAAAACCATCACCAAATGCTCAATAGTGATGCAGTTGTTATACTAACTTAGGATGGTCAATCTGAGGTGAAATTCCTTACTCAATGGCTGTGATTGAGCGGTTTATGGGTATAACTTCATCACAAGAGCAGTACAATCAACACATTTTTAAAAATTAAAAACAATCCTTTGTATATAGAGAACGATAGCAAAGAGAATTAAACGTTGTAACACTTAATAAAACATTACTTCAAATGATGAAGAAAATCGAAATTTCAGAAACGTTACGTCGAGCATTCTTGGAATTGATATTGTCCGCCCAGAGACCTAATGTAGGACATCTAAATATAAATGTATTTAATACAAATATTTATTTCGTAACTGGAAATATATGCAATTGACCAAGTACATTCAATGAACTGACATCAAACATCTAGCTAGGCCACATTCATCAAAGAACTTGTAACTAATCCTAAGTCTTTGACTCCACAATTAAGGACAATTTTCTTTAAATACTCTAAAATAAATGGAGTTTTTGCGAAAAACTAGAAAAAAATAAACAAACCTTGATCAGAAAAATAGGTTATTTCTGCAAATACAAATGTTAAATGAGTCGTCAGATATTTACACTTTGTCAAAAGTGCCTTCTTAAAACGGACCCAGAATAGTAAAACTGATTATTATAGATATGTCTAAGAAAATGTTTTAAAACTTATAATGCAACACATTCATTAAATGAACATCATCAGCGAACATTGCGAAAATTAATACCAGACATTCATATGATCTGCAGCAAACATACAGAAACCTGATATTCACAGAATTTAGATATCCTTAATTCGATGTTAATGATACTGGCATCAGTCATAGAAAAGATATATGTAGTAGCAGACATTCAGAAAACTGTCATGGACTGTCGAAGAATCTATATCAACATCAACAGGCTCATAGGCTGCCATTGAATTTTACTTGGATCATTCATGTACCACAATGACGTTAGACATTAAAGTCAAAAAACGGTGATCGACATATCTATAATTAGATATCAGATGTTACAGAGCAGAGTTTCCCCTATAACATTTTCCTGTCAACCCTTTGCTATAAAAAAATAATTTTTCTCCCCTGGAGAAAATTCTACAAGTAATCTGCATAATAGACATAAAAACATATGCTGTAAACATCTAAATTAAAGTGCCATTATCAAAATATTCAAATACGTTCGCCAAATAGTTATGAGAAAATGGTCTACAATGTAGTATTTTACTAGTATTACGAACTGGGGCGTTTTGCAAGAGACTTTCCTTGTAAAAGTCCCAAGCATACTGGCATTATCCGAAGTAGCCGCAAGTAGTGGCCCTATGATATGAATGATAGGGCCACTACTTGCGGCTATATCCGAAGGAATATCTATCTGCTAGTTAAACTGCAATATAATAATAGTGTGCATCATACATACCTTGCTTCGTTAACAGTGATACACAAGAACAGGTGCGAGTGACAAGGTCATTCAGTGGACAGCCCTTGTTGATTATCAGGTGGGATTTATCAAATAATCGCTAGCAGATATACGTATAGATTTATTTATTTGCATAGCTATTTAACATAAAACTGTACAATGCACAGCGATCATGCAAATCAGCTTTGGATATTATGATTCCAGGCATAAAATAAATCTTCTGTAGCCCTTAAGTATTATTAAAACAGGCACCGATTGTAAACACCGACCAATACAAATTCACAAACCTGAGGTAAATGTCTACAACTTACCATTCATTGGCGAATGTATATAAAAGTTCCAAAATAAAGAAAAATCACATGCCCGTGCGAGAGAAGGGAACCTCATTGTGCTAGGATGCAGCAGTTGTCCTAGGTACAAGGAGTAAATCCCCTATGATTCATGAAATATGTACCATATGTATGAAGAAAAGTGAACATGTCAATAAGTTAACCTCAAGGCCATATCCAGTCGATAAGCATTGAATTATACAAACCCAGTCGGTAGAAAGCGAATTATAATAGGTCTGTATGCAATAGTGTAAATAGGAAGGGTTACTGTATACCATACTGTTAATAGGAAGGGTTATTGTATACCATACTGTTGATACTGATAGGAAGGGTTACTGTATACCATACTGTAAGTAGGAAAGTTTAGCTGTGTGCCACACTGTGAAAAGGAAGGTTTGCCTTATATCACAGTGTGAATAGGGAGGGTTACTATATACCTCACTGCAAATAGGGAGGGTTACCGTATACAACACTGAAGATACTCATAGGGAGGGTTACTGTTTACAACACTGAAGATACTCATAGGGAGGGTTACTGTATACATCACTTTAAGTAGGGAGGGTTACTGTATGGAAGACTGTGAATAGGAACGATCACCGTATACAACACTGAAGATAGGGAGGGTTACTCTATACATCACTGTAAGTAGGGAGGGTTACAGTATGTAACACTGTAAATAGGAAAGATTATTGTATACCACAATGTTAATAGAGGAAGAGTTATTGTATACCATACTGTTTTCGTTTTTCTGGAGCATGGTCAGATTGAAGTCGGGAAAAGTATGAAAAAATATAAACGGATTTCTAAAATGGCAATTGATTGTTAGTATATTATCTAAGATGTGTAAAAAGTATCGTTACCAAAGTCGATGTCGTTAACGAGATATGTCCGTTTTAAATTTGCAACATAAACAGGAATAATGATGAGGACGGTGAAAGGAAATCACGTGACAATGAAACTCGAGCTTTACCCGATTCTAACATGTGTTCCACTTTTCTAGTTTTTTCTTCTCTTTTTTTTTTTTTTTTGCCTCTGAGTCTGAGTATAGTTATTTTCTACCACACCTTTGCTTTTCTCGTGCTCGTATTCCTCCATGTGTACCATTTTTGTTGTTTTCTACAGTGAATATCCGCGCACGCGCATGATTATGGGCGGAGCATCGCCTTATTTGGAGATTTGATACCACCCGAAATTAATTCGACTCAGTTACCTTTATTCTACGAAAACAATGAGGGATTTTAGTTTCAAATTTTGCAGTTAACACAAAGTATATAATTTATGTAATACAAGAAAAATAAGATATTGTTGTAATTTATCCTTTTCATGCTATAATTTTCCAGTCTCCGACCATGTTCCTTTAAATAAATAATGAATAAAAGATTATAAAAGGGTGTTCAATTAAGACAATGAAAATATGCGCTTTCAGTTATGTACATACATACATACATACATACATACATACATATTCCCGGTACGACGTAAAACCATATCTATCTATCATACCCTCCATCGTTTGCTACTTTGCAGTGTTTTTATATTAGACAGTGAATTTTTATTGGTGTAGTCGATTCGTTATGGTTGACTAATTGACAGTGATAATATTAATCATACAGTATTAAACGTCCGCGGGCGGAATGATACAAATTGACACGGAAATCTAATGTTCGGTTATCCCTGTATCAGCAGTATCAACATGTGTCATCATACAATTAGGGACATTAATGGTTTATCATACGGGGAGGGGGGGGGGGGGGCTACAGCTAGCAGGAATGAAGGAGTTATATCTACAGATGATGCCATGTTACATGGTCAGTGAACGTCAGGGAGGATGGGAACTTTGTGACCCCAATCCTGTGATTACCATGGAGATCAGTTTTGTCTACCCGATCCTGTCATGTGAATGCAAATGTTGTCTCCCGGATCGCGTCATTGAATGAGAGGAAATATCACGTTTTGTGTTCCGATCATGTGATTTTGAGGAAGATATGAAAGTTTGTTTGCTTGATCGATTGGCCAATCATATTTCAATAAACGTAGTGTCATTCTCGTGAGGTTTAATATATCTGCGAAAATTAATGGTATTTTGTACGTCACTTTTACTCTTTCCAAGCTTTATTTCATTGTGGTTTGCGCCAGAATAGTCTCGCAACAGACAGCTAGGCATCCATGTATAACGCAGTGGCGGATTTAGAAGGGGGCGTCCCCCTTTTCGCCGCATATTTACCAGTAAGATTCCAGAATTGGCACCAGAAATGGCTGAGTAGTTTGGCGAATACAGATTCCCCCCTCCCCCTTTTTTTGCAGAAATCCTGGATCCGCCACTGTAATGTGTCTTTGTTTAACTGATGCATGTACAATAATGAACACGATTATCTCCTGCAAAGAGATTTCAAATATTGTTGGAGACGGACGGACAGATAAAGGGTGTCTATCATAATGCATCGCAGGTGAAAGAAGTTCCCAAAACTAAACAGATAAATAGATGATTGAGAAATATAAAAATAAAAATTTTAAAGCAAAAACATAATGGATCAAAGCTACAAAACATTTCTATTCATGCAATGAAACTTTGCGTAGAAGAGATACAGAGAAAACTTTTATTGGTGATGTTTGTTCAGAAAACAATCGCATGAATAATACCTCTGTCTAACCATATAAATGACCCTTCACAATACATAGGCCATATATCCAGGTCCTGCACGCTTGACAAGAACTGGTCACCGAACTACATGTACCTTTATACACTAACCTAGTTGCATATTGAATTTTATATTTGCTTTCGCATCTGTCGCCAAAACTGAACAATTTATATCAGATCACCTCTTTAAATTCGTTCAAATGACTCGTGATTTTCCTGTTTGTGCAATACAAGACCTTGAGGTCTGCAGCCGTGAACTTGACGCAGCAAACGATTTGTTGAAATTGTAAATGCAACAGATTGAATAAAATCTCTGACGTAAAGGATTTAAGGAGATTAAATACATATATACAAACACAAGCTCTGTGGTGAAGTCTCTTCTGTCACCTTTAGTATGACCAGACAGAAGATTAGATACACATACACATACAAGCTACGTGGTGAAGTCTCCTCTGTCACCTTTAGCATGACTAGACAGAAGATTAGATACACATACACATACAAGCTACGTGGTGAAGTCTCCTCTGTCACCTTTAGTATGTCTAGACAGAAGATTAGATACATATACACATACAAGCTCTGTGGTGAAGTTTCCTCTGTCACCTTTGGTATGACTAGACAGAAGATTAGATACACATATACATACAAGCTCTGTGGTGAAGTCTCCTCTGTCACCTTTAGTATGTCTAGACAGAAGATTAGATACATATACACATACAAGCTCCGTGGTGAAGTCTCCTCTGTCACCTTTAGTATGTCTAGACAGAAGATTAGATACACATACACATACAAGCTCCGTGGTGAAGTCTCCTCTGTCACCTTTAGTATGACTAGACAGAAGATTAGATACAGATTAGAAAGATATACACATACAAGCTCCATGGTGAAATCTTCTCTGTCACCTTTAGTATGACCAGACAAGATTAGATACATATACACATACAAGCTACGTGGTGAAGTTTCTTCTGTCACCTTTAGTATGACTAGACAGAAGATTAGATACATATACACATACAAGCTCCGTGTTGAAGTCTCCTCTGTCGCCTTTAGTATGACTAGACAGAAGATTAGATACATATACACATACAAGCTCCGAGGTAAAATCTTCTCTGTCACCTTTAGTATGACCAGACAAGATTAGATACATATACACATACAAGCTCCGTGGTGAAGTGTCTTCTGTCACTTTTAGTATGACTAGACAGGATTAGATACATATACACATACAAGCTCCGTGGTAAAGTCTCCTCTGTCACCTTTAGTATGACTAGACAGAAGATTAGATACATTTACAAATACAAGCTCCGTGGTGAAATCTTCTCTGTCACCTTTAGTATGACCAGACAGAAGATTAGATACACATACACATACAAGCTCCGTGGTGAAGTCTCCTCAGTCACCTTTAGTATGACCAGACAGAAGATTAGATACACATACACATACAAGCTACGTGGTGAAGTCTCCTCTGTCACCTTTAGTATGTCTAGACAGAAGATTAGATACATATACACATACAAGCTCTGTGGTGAAGTTTCCTCTGTCACCTTTAGTATGACTAGACAGAAGATTAGATACACATATACATACAAGCTCTGTGGTGAAGTCTCCTCTGTCACCTTTAGTATGTCTAGACAGAAGATTAGATACATATACACATACAAGCTCCGTGGTGAAGTCTCCTCTGTCACCTTTAGTATGTCTAGACAGAAGATTAGATACACATACACATACAAGCTCCGTGGTGAAGTCTCCTCTGTCACCTTTAGTATGACTAGACAGAAGATTAGATACACATAAAGCTCCGTGGTGAAATCTTCTCTGTCACCTTTAGTATGTCTAGACAGAAGATTAGATACACATACACATACAAGCTCCGTGGTGAAGTCTCCTCTGTCACCTTTAGTATGACTAGACAGAAGATTAGATACACATAAAGCTCCGTGGTGAAATCTTCTCTGTCACCTTTAGTATGTCTAGACAGAAGATTAGATACACATACACATACAAGCTCCGTGGTGAAGTCTCCTCTGTCACCTTTAGTATGACTAGACAGAAGATTAGATACACATAAAGCTCCGTGGTGAAATCTTCTCTGTCACCTTTAGTATGTCTAGACAGAAGATTAGATACACATACACATACAAGCTCCGTGGTGAAGTCTCCTCTGTCACCTTTAGCATGACTAGACAGAAGATTAGATACACATACACATACAAGCTACGTGGTGAAGTCTCCTCTGTCACCTTTAGTATGTCTAGACAGAAGATTAGATACATATACACATACAAGCTCTGTGGTGAAGTTTCCTCTGTCACCTTTGGTATGACTAGACAGAAGATTAGATACACATATACATACAAGCTCTGTGGTGAAGTCTCCTCTGTCACCTTTAGTATG
The DNA here is from genome assembly GCA_035048485.1 of Pteria penguin. Taxonomy (NCBI): domain Eukaryota; kingdom Metazoa; phylum Mollusca; class Bivalvia; order Pterioida; family Pteriidae; genus Pteria; species Pteria penguin. The sequence goes on along the minus strand of CM068586.1, from coordinate 13,075,485 downwards.
TCTAGACAGAAGATTAGATACACGTACACATACAAGCTCCGTGGTGAAGTCTCCTCTGTCACCTTTAGTATGACTAGACAGAAGATTAGATACACATACACATACAAGCTCCGTGGTGAAGTCTCCTCTGTCACCTTTAGTATGGCTAGACAGAAGATTAGATACATATACACATACAAGCTCCGAGGTGAAATCTTCTCTGTCACCTTTAGTATGACCAGACAAGATTAGATACATATACACATACAAGCTCCGTGGTGAAGTGTCTTCTGTCACCTTTAGTATGACTAGACAGAAGATTAGATACATATACACATACAAGCTCCGTGTTGAAGTCTCCTCTGTCACCTTTAGTATGACTAGACAGAAGATTAGATACATTTACAAATACAAGCTCCGTGGTGAAATCTTCTCTGTCACCTTTAGTATGACCAGACAGAAGATTAGATACACATACACATACAAGCTCTGTGGTGAAGTTTCCTCTGTCACCTTTGGTATGACTAGACAGAAGATTAGATACACATACACATACAAGCTCTGTGGTGAAGTCTCCTCTGTCACCTTTAGTATGACTAGACAGAAGATTAGATACACATATACATACAAGCTCTGTGGTGAAGTCTCCTCTGTCACCTTTAGTATGTCTAGACAGAAGATTAGATACATATACACATACAAGCTCCGTGGTGAAGTCTCCTCTGTCACCTTTAGTATGACTAGACAGAAGATTAGATACACATACACATACAAGCTCCGTGGTGAAGTCTCCTCTGTCACCTTTAGTATGACTAGACAGAAGATTAGATACATTTACACATACAAGCTCCGTGGTGAAATCTTCTCTGTCACCTTTAGTATGTCTAGACAGAAGATTAGATACACATACACATACAAGCTCCGTGGTGAAGTCTCCTCTGTCACCTTTAGTATGACTAGACAGAAGATTAGATACATATAATACAAGCTCCGTGGTGAAATCTCCTCTGTCACCTTTAGTATGTCTAGACAGAAGATTAGATACACATACACATACAAGCTCCGTGGTGAAGTCTCCTCTGTCACCTTTAGTATGACTAGACAGAAGATTAGATACACATAAAGCTCCGTGGTGAAATCTTCTCTGTCACCTTTAGTATGTCTAGACAGAAGATTAGATACACATACACATACAAGCTCCGTGGTGAAGTCTCCTCTGTCACCTTTAGCATGACTAGACAGAAGATTAGATACACATACACATACAAGCTACGTGGTGAAGTCTCCTCTGTCACCTTTACTATGTCTAGACAGAAGATTAGATACATATACACATACAAGCTCTGTGGTGAAGTTTCCTCTGTCACCTTTGGTATGACTAGACAGAACATTAGATACACATACACATACAAGCTCTGTGGTGAAGTCTCCTCTGTCACCTTTAGTATGACTAGACAGAAGATTAGATACACATACAAGCTCCGTGGTGAAGTCTCCTCTGTCACCTTTAGTATGTCTAGACAGAAGATTAGATACACGTACACATACAAGCTCCGTGGTGAAGTCTCCTCTGTCACCTTTAGTATGACTAGACAGAAGATTAGATACACATACACATACAAGCTCCGTGGTGAAGTCTCCTCTGTCACCTTTAGTATGACTAGACAGAAGATTAGATACAGATTAGAAAGATATACACATACAAGCTCCGTGGTGAAGTCTCCTCTGTCACCTTTAGTATGACCAGATAAGATTAGATACATATACACATACAAGCTACGTGGTGAAGTCTCTTCTGTCACCTTTAGTATGACTAGACAGAAGATTAGATACATATACACATACAAGCTCCGTGTTGAAGTCTCCTCTGTCGCCTTTAGTATGACTAGACAGAAGATTAGATACATATACACATACAAGCTCCGAGGTGAAATCTTCTCTGTCACCTTTAGTATGACCAGACAGAAGATTAGATACACATACACATACAAGCTACGCGGTGAAGTCTCCTCTGTCACCTTTGGTATGACTAGACAGAAGATTAGATACACATACACATACAAGCTCCGTGGTGAAGTCTCCTCTGTCACCTTTAGTATGACTAGACAGAAGATTAGATACACATAAAGCTCCGTGGTGAAATCTTCTCTGTCACCTTTAGTATGACCAGACAGAAGATTAGATACACATACACATACAAGCTCCGTGGTGAAGTCTCCTCTGTCACCTTTAGTATGACCAGACAGAAGATTAGATACACATACACATACAAGCTACGCGGTGAAGTCTCCTCTGTCACCTTTGGTATGACTAGACAGAAGATTAGATACACATACACATACAAGCTCCGTGGTGAAGTCTCCTCTGTCACCTTTAGTATGACTAGACAGAAGATTAGATACACATACACATACAAGCTCCGTGGTGAAGTCTCCTCTGTCACCTTTAGTATGACTAGACAGAAGATTAGATACACATACACATACAAGCTCCGTGGTGAAGTCTCCTCTGTCACCTTTAGTATGACTAGACAGAAGATTAGATACACATACACATACAAGCTCCGTGGTGAAGTCTCCTCTGTCACCTTTAGTATGACTAGACAGAAGATTAGATACACATAAAGCTCCGTGGTGAAATCTTCTCTGTCACCTTTAGTATGACCAGACAGAAGATTAGATACACATACACATACAAGCTACGCGGTGAACTCAGTCACCTTCGGGAATCAGAAAATTCGACCAAACTATAAACAATTCAGTTTCAGATCTCTAGTGGGAGTATTTGAAAAGTCTGCATTGCCCCATTGAAACTGTAGATAAAATTTTCGATTCCCATGTATGTTCTCTTATCAGGCATCCAATCTGAACCTGGGATCTTCCTATATTACGTCAAAGTGAATAACAACGAACAAACGAAAACTATTTGATTGTTATCGAAATACCATGACGATGTAACGAGACTTCCAAATACAATGCACTACTATAGCAACTCGAGGAAAAATCTAACATAAAGTACATGTCGCATCCAAATGAGGAATAATGAGAGTTGCGATCCGTTTTCATTGTAAATTTTTATAAATAAAAACATTACTACTACTACTACTACTACTACTACTACTACTACTACTACTACTACTACTACTAATAATAATAATAATAATAATAATAATTAATAACAATAATAAATGAATAAAAAATTAGTAAATAAAGAAATGAATTAATAAAGGTTCTTTTTTGCTATTTTTGAAAAAAGCAGTCTTTTTTCGTGAACAAAGTTTTATTACCAAGAGGAGTATGATGCTTTGAGGTACAGCTGTGTAATGCATACATAGCCCTAGCAGATTCCGTATCTAAAATGTTCAAATACCTATAATATCCATGCTGAGGTGTTCGGCAGCGGACAAATTCCAAACCATGCACAATTAACACAATGATGAATCATGATGTGATTACAACAAGAGGCCCATGGGCCACATTGCAGATTCGAGCCAACCTTGCTTTAAATAGAGGCAATGAACTAGACTTGTGACATCTCTGCTATTCTCTAGATTTCTGTCATTGGCAAAATTAAGAAAGCACCTTTTAAAGAACATAACAACTTAACGCAATCAATGTAGAATAATAAAAATAAATAATGACACATAAATTCTTGGGAGTCATTAGGAAGAGGGTTAAGTATATCACATCAAGATGGGGTCGGGCATGATCAAAGGAGCATTTCTCGTATATACTATTGGACATGTGATATCGCGAACAAGAAAATATATGGTTCTAGGTTAGTGATCTTAAATATTGTAATTTTCTAAACCAAATGAAGGGTCAGGTATGACTACATGAGACCTCCTCATATGTTTCATAAACCTGTCATGGCACAAGGAACAAGAAACTACGTGATTTGAGGTTGGGGACGCACATAAACTGTGATCAGGAAAGCTCACGTGACCTTTCGGCTCATGTGAGATAAACATTTAGTACTAGATTTACAGCAGTTGGAGTCTTATACAATGCACAAACATTTACTTTTGAAAGAAATCGAATGAAATGAGGATTTTTCAACATATTTTTACGGAGTCCAAATACATATCAAGAATGCTAAAAAAATTCACTTCAAAGAGAACGAACAACAATAACTCTGCTTGACACACACCTCTACCTCACTCTGACGTATTTGGTTTTCATGTATATACAGCAGTTATAAAGAAAAAGTTTCTCGAGAAAGGCTACCCCTTGTAACTAACTTTTAACTGTGGTGATCCACCTTCTGGTGATATTCATGTTGATGACAACAACATTTGTGGGGATTATAGAGTACTTCATCTCTACCCAGCATCAAAATCCTTCCATTAGTTCTCGAGAATAGCCACTGACGGATTTAGAGGGAAGTTGCTCCCCCTTTTCGACCATTTCTAGGACTGCAAACCCACCCACCCCACTTTCCAGACCGATAGTGCAAAATATTTGTCATGGGAGTCTGCAAACCCCCCCCCCCTTTTCAAAAATTTCTAGATCCGCATATGAATAGATACATCAAAGCTTAATACAGCACATCGTTTTCTGAAAACCTGAAAACATGTAAGCCTTCGAATTTTGCAAAATTAGAAATCATTGCTTTAAATGACACACAACATATACAAAATGTATGCATGATAACCAATGTACAACGAGATCATCAAAGAAATAACTTTGCAATGTGCAAAAATGACTTAAGTCCCAAAAGACATCAAAACTTGTCAAAATTTTGATTTCGGAAGGGAGCTAAAAACAAAAACACTTCTTAAGACATCCTTTCATTATTTCTAAAGAAGAAGTTCCTCGGGGCTTTTTAAACAAAATACCAATAGTGCACCCTTTCCGTTTTTAATTTTATTTAAAATTTCTGCATTCCAATTAAACATTT